>OFHU01002248.1:80000-234116 GCA_900245905.1 Lacerta viridis
AGTGTCACTCTCCTGGTTTAATTTGTTTTCCAGGGAGATCAGGAACCAAACTTTTCTTTCTCATTGCTTCATGGCAGAGAAGGGATATTTGTGGACATTTACATGTCATTGAATCTTTGATCTTGCAGGCAGGAATTGATGGAAGTTGTTGCCTAACAACAAAGTGCCAAATTATTAATGTGCCCGCTTTAGGGAATAGAGAAGACTTGTGGACTGTTCCATAAAAATGAAGCATTTTTTCCCTACCCAAAGTGTCACACAGTTTCAAAGCTTTGAAAAGGCAATTATTTTCATTTGCAATTATCCAAATAACTGTAATTTGCTCAACATTCTGAAGCTTCTGGTGCTTTCTAGAAGGCAGGAGAAAACAGGCAGTAAGGGAGCTTGAAAGCAGTTATAAAATAACCCTGGTGGCATTAGGCTATAATTAAGTGCAAGGGACAGGAAGGTCCATCTATGACATGTTCTCCTTTTTGACTCTTGGACTTCTAGGATTGGTAATATGACATAGGATGCCAGTTACAATTTAGGGTACTTACAGAGTCAGAAACTCTTTTCTGCCAACATGTTAGAAATAGCAGTGTTTATGCTCCTGCTGACACCCCTTGTGTCTCACGAAGAAAACGTGAGATGTCTCACCGGTGATCCCCTCCCTGTTCCACATGAATGGTACCAACTAGGCTGCTTCCTCATCGGTGGAATTGCTTCTCATATCTCTTATATAGTCAACCAGGTTACGTTTGCGGAACACCCTTCTCAGAACCTGTTTGACTTTCCAGAGTAAGGATCACTCACTCTATCTGCATTTTCTAAGCTGCATGCCTTATAATTATCAAGAGTATATGTGGATATTCTCCTTCCAAAAATGAAAGCTGTTTTAGACAGCAGGGTGTTGGTACATGAAAGCCATCAGGAAGGACAAGCAGGGAGTATTGAAAAATTAAGGAAAAGTTTGGATCATGAATACTGCAAGGTTTCAGACTACTCATGGAAAATGTACATATGAAAACCACCACAAACCTTTGTGTGCACTCGCACAATGAGCAAACACAAAAAAATAAGATCTCAAAAAGGGGAGATATAAAAGCCCTGACTAATGTAACTTGGGATGGGATATTGGTCAGCTAATTGGAATTATAGTCTTTTCCAGCCCCAGTACAATTGCCTCTTTGTGAAAACAAAAGCTATATTTCTTCTTCTTGGTGACCTTTTCAGTACCTCAGATAAAACTCTTTCTCAAGCCACCACATACATTTTATTAAAGAATATTTAAACTAGAGGTCATGGGTGTGGGTATTTGACAGTGCATTTGACAGAGAGAATAAAAAAAGTATTGCTTTGTTCTGCTAGTGAGCTCTCAAAGCATGTCACAACATGCCCATAACATATGACAAATACGATCTGATGCAGCATAGATTGCAAAGATTATTTTAACTGAAGAAGATTTATTGTTGTAGGAATATCAGAAACGAACAGGAAGAATGTAAAAAATAATGATCTGATTTTAGAGGTGAAAAGCAGCACTATTTTTGCATGTGTCCATGCACACACATGAACACATGATCACTTAATGAGAAAGGGATGCAAATATTTGATTCAACAGGTGCTTAGATGGTATAATGGACAATAAATGGACAATCTTTTTGATATTTAATATTTATTGATTGATTATTTTGTAATACAAGGTAAAATCTGTGTTGTTGTTCAGTCAGTCAGTTGTGCCCGACTCTTCGTGACCCCATGGACCAGAGCACTCCAGGCACGCCTATTTTTCACTGCCTCCCACAGTTTGGCCAAACTCGTGCTAGATGCTTCAAGAACATTGTCCAACTATCTCGTCTTCTGTTGTGTTATAATCCGTATTTAATAATGTGATTGGTCTGTAATTATTTGTCAATTATTTATTTGTTCCTGGCTTTGGAAGTAATATTATGTGTGCTTCTCTCCATGTGTCTGGCAATTTCCCTTCTTCTAATATCTAATTTAATAATGCTTTTAAGGGTATTGATATTACATGTTTTAGTTTTTTTATAATGGATAGCTGGAATGCCATCTGGCCCAGGGGATTTTTCAATTTTACTTTTGAAAATGGCTTGTTCCACCTCCATCATTGTCTATATTAACCTTTGTTAATTTAGCAATATCCTCTTTTGTAGAAAATTAACTATATCCAATTCCTTTTCATTTCCTTTTTCATATAATTTTGCAAAATATCTGGCAAAGGATATTTTAATTTCTTCTTGTTCATCTATTATTTTACCTTCATTCCTCAATCTATTAATAATTAATTCTTTTTGCCTCTTCTTTAATCGCCACACAAGCAATTTTCCTGACTTATTTGAATATTCAAAATTTCTAATTCTAGCTAAAAAAAAATTCATTTTCTGCTATTTCTTTTTTGATTTGGTCCATTTTTCTTTCCCTATTTCTTTTTTGAATCACATTTTGTTGGATGTAAAACCCTCTTATAAATGCTTTGCTTGCCTCCCACATTACCCTGCTATCTGTATCTTGTTCTTTATTATTTTGAAAGAATTCTTTGAGTAAATCTTGTGCTTTACTTAAGATCTTTTCATCATTTAGTAACCTTTCATTCATTCTCCAACTTCTTTTTACCACCTTTTTATCTCATAATTCCAAAATAACTGGGTTATGATCAGTTAATACTCTGGGTTGTATTTCTGCTTTTTTGGTTTTTAACAATAAATTATTTGAGATGCAGATACCATCGATCCTCCCTGCAGACTTTTTTTGCCTGTGAATAATGTGTATATTGCCTTTCTAATGGGTTTTTGTACCTCCAAACATCTATTAAATTTAAATTCTCAATAAATGGCCATCTAAGTGCAATCTATGATGCAACAGAATACTAAACTTTGCACTCCTTATAGCTTTGTATGCTTAAAACTTTGTTGAAGAAGGTGCTATGCATAAATTGTGGCACATCAGAAACAAATAAAAAGGGTATTGCAAAATTCTGACTCAGTTGCACTTAGAAATTCCTGGGTTTGTAGCATAATGAATTTTTAGAATATGGACGTATCTTCTGAAATATTAAAATAAACTCTCTTGGCAGTGTCATAACCAAGTTCTACCAGCACAGCCTGACTTTGGCATTTGCAGTAAACGAGATCAACAAGAATGCCAAAATCCTGCCCAATGTCACCCTTGGTTTTCACATCTCCGACAGCTATGACAGCGCAAGCATGACCTATCGGACGACACTGGACCTGATTTTCAAGTCACATACATTTCTCCCCAACTACAAATGTGGCAAACAGAAACCCCTTCTTGCCATTATTGGAGGACTTGACGCTGACACCTCTGTCCTTATTATGGACATCATTGGCCTCTACAAAATTCCACAGGTAATATCTGTGCATGTGGATGTTGGAAAATTATTTATTGCTCAGCTTTGATGTTACAAAGAAGGGAGTAATATTGATGACAAGTAGTAAAATCTTGGGAACATTATAATATTCCTTTAATTCAAGATATCTCCTCAAGTATAGAAAAAAAGAGTGTTGTACTTGATTAAATGCTTATATAAAGATACTGTGCTGAAAGTGCACTGCGCCACAAATGGACAACTTACAGGATCTGTACCAGCCACAAAGGGAGTCAAAGGGTGTATCCTAGCCCCGGCACTATTAAACTTATATATAAATGATATTGTCCGCTGTCTAACATCTCCAGAGTACCATGCCCCCAAATTAGCCATAAAACACATCTCAATGCTATTATATGCAGATGATGTGGTTCTTCCATCCCAAACAAAAGTAGCCCTAAAAAGACTGATGAGGGTATTTTGAGGATATTGCCAGAGAGAACAGCTGGCCATGAATTACAAGAAAACCAAAGCCATGGTTTTCTCAAGAAACTGTAGGGCCCATAGATTGCACATGGATAAACAGCTAATTTAAGAGCTTAAAGTCTGCATATATATATATATATATATATATATATATGTCTACAGGGTCATGGGGAGCACACCAGAAATGTGCAAAACAAAAATGGTCCCCAAATGCCAAAACTCTGACATGCCTTTCCTACACAAAAGGTGGTAAACATAAAGTATACCATCAGTCCTGGAAGTGTTCCAAGCTAAACCCCTAGCACAGTTATCATATGGGGCTCAGATTTCGACAGGCACTCACCTTGGATCTATGGTAGTTGTCCAATCAAAGTACTTAAAGCAAATTTTCTCTGTACCAGCCTGTGGCCCCAAAGTACCATTGCGCCTAGAGGCTAATCTTCCCTCAGTAGCATTACAGATTTGGCATAGGACACTGAACTATGGGCTTTGCCTAAACTCAAAGCCGCCCCTTCCCCCCGGTCTAATATCCCTAGTGCTGCAAGATCATTACAAGAGCGCCTTGTGGTTTATCACCACAACAGCTACTTGCTTTGGGATTTAGTAAAGCAAACAGTCTAATTTGTCAACGCCTAAATGATATCGAGCGTCAGAACAACTTGGCCACAATAAGGAAATTTTGCCCATGATATGACTATTTTCCACCTACCCATTTCGACTCTCTTGCACCCTATATGCATAACCTAGCAATTCTAGAATATAGGGGTTCTTTTACTATCGCAAGATCGAATGTATTGCCCTCGGCTGTACTTGAGGGACGATTCCAACAGATTCCACACAAAAACGCGTTTTTGTCCCTGTGGAGATGGCAGTACCGAATCTGTGGCGCATGTCCTTCTGGCCTGCACTCTGAATAAAGACTTGAGGAATGAGGTTATCACCCCTCTTTTATTTTTTGGGTTGCCCAGCCACTATGACAGTGTCCCTTCTCTTGGCCGATTAGGATGCGCAGGTGACAGCAAAGATTACAAGGTTTTTAGCTGATGCAATTAGAATAAGATCCACTATTTGAATATTGATTAACAACCCTAATATGTATTTTGTATAATTGATTTATTTAAAAAAATTCTTTGTATATCGTATTGTTGTTTTATTGCTATGGCCAATGGCTGACGCAAATAAAGATTCAATCATTTATACGGTGGATGTTGATGTTGGAAACTTATTTATTACTCAACTTTGAAGTTCAACAAAACAAAGTAATATTGATGACAAGTAATAAAATCTTGGGAACATTATAATATCCCTTTAAGAAATAGATTTAGAAATACTTCAAAACTATTCATTGCACAAACCCACTCACAGCCACAGACTTCTGGAATAAATAGATGGGTATTAATGAATCTCTGTGGTCTCTACACATTTTTTACAGCTTATATATGGTTCATTTGCACCAGATGAGATAGAAACAATGGATGCTCCTCCATTTTACCGCATGGTTCCAAATGAAAACCTTCAGTATATTGGGGATTATATGGTTACTTCAACATTTTAGGTGGACTTGGGTGGGGCTCTTTGTTATGGATGATAACAGTGGAGAGCAATTCCTAAGAATACTGGAGCCAATGTTTTCCAGGCATGGAATCTGCTCAGCCTTCATAAGAAGAATCCCACAAGATGCTCGTATGGAGGAATTCATCAATAATTTTAATGATGCAAGTTCCAATTCACGTATCTTTCCAGGAACGTAAAGCTGGTACAATTATCACGTATGGAGAAGCTTTAACAATTTTGTGGCTGAGAATTTATATACTTTCACAAGATTCAGGAAATAAGGAAAACACATTATTTGGAAAGGTGTGGATTATGACAATGCAGATGGATTTTATATCTACAGGTGCTGCAAGAGGATGGGGTTTTCAGATGTTCCAGGGTGCCATTTCCTTCACACTTCACACAAAAGAAGTACCAGGTTTCAGGGAATATCTTCAGATCATTAAGCCAAATTGGACTCAAGGAGATGGGTTTCTAAAAGATTTTTGGGAGCAAGCCTTTGACTGTTTCTTTCCAGATCCAGGGGTGCCTATAATGGATGATGACACCTGTACTGGAGAGGAGAGCCTGGAAAGTCTCCCTGCTGGACTTTTTGAAATGCACATGACAGGCCACAGCTACAACATTTATATTGCTGTCTATGCTTTGGCTCATGCTTTGCATGCCATGTACTCATCTAGATCCAAGCACAGGCCAATGTTGGTTGGTAACAATATTGAACTTCAGAACCTGCAGCCTTGGCAGGTAATATCTTGCCAGAAAACAAAGTATTACAACATACAGTGTAGTAAAATGTGAAGCTACATCCAGGTTTCTCCTTAAGTTATTAATGCAAATATTGGGTTCACATTTCTTTCTATAACTGAAGTGTGTAATTTGCAGAGTTTTGTTATTCATGAATCCCTCCCCCCATCTTTTTCAATTAGCTCCACTTGTTTCTTCGAGACATTTCATTTAACAACTCGGCTGGAGAAACTGTGTCCTTTAATGATAAACAGGAAATGACAGGTGGATTTGACATCATGAACCTGGTCATCTTGCCAAATAACTCATTCCAGAAAGTGAAAGTTGGGAGGGTTGATCCCAGTGCCCATGAAGGAAAACGATTCACCATTGATGAAGATACAATTGTATGGCCTAGAGCTTTTAATGAGGCATGGATTCTGTTTATTCTTAATTTGAAAACTGTGTCAAATTTTCTATGCATTGTTTATTAACTCCGAGGTTTACATCACTTTGCTTCTTCATGTCTGTTATCCTGAAGTAATAGGATAAGTCTGCCACTCTGATTGCAAACAATCTGTTGATTGGAGTAGTTCACAGAACTTTTTACAATTATCAGTGTTGGAGATAGATAAGGTGGCGATTTCTAGGAAACTGCTGGTTGCTGAATTCCTTGTGCCCCCAGCAAGATCCACTTTTTGAGAGTTTGACATTGTATGCTGAACAGAATGAAAGCTTCAAAGTTTATTTCATTCATTCTGATTTACTTACTCCCGCCTTCATTTTTGGAATATCTTACAATCAACACCCTTTAAGCATGACATAGGAGATTTAATTTAATTCAGATATTATAACCAGTGCTTTTTTTCCTGGTGGACACAGCGGTATGCATACCCCTAAACATTTTGTGAATCTAAGTTTGGCCTCATTGAGGGGCAGTATTTCAATATGAATAGGAAAAATTAGAGTACCCCTAAACATTTTTAAGGAAAAAACCACTGATTATAGCATTTGATGATTTCCTATGAAATATACTGTGGAGAAGCTATATTCTGCTTTAAGACACAAGGGGAAGCAAATTTATTCCTTATCAATCTGAGAGAAACACGTCCACTGATATAATTTTGTGAGAAGGTTTCAAATCAAATCATTTATTCTGCAAACACATAAACCTACCTATTGTAACTCTTCATATTAGGCTATATCAGCAATTGAAGAATAACTTTCTTTGAATATTCCTTATTTATTTATTTCAACAGTTTATGTATCACTTAAGTAAACAAGATCAGTTAAAGTTAACCAAAATTATATTCATACAAATCCCCCCCCCGTTTATGAATAGGTGCTTCCTCTTTCGGTGTGTAATGAACCCTGCCATCCTGGTCATCAGAAGAAAATGAAGGAAGGGGAAAAGTTTTGTTGCTATGATTGTGTCCCATGCTTAGATGGGAAGATATCAAACCAAAATGGTGGGTGATATAATTTTGCCATCAGAGATATTGTTGTTTTTTCCCCACCTGTGACACACTAATTGACATTGAATTTGGACCATTTTCTATTTTTCAGATATGGATGACTGTTTCAAATGCCCAGAAGACCAGTATGCAAACAGAAATAAAAATGGCTGCATCCCTAAAGTTATAAACTTTTTATCATATGAAGAACCTCTAGGGGTCACTTTGGCCTCTGCTGCAGTTTCTTTTTCACTGACCACAGCCCTGGTGCTAGGACTGTTTATTAAGCACAGAGATACCCCAATAGTCAAAGCCAACAACAGGGACCTCTCCTATACTCTCCTCATCTCCCTCCTGCTTTGTTTTCTCTCTTCTTTGTTATTCCTTGGCCATCCCGGGAAAGTGATCTGCCTCCTTCAACAAGCAGCTTTTGGCACCATCTTCTCAGTGGCTGTTTCTTGCGTGCTGGCCAAAACCACCATAGTTTGTCTAGCATTCATGGCTACAAAACCAGGTTCTAGAATGAAGAAATGGGTGGGGAGGAAAGTGTCCTATTCAATTGTAATGTCTGCTGTTCACTTGTTCAAATAGGTATTTGAAGAACTGTGTGGCTCGGAGGAATTAACCTTTCCTATTCCAATTGTAAAACCCTGATTTAGTTCACATTGCACTCGGTGAATGAAGGTAATCATTGTACTGAGTGTAATGAAGGTAACACTTTCCCCCATCCCTGATTCTACTGCATCTGCACTCGGCTACATGAAGAAATCATGTCTTCTGTGCCATGAAGGTTCACCCATCATGCTTCTACTGCATCTTGGGCTACATGGGTCTTCTGGCCATCACCAGCTTCGTTGTGGCAAGTCCTACCCGCAAGTTACCTGACAGTTTTAATGAAGCAAAATTCATCACTTTCAGCATGTTGGCATTTTGCAGTGTTTGGTTGTCTTTTATTCCGACTTACCTTAGCACAAGAGGGAAAGGAATGGTGGCTGTGGAGATCTTCTCCATCTTGGCCTCCACTGCTGGGTTACTGGGTTGTATCTTTTGCCCGAAAATGCTACATCATTGTGTGTTGCGACCAGAACTGAATAGCAGGGAGAAACTAATAAGGAGAAAGTATTAAGGAATCTTCTCTTATATTTTCATTCTATCATATAGTTATGCATGTTGGAAAAGAGCTTTAGGAGCAGGTCAGGTCAGAGTATATGGTGGTAGATTGTTGTTCAGTCGTTCAGTTGTGTCCGTCCGACTCTTCATGACCCCATGGACCAGAGCATGCCAGCATGCCTATCTTTCACTGCCTCCCGCAGTTTGTTTGCCAAACTCATGCTAGTTCAGCTTCGCTAGAACACTGTCCAACCATCACTGTCCAACCATCTCATCCTCTGTCGTCCCCTTCTCCTTGTGCCCTCCATCTTTCCCAACATCAGGGTCTTTTCTAGGGAGTCTTCTCTTCTCATGAGGTGGCCAAAGTACTGGAGCCTCAACTTCAGGATCTGTCCTTCCAGTGAGCTCTCATATTTAACGAGGGTCAAGGAAAGATATCAATCAAAGAATTGAAAGGGGACTTCCTGGAGGGTATCTTGTTGGCTGCGAAATCAGAGCCCAGGTGTTTCACTGTCTTGGAAGGAGCCGGTAGCTGTGTGAATGGCTCTGAGTGTAATTAGTGTATATAATAAAACTGCTTGAAAGTTGACGAATTCTGCTTGCTGCCTAATTAAGCCTACTGGCCAACTGGATCATGACAACCAACTAGCTATTAGTGTGGAAAGTGAAGCAATAACTGCAGAAATCTAAACAAAATCACCCACATTCTACATTAATGTGCAGTCCTTACTCACACAAGGAAAGGAAGCAGGGATGGCAGGCACCACCCAACAGCCAATCATTGTATTGGCTTTCCAAAGCCCTATTCCTTTACCCCTATGGTTTCCTAGTAAGACATGCTAGCAAAATAGCCTGATGGCAATGTGATAAGTGATTGGCAGTTGGGTGGAAGATAAGATGAAACTCGAACTCTAAGACACACTCCCATTCATTGCAGGACTATCACTGCTTGGTTTATTCTGTCAAGTTACTAGCTTTTCCAGAGAGTGTCACTCTCCTGGTTTAATTTGTTTTCCAGAGAGATCAGGAACCAAACTTTTCTTTCTCATTGCTTCATGGCAGAGAAGGGATATTTGTGGACATTTACATGTCATTGAATCTTTGATTTTGCAGGCAGGAATTGATGGAAGTTGTTGTCTAACAACAAAGTGAAGTGCCAAATTAGTAATGCACCAGCTTTAGGGAATAGAGAAGACTTGTGGACTGTTCCATAAAAATGAAGCATTTTTTTCCCTACCCAAAGTGTCACTCAGTATCAAAGCTTTGAAGAGGCAATTATTTCCCTCTGCAATTATCAAAATAATTATAATTTGCTCACCTTTCTGAACCTTCTGGTGCTTTCTAGAAGGCAGGAGAAAACAGTGAGTAAGTGAGCCTGGAAGTAATTATAAATTAACTCATGTGCCATTCGGCCATAATTAAGTGCAATAGGCAGGCAGATCCATCTATGACATGTTCTCCTTTCTGAATCTTGGACTTCTAGGATTGGCAATCTCACATAGGATGCCAGTTACAATTTAGGGAACTTACAGAGTCAGAAACTCTTTTCTGCCAACATGTTAGAAATAACAGTGTTGACACTCCTGCTGACTCCTGTTGTGTCCCAAGAAGACACTATGAAATGTCACACAGGTGATCCCCTCTCTATTCCGCATGAATGGTACCAACTAGGTTGCTTCCTCATTGGTGGGATTGTTTCTCATATCTCTTCCATGGTGAACCAGGTTACTTTTGAGGAACACCCTTCTCAGAACCTGTTTGATTTTCCACAGTAAGGTTCCCCCCACTCCACCTTTATTTTCTAATCTGTATACCTTACAATTATCAAGAGTGTGGATGTTCTCCTTCAATAAATGAAAGCCTTTTTTGTTTGGGAAAATAGGGTGTTGGTACAGGAAAGCCATCAGTAGGGAGCATTAAAAATAAGAAGGAATGGGTGTGACCGTGATCTTGAATATTGCAAGGCTTCAAAATACACATGGTAAATCTGCATATCAAAACCAGCACAACCTTTTGTGTGCACTTGCTCCCTGAGCACACACACACAAATGAAATTTCAAAAAGGGAAGATATAAAAGCCCATAAAAGCCCAGACTAATGTCACTTGGGGTTGGATAGTGGTCAGGTAATGGAAACTATAGTCTTTTTCAGTCCAGTACTATTACTTCTTTGTGAAAACAAATGTAATTACCATGACATATATTTTAATAAAGGTTATTTAAATTAGAGGCCATTGATGTGGGTATACAAAGTGGATTTGACAGAGAAGAGAAAAATATATTGCTTTGTTTTGCTGAGGAACTCTCAAAGAGTAAATTGTGGCACATCAGAAACAAATATAAATGGTATTGCAAATTTCTGACTCAGTTGCACCAGAGGGAAAGGCATGGTGGCTGTGGAGATCTTCTCCATCTTGGCCTCCACTGCTGGGTTACTTTGTTGTATCTTTTGCCCGAAATGCTACATCATTGTGTTGCGACCAGAACTGAATAGCAGGGAGAAACTAATAAGGAGAAAGTATTAAGGAATCTTATATTGTCATTCTATCATATAGTTATACATGTTGGAAATGAGCCTTAGGAGCAGATTAGAATATTGGTAGATATTCACTTCCAATTATATCGATGTCTCTGGGCAAAGTTTCTGCTGATGCTCAGGTTTTGCCTATGTAAATCTCGCAAAATGCTTTTTTCAATTATCTCATTCAAGGAACTTTTCCTAGGGAGTAGCTTGGACAGAGTTCTTATGCTAGTTGTCATCTGCATCAGGCAGAATTATAAAGTAAGGAAGCAAAACAAAACAAGCTTAAAAGGAATGGGTCAATATCAAATATCAACAACTGCAAGAACTGGACATGCTTAGCATGGAGATTAAGGGGAGATATGATATCCACCATTATTATTATTACAGGGGGGGGTCACAGCAACAGCACAATATGTTTTTCAACTCCAGCTCCCATTACCTCCAGGATGACAGATAATGGGAGTTGTAGTCCAGCAGCATCTCTAGGTAACCACAAGGCTGTTTAGCTCTTTACATATATTGGCTTAAAAAAAAAAGTATTCTCATATTGCCCCCACCCATGATGTCAGTGCACTGTGCCTTCCAGATGCTGCAATAAACACTTGGTAGGACTAGATGTGGGTGGCGCTGTGGTCTAAACCACAGAGTCTAGGTCTCTGATATCTGAGTGAGGGAAATGATATAAGATGACAAGAAATCAATGCTGTGATATAGGTTGCAATTCCAATCACACTTTTGTGGTAATGAGCCCCAATGAATTCATGAGTGTTATATCTTAGTAGATATGCATATGTTTGTAGTCCTAGATGCCTTTGTAATGCACCTCGTGAACTTCATGGGTGAGTTCGAGATTTGAAACCTTGAGCATAGTTACAACTATCTAAAATAAACAATGGCTTTTAGGCTAGCAGGAAAAATAAGAATTAGAAACTGTCTCTCTCTCTCTCTCTCTGTGTGTGTGTGTGTGTGTGAGAGAGAGAGAGAGAGAGAGAGAGCATGTAATATGCAGCAACAGAAAAAATGGTGTGCTGAGTTGTTCCTCCTAGTTGCCTACAGAGGAGAACAAGGGACCTTTCCCAATATAATCCTTGTTAGTTTCCCAGTTTATTTCCCATTTGTTGTCCTTCTATCTTGCACCAGTATTTGGGAGCATCTCCAGCATTCACCAGAAGCCATTTAGTGAAGATGTCAGAGAGACTACTGTGGAGTGGGAATGCCACAGTTTAGGTGCCACAGCAAATGCTCATAAGGCCTCACTGTCCTGTTGGAGACTGCTTCTCATGGAAATCTGGAACCAAGGTCCCATTTCCCATCTGTTCAGGGAGCAGAGAAGACTTTTGGTCACATATGGAAGACAAGAAACAATGTGTTTCCTACAAAATGTGTCACTCAGTATCAAAGAACGTAGAAAGCAATTTACCCTAACATACACACACAATTATCCATAACACTATCACTTGCTCATATGGTCAAACCTCCAGAGACTTTGAAAAGGGCAGGAGGGAACAGTCAGTAAACAAGTCTGAAAGTGGTTATGAATACCTGTGCTATTGGAAGCTTGGATTAAGTGCAAGAGGCTGGCAGGGCCATATCAGACACACTTCTTCTTTTACCTGTTATAAGATCGATGTAAGGAAATAGGTGCAAGGCAGCTTCTATTTACAAATAAGATTTGAGGGAAGCATGTTAGGAAAAACATTGCTACTGCTTCTTCTGCCTTCCATTGTGTCCAAAGTAGGTCCCATGAAATGTCTCACAGGTGATCCCCTGCCTATACCACATGAATGGTACCAGCCAGGTGGTTTCCTCATTGGTGAGATTACTTCTCAGATCATTTACTTTTTCCATGAAGTTTCATTCAAGGAACATCCTACTCAGAACCTCTTTGATATTCCACAGTAAGGATCTTCCTTTCTTGATCTTTTAAACTGCATGAATTGTGTGAATTTAGAGTAAATAAGGGGTAGTATCCAATTTTGTAGTGATTTGTGTATGGGGAGAATTCACAGAAGTCAAAGGATGTTATATAGCATTCATCGAATTCAACTCTACGTGTATATTATGCACTGGAAAGAGAGATTAAATATATTGATATATTTTTCTCAGGAGATCACAAAGAGACTGTGCATTGCAAATGACAAATCAAATTGTTTTCTGTAAGAAAGTATAACTAAACATTTGGCTGGTGAGAATGGTGATGCTTGACTGTAGGAAATCAGAAACAAATGGAAAAGATATTCCCAATCCTGTGAAATTCAATTTCTCATATAGATTAATGGGATTATACCATAACAGCTTCATGCATTGGAGATACATCTTTTGAATGGGGGGGGGATCTATTGTCACGGTGGTGACCAAGTTCTAGCAGAATGAATTTCCCTTGGCTTTTGCTGCAAATGAATTCGACTCAGTAGCACACAGGAATTACTAGGTTTGTAGCATAAGGAATTCATGTATTTTATATTCACCTTCTGAATTAATGAGAGTAACATTATTGGCAGTGTCGTTACCAAGTTCTACCAGCATATTCTGGCATTGGTATTTGCCATAAATGACATCAACAAGAATCCCAAGATGCTACCTAATGTCACACTTGGTTTCCACATCTCCAACAGTTTTTATGATGCAAGGATGACCTATCGCGCCACACTGGATCTGATCTTCAAGTCAGATAGTTTTCTTCCCAACTACGAATGTGGGGCACAGAAAAACCTCCTAGCAATTATTGGAGGACTTGGCTCTGACACCTCTTTCCTTATGAGGGACATCACTGGTCTCTATAAGATCCCACAGGTAATATGTACTCAGGGGTTTGTGGGGATAGCAGTACTCAATTTGGAAGTTTACAAGAAAGAAGCAATATTATTAAAATCAGTTTCATTGAACGATTTTCATGGATAACTAAGGTACATATAACGCTTCTGTTTTCAGTTCATAGAGTCCTATCTACAGGTCAGTTACATTTGGTTGCATTCATTGCTATCATAGTCATTGTGAGGTGTAGAGGGGAGAAAATGTGGAGAAGGAGGGGTGGGAGAAAGAGGGGGTGGTGATTTTTCCTTCTTTTGCATAATGTATGGGGCGTTTGTTTGTTTTTGTTTCAGCATCATGTGACTAGGTTCTTCATCTATTTGTTTATCAGTTTTCATCAGTGGTAAGAGAGTTTGGGGAGCCAGAAAGGAGCAATATTAATGACAAAAATTAAAATTTGGGAATAGTATTAGCTTTTGATAATTTGATAAAATTCACATAGAAGTGTCCTTTACTAGTTTTCAGCAAATTCATCCAACTTCAAAAGTATAAGACTAAACCTATTAGCCATTATTTTGGACTGGGCTCTGACACTTCTTTCAATTTTATGAAGATCTTAGGTCTATAGAAGATACCACAGGTAGGATATGTGCATGGTTGCTGATGGTAATAGTATATTTTTTTTCTATATTTACTACTTGCATAATGTGCAGAAGAAAGAATTAGTGACTAGAATTTGGTTGTGTCTGCAAATAAAATGATATTTCAAAATGCAGCCAGAAAAAGACCCTATCTCTCACCAACTTCAAAAAATTCTTTTGGAAAATGCTTTTTGTCATGCAGAAGTTCCTAACAACAGCCTCCTGAAAAAGGAAACAACTCCTAACCTATCTCTGCAGTATCTGTATGTTTTCTTACAGCTTACATATGGCTCATTTGCCATAGATGAGACCAAAAAAATAGAAGTTCCTCCCTTTTACCGCATGGTCCCAAATGAGAATCTTCAGTATATTGGGATTATATGGTTACTTCAGCATTTTAGGTGGACATGGGTGGGGCTCGTTGTTGTGGATGATAACAGTGGAGAGCAATTCCTAAAAATACTGGAGCCATTATTTTCCAGACATGGAATATGTTCAGCGTTCACAAAAAGAATCCCACAAGAAGCTCATATGGAGGAATTCATAAATCAATTTTATGATGCAAGTCCGATTGATGTATCTTTCCAAGATCATAAAGCTGGAACAATTAACATATATGGAGAATCTTTGACAGTTTTACGGCTGAGAACTTTTATGCGTTCACAGGATTCAGAAAATACAAAAAACCCATTATTTGGAAAGGTGTGGATTGTGACATCCCAGACAAATTTTATATTAACCGGTTCTATAAGAGGATGGGATTTCCAGATGTTCCAGGGTGCCATTTTATTTGCTATTCACACAAAAGAGGTTCCAGGTTTCAGGGAATTCCTTCAGAATATAAAACCTTACAGGACGGAAAGAGATGGTTTCCTCCAAAATTTCTGGGAGCAAGCATTTGATTGTTCATTTCCAGATCCAGGTATGCCTGTGATGGATGATGACACATGTACTGGAGAGGAGAGACTGGAGAATCTCCCTGCAGGTCTTTTTGAAATGCACATGACTGGACACAGCTACAGTATCTATAATGCTGTTTATGCTTTGGCCCATGCTCTGCATGCCATGGACTTTGCTAGATCCAAACATAAATCAAAGGTAGTTGGTAGCAATGTCAAACTTCAATCTCCGCAGCCTTGGCAGGTAATGTCTTTTCCGCAAATGCTTCATAGTTCAGTGAACAGTTTGCTACAGGTTGAGAATACATTCCTTTTTCTCCTCCTTGAATAAATAATGACAATATTCCACATCTTTCTCATTTTAAAAAGTGGGTTTACGTTTCATTTCTATGACTGAAACTTGAAAGGAAGGCCATTCTGAAATCTTCAGCATTCTTTTATTTTGTCTTTATTTCTTTCCCTTTTTTCAAACAGCTCCACCAGTTTCTTCAAGGCATCTCATTTAATAACTCAGCTGGAGAAACTGTGTCCTTTAATGATCAATGGGAAACGAGCGGTGGATTCGACATCATGAACCTCGTCACCTTTCCCAACAATTCCTTTCAGAGAATAAAAGTTGGAATTGTTGTTCCTTTTGCTCCTGAAGGGAAAGTATTCACCATTAGTGAGGACAGAATTATCTGGCACAGATATTTTAATGAGGTATTGTTTCTGGGGCTATCTTGGTGAACCTATTGTGTTGAACTATGAAGGAATGAGTAATTCCCTCTCTCCCAGCCCCCATTATCTGATCTTGGAATGGTACAAACTCTAAAATGATTTTGATGGTTCCTTTCATATCCAGAAACTAGTAGCTACATTTAAATTCCAGATAATGCTGCTCCTATTTTGAATATCATTTTACCTTTTCCATACATAGCTAATGAACTCTGAACTTTAATTCACTTCGTAGAAACCTAACACAGGATTGTGTCTTCCTGAAATCATTGTCTTAGCTACCTTCCTTGTCCACTTCCTTTGCTCCATTACTTTGGTCTTGCAGTGTAATAATAATAATAATAATAATAATAATAATAATAATAATAATAGTAATTTATTTCTACACCACTCTGGGCAGCTTCCAACAGAAGGTTAAGAACACATTAAAACATCAATCATTAAAAACCTCCCTAAACAGGGCTACTTTCAGATGTCTTCTAAATGTCATATAGTTGTTTATTTCTTTGACATCTGATGGGAGGGCATTCCATAGCGTGGATGCCACTACCAAGAAGGCCCTCTGCCCAGTTCCCTGTAACTTCACTTCTCTGTTTGAGCGAACAGCCAGAAGGCCCTCAGAGCTGGAGCTCAGTGTCCGGGCAGTACGATGGGGGTGGAGACGCTCCTTCAGGTATACTGGGCCGAGGCCGTTTAGGGCTTTAAAAGTCAGCAACCGACACTTTGATTTGAGCTCAGAAGCATACTGCACATCAGCTCTGAAATTTTTACCACCACACTACTTCAGCAGAGGTTTTATTGCCATCTGTCATGGGTGCTTCATTTGAGATCCTTGCATTGCAGGGAGTTATACTTGATGGTCGTCATATTCACCTCCAACTCTACATTTCTATGAGTCTATCATTCATAATGGTGTCCTTGCATGTTACATTTGAAAGTGCTGGAGCTCAATGGTAGAGCATATGTTTTCCATGCAAAAGACCCCATGTTCAGTCTTTAGCATCTCCAGGTATGACTGAGGGGGAAAACACTGCCTAAAACTATAAAGAACTGCTGGTTGTTAAGTTTAGACATTACTGAGTTTGATGTGTCAGTGATCTGAGTTACTACATGATAGCACTGTAAGGTCTTCTGCATATCTACTTTATTTTTTAAAAAACAAACACACTGATTTATATTCCACTTAACTACAATAATCTCTAACTGGTTTGCAAAGATAGCAAACAAAGATTATCATTTAATACTATAAAATCAAACTACAATTAATAAACCCACTGGAATAAAACAAGAACAACTCTATGTTCTAGAAGTTCGTTAGGGGCATCATGAAAATTCTACTGCTGGTAAAGACACAATCAGCCATGCCAGTATGGAATAAAGTAGAATAAGTGATGAATGTGGGTATGATTATTAGGGAAATATTACTATTCAAGTCCCTCCTATTCTGGCACATCATAGTAACACCCCCCTGACACTTTTGGTCACCTTGATGACCATCTTGATAAAAACAAAAACTTCAAGCTTCATTTTGTTCATCATAATGTTGACATTCCTGTACGTATTCTTCTGAACATTTCAGGCAACTCACATACAGGCACCTCTATGAGATCTACCATGATAGTTTGAATTTTACATAAAGTAATGGAAGAGGAGGAACAGAATACTAATTAAATCAAAAAATCTACACATGCACAGACATCTTGCATCTATATATCATAAATAATTTCATTTGATTTGAACATGTGGCAGGGTTGTCTCCATTGCTATGATACTGTATGTCATCAGTAAGTAAGAAATATATTTCTTCAATATCACTAATTCTTTTTTAAAACAAAAAAAACAACACATTTATATGGACAGGTGGTTCCTCTTTCTGTGTGTAATGAATACTGCCACCCTGGTCATCATAAGAAAAGGAAGGAGGGCAAACAATTTTGCTGCTATGATTGTGCTCCATGTCCAGAGGGGAAGATTTCAAGCCAAACTGGTAGGTCATGTCATCTTGCCATAAGAGAGGGTAAAAATAATTTGTGGTATTCAATGAATTGACACTCAGTTTGAACTCCCCCACCCTATGTTTTCAGATATGGAAGACTGTTTCAAATGCCCAGAAGATCAGTATCCAAGCAAGAATAGAAATCAATGCAACCCCAAAGTTATACATTTTCTGTCTTATGAAGAACCTTTAGGCAAAGGATTAGCTTCAGCTGCAGCTTCTTTTTCTTTCATCACAACCTTGGTGTTTGCTACCTTCATTAAACATAAAGAGACTCCCATAGTCAAAGCCAACAACAGGGACCTCACCTACATTCTCCTTGTCTCCCTCCTGCTCTGCTTCCTCTCCTCTTTGCTATTCCTCGGCCAACCTGGGAAAGTGACCTGCCTTCTCTGACAACCAGCTTTCAGCATCATCTTCTCAGTGGCTGTTTCTTGTGTGTTGGCCAAAACCATCATTGTTTCTCTAGCATTCATGGCCACAAAACCAGGATCCTCAGTGAAGAAATGGGTGGGGAAAAAAGTGTCCTATTCAATTGCTGTTTCTGGTTCACTTCTTCAAATGTGTTTTTGCACGGTGTGGCTCTTAACTTTCCCCCCATTCCCTGATTTAGACATGCATTCAGTGAATGAAGAAATCATTGTTCAGTGTAATGAAGGGTCAGTCTTAATGTTTTATTGTGTCCTGGGCTACATGGGTCTTCTGGCCATCACCAGCTTCGTTGTGGCATTCCTTGCTCGCAAGTTGCCTGACAGTTTTAATGAAGCCAAGTTCATTACTTTCAGCATGCTGGCATTTTGTAGTGTTTGGTTGTCCTTTGTTCCAACTTACCTGAGCACCAGAGGGAAAGGCATGGTGGCTGTGGAGATCTTCTCCATCTTGGCCTCCAGTGCTGTGCTTCTGGGATGCATCTTTTTCCCTAAGTGCTACATCATTGTGCTGAGGCCTGAACTGAACAGCAGGGAGCAGATAATGAAGAGAAAGAATTAAGAAAATTGTCCTCTTTTCTCCAATATACTGCTTTGCATGGTGGGCAATTATTTTGAGTGCAGATCAGCTACAAGGACAGTGGTGTAAAATAATACATAAACTGTGAGCAGACTAACTGTGCGCAGACAAATGAAGCTACGTATGTATAAATTGTCAGAAACTAAGAGTTTAAGAACTGCAAGGGTTTTCAAAATGCTAAGAAGGGCTCCTACTGCATTACAGGAATAGTTTTGTGTAATACCAATGCTTAATTTTAAGAACAGTTCCTTAAGGGAGCCAGAGTGGCCAAAAGGCAATCAGTTATGATGGGAGCTCGAGCTTACCCAACTGATCAGAGGTCATAGCATCAATTGAACTCTTCCAGAAGGTAAGTGTGATCTCAAATAAGGCACTGTGTTTTGTTTTTTTGTTTTGTTTTGTTTTGTTTTGTTTTGTTTTGTTTTGTTTTGTTTTGTTTTGTTTTGTTTTGTTTTGTTTTGTTTTGTTTAGCAGAAATTCAACAGTTGCTGAAGGTGCATTGGACCTCCTTTTCACCTTCCATTCCCTTAACCCCTTCTCTCTCTCTCTCTCTCTCTCTCATTCCCTTTGATCTTAAATATGATGTGATCACGTAATTTGAATGGAAAATTATACTCTTTTATATGCTGAACTGGATGAGTGTACAGCTATTTTATACAAGTAGTTCGACAACACCTGTCCTTTTTTTTTTTTTTTTTTTTGCTTTTTTTTGGAGGGGTGCCATTAATCTCTATGAAGTTGTTACTGTAAATGCCACACTTTTAATATTTGGGGAGGAAAGAAGAAGCTGGTACTGAGTAGCCCTGTGAACCCCCCAAATTAAACACTGCACATAACTCCTAAAAACTATTCATTATTAAATCAAGCACTACCCCTCCTCTTCTCACTTTCATGTGTTGTGCTGTTGAGACTGGCAGTGTCCTCACCATATTTTTGACAAATGTGGCGGGGGATTTCAGAGCTTTAGGGGAAGGGGCAAAAAGCTATTGAGCCATGTCAAGGGTTATTCTTTGATTTCTTTTTCTTCTTCTTAATGGTGCTCTGCATTACCACAACGAATGTCTTTGTGTCTATCTGTCTGTTGACTGCTAATTTGATATCGACATAATCTTTATATTTTAATTGCACCAATGTTAGAGAAAGGGCACCCCAGAGAGATGATGGGGACGGTGAAGGGGACAGAGAGCCAGAGAATGCCAGAGACAGGGCTCCCCACAGAGGGAGAGAGAGTTAGAAGAGGAGGGAGGAGCAGTTCTTCTTCCTTCCCAGCTGTTTGAAGACAGCTCCCCAGAAACCCCTCTTCTCATCTGCTGGAGAAAAATTCTCAGGGAAGCGAGAGAGGTCTGGAAAGCCACCAAGATACTGATAAGTGGTCTCTAGCAGCAACAGAAAGGGGGAATGATTCGTCAGATGGAAGGATAGGACGGCAATTAGAAACACACACACCCCACGCGCTTGTAGGTTAACAAGGGTCAAGGAAATATATCAATCAAAGAATTGAAAGGGGAGTTCCTGGCGGGTATCCTGTTGGCGGCCAAATCAGAGCCCAGGTGCCTCAGTGTCTTGGAAGGAGCCAGTAGGTGTGAATGGCTCTGAGTGTAATTACCGGTAGTGCATATAATAAAACTGCTTGAAAGTTGATGGAGTCTGCTTGCTGCCTAATTAAGCCTAGTAGCCAACTAGATCATGACAACCAACTAGCTATTAGAGTGGAGAGCGAAGCAATAACTGCACAAATCTAAACTTATCAGTACTATCCAAAGTGTCTATAAACCAACCTGAAGTCTACGTTAATGTGCAGTCCTTACTCACACAAGCAAAGAAAGCAGGGATGGCAGGCACCACCGAACAGCCAATCATTAGCCTTTCCAAAGCCCTATTTCTAGTAAGAGATGCTAGCAAAATAGCCTGATGGCAAGTGATTGGCATGTGGGTAAGATGAAACTAACTCTAAGACACAGTCCCCTTCATTGCAGGACTATCACTGCTTGGTTTATTCTGTCAAGTTACTAGCTTTTCCCGAGAGTGTCACTACCGGTTTAATTTGTTTTTCAGAGAGATCAGGAACCAAACTTTTCTTTCTCATTGCTTCATGGCAGAGAAGGGATATTTGCAGACATTTACATGTCATTGAATCTTTGATATTGCAGGCAGGAATTGATGGAAGTTGTTGTCTAACAACAAAGTGCAAAATCAGTAATGCACCCGCTTTAGGGAGTAGAGAAGACTTGTGGACTGTTCCATAAAGATGAACATTTTTTTTCCTACCCAAAGTGTCACTCAGTATCAAAGCTTTGAAGAGGCAATTATTTTCATCTGCAATTATCAAAATAACTGTAATTTGCTCAACATTCTGAAGCTTCTGGTGCTTTCTAGAAGGCAGGAGAAAACAGTCAGTAAGGGAGCCTGAAAGCAGTTATAAAATAACCCTAGTGGCATTAGGCTATAATTAAGTGCAAGGGGCAGGAAGGTCCATCTATGACATGTTCTCCTTTTTGACTCTTGGACTTCTAAGATTGGCAATCTCACATAGGATGCCAGTTACAATTTAGGGAACTTACAGAGTCAAAAACTCTTTTCTGCCAACATGTTAGAAATAGCAGTGTTTATGCTCCTGCTGACTCCCCTTGTGTCTCAAGAAGATATCGTGAAATGTCACACCGGTGATCCCCTCCCTGTTCCACATGAATGGTACCAACTAGGCTGCTTCCTCATTGGTGGAATTGCTTCTCATATCTCTTATATAGTCAACCAGGTTACTTTTGCGGAACACCCTTCTCAGAACCTGTTTGACTTTCCAGAGTAAGGATCCCTCACTCTATCTGCATTTTCTAAGCTGCATGCCTTATAATTATCAAGAGTATATGTGGATATTCTCCTTCCAGAAATGAAAGCTGTTTTAGACAGCAGGGTGTTGGTACAGGAAAGCCATCAGGAAAGACAAGCAGGGATTATTGAAAAATTAAGGAAAAGTTTGGATCATGAATACTGCAAGGTTTCAGATTACACATGGAAAATCTACATATGAAAACCACCACAAACCTTTGTGTGCACTCACACAATGAGCAAACACAAAAAAATAAAATCTCAAAAAGGGGAGATATAAAAGCCCTGACTAATGTAACTTGGGATGGGATATTGGTCAGCTAACGGGAATTATAGTCTTTTCCAGCTCCAGTACAATTGCCTCTTTGTGGGAAAAAAAGAAAAAGCCATATTTCTTCTTCTTGGTGACCTTTTCAGTACATCAGATAAAACTCTTTCTCAAGCCACCACATACATTTTATTAAAGAATATTTAAACTAGAGGTCATGGGTGTGGGTATTTGACAGTGCATTTGACAGAGAGAATAAAAATGTATTGCTTTGTTCTGCTGGTGATCTCTCAAAGCATGTCACAACATGCCCATTGCATATGGCAAATATGATCTGATGCAGCATAGATTGCAAAGATTATTTTAACTGAAGAAGATTTATTGCTGTAGGAATATCAGAAACGAACAGGAAGAATGTAAAAAATAATGATCTGATTTTAGAGGTGAAAAGCAGCACTATTTTTGCATGTGTCCATGCACACACATGAACACATGATCACTTAATGAGAAAGGGATGCAAATATTTGATTCAACAGGTGCTTAGATGGTATAATGGACAATAAATGGACAATCTTTTTGATATTTAATATTTATTGATTGATTATTTTGTAATACAAGGTAAAATCTGTGTTGTTGTTCAGTCATTCAGTCGTGTCCGACTCTTCATGACCCCATGGACCAGAGCACTCCAGGCACGCCTATCTTTCACTGCCTCCCACAGTTTGGCCAAACTCATGCTAGTTGCTTCAAGAACACTGTCCAACCATCTCGTCTTCTGTTGTCCCCTTCTCCTTATGCCTTCAGGGTCTTTTCTAGGGAGTCTTCTCTTCTCATGAGGTGGCCAAAGTACTGGAGCCTCAACTTCAGGATCTGTACACTTATACATAATATATCACATTGACACATTTTCCCCTTATGTACATAACCGTATACATATACATATACTTATTCATGTACCAACCATTATATACTCTTAACTTTCCAGCTTTATTTTCCTCGTATACTACCCATCCCCCTTCCTCCCCCCTTATTTCCGTGACTCCCCTCCATCCGACTGTGACTTCCTTATTGATTTAATATTACCTTCATATTGAGATTATTTTTCTATGTCTTAATTTTATGATTACCTATTATATCTTGATTTGTTATGAACTTTATGAACTCAATCTATGCATATCAATAACTTTTTACTAGTGCCTCTTTTAATCATATATTCATCAACACATCTCCATTCTTGCTTGAGATTTTGTTTGGATTGCATTCTAATTGATGCCGTCATTCTGGGTAATTCTATCATTTCAAAAAAAATTTTTTTTGCCATTCTTCTAATGTTGGGACCACTTCTGATTTCCCCTTTTTTGCAATTAGTAGTCTTGCATACTGTTGCATATAAATATGTTGGTCACCCCCCCCCCAATCTCTAGATATATCCTTGGTTATAATTCCTAAAAGGAATGCTTCCGGTTTCTTATTGATTGTTTTCTTAAACATTCCTTTTAATTCTTCATGTATAATTTTCCCCCCAAAATTAATTTTATTGCAACCCCACCAGACATGATAAAGAGTCCCTTCAGCTACTTTACATCTCCAACACAAATTAGATGTTGACTTATGTATTTTTGCCAGTTTTACAGGCGTTTAATACCACCTGTAAAACATTTTCATAATGTTTTCTTTGATGGTAATGCACACAGTGAAAATGATATCTGTTCTCCAGAGTTTTTCCCATTGATCCACTGTAATTGCATATCTGAAATCCTGTCCCCATTTGATCATTACCTCTTTAACCTGTTCATCCTTGAGTTCCCATTCAAGTAAAAAATTATACATTTTTGATATATTTTTAATTTAATTATTCAAAAATACTGACTGGAATTTAGATTCTTCTTTTTGGAAACCTATTTTATCATCTAGGTTGAATGTATTGTTTAATTGATGATACTGTAACCAGGTAGTACAAAACCGTGTCAATTCATTGTACGGCTTCAGCTGTAATTTACCTTGCTCTTCCCTTAAAAGTTGTCTATATGTTACTCCTACCTTTTCCATATTTTTCTTTTTGACAGAGATCATTTCTAGTGGTGCTGCCCACCAGGGTGTTTTTTGGCTCTAATAACCTATGATATTTCCTCTATATTTTAATTAATGATTTTCTTATTATAAAGTTTGTATATCCTTGGTGGACATTGCTCTTATTCTCTAAGCGGTATGCATGCCAACCATGCCTGTTATTATATCCCTCCAGATCCAGCAAATCTGTGTTTTGTAATAATTTCCAACCTTTAATCCAGCAAAAACAACATGCCTCATAATATATTTTAAAATCTGGGAGTCCATATCCTCCTCTTTCTATTGCATTAGTGACTAATGCAATAGAATACCTTCTATTGCAGGTATTCTATTGCATTAGTGACCATTCTCATGTTACTCCACATCTTCCTGCCTGTCAGGAATCCAACTTGATCATGACTTATAATTTCATTGAGAACTTTTTTTAGCCTGTTAGAAAGTATTCCGCCATATATTTTATAATCCGTATTTAATAATGTGATCGGTCTGTAATTATTTGTCAATTATTTATTTGTTCCTGGCTTTGGAAGTAATATTATGTGTGCTTCTCTCCATGTGTCTGGCAATTTCCCTTCTTCTAATATCTTATTTAATAATGATTTTAAGGGTATTGATATTACATGTTTTAGTTTTTTTATAATGGATAGCTGGAATGCCATCTGGCCCAGGGGATTTTTCAATTTTACTTTTGAAAATGGCTTGTTCCACCTCCATCATTGTCCATATTAACCTTTGTTAATTTAGCAATATCCTCTTTTGTAGAAAATTAACTATATCCAATTCCTTTTCATTTCCTTTTTCATATAATTTTGCATAATATCTGGCAAAGGATATTTTAATTTGTTCTTGTTCATCTATTATTTTACCTTCATCCCTCAATCTATTAATAATTAATTATTTTTGCCTCTTCTTTAATTGCCACACAAGCAATTTTCCTGACTTATTTGAATATTCAAAATTTCTAATTCTAGCTAAAAAAAATTCATTTTCTGCTATTTCTTTTTTTATTTGGTCCATTTTTCTTTCCTTATTTCTTTTTTGAATCACATTTTGTTGGATGTAAAACCCTCTTATAAATGCTTTGCTTGCCTCCCACATTACCCTGCTATCTGTATCTTGTTCTTTATTATTTTGAAAGAATTCTTTGAGTAAATCTTGTGCTTTACTTAAGACCTTTTCATCATTTAGTAACCTTTCATTCATTCTCCATCTTCTTTTTACCACCTTTTTATCTCGTAATTCCAAAATAACTGGGTTATGATCTGTTAATACTCTGGGTTGTATTTCTGCTTTTTTGGTTTTTAACAATAAATTATTTGAGATCCAGATACCATCGATCCTCCCTGCAGACTTTTTTTGCCTGTGAATAATGTGTATATTGCCTTTCTAATGGGTTTTTGTACCTCCAAACATCTATTAAATTTAAATTCTCAATAAATGGCCATCTAAGTGCAATCTATGATGCAACAGAATACTAAACTTTGCACTCCTCATAGCTTTGTATGCTTAAAACTTTGTTGAAGAAGGTACTATGCATAAATTGTGGCACATCAGAAACAAATAAAAAGGGTATTGCAAAATTCTGACTCAGTTGCACTTAGAAATTCCTGGGTTTGTAGCATAATGAACTTTTTCATTATGGACGTATCTTCTGAAATATTAAAATAAACTCTCTTGGCAGTGTCATAACCAAGTTCTACCAGCACAGCCTGGCTTTGGCATTTGCAGTAAACGAGATCAACAAGAATGCCAAAATCCTGCCCAATGTCACCCTTGGTTTTCACATCTCCGACAGCTATGACAGTGCAAGCATGACCTATCGGACAACACTGGACCTGATTTTCAAGTCACATACATTTCTCCCCAACTACAAATGTGGCAAACAGAAAACCCTTCTTGCCATTATTGGAGGACTTGACTCTGACACCTCTGTCCTTATTATGGACATCATTGGCCTCTACAAAATTCCACAGGTAATATCTGTGCATGTGGATGTTGGAAAATTATTTATTGCTCAGCTTTGATGTTACAAAGAAGGGAGTAATATTGATGACAAGTAGTAAAATCTTGGGAACATTATAATATTCCTTTAATTCAAGATATCTCCTCAAGTATAGAAAAAAAGAGTGTTGTACTTGATTAAATGCTTATATAAAGATACTGTGCTGAAAGTGCACTGCGCCACAAATGGACAACTTACAGGATCTGTACCAGCCACAAAGGGAGTCAAAGGGTGTATCCTAGCCCCGGCACTATTAAACTTATATATAAATGATATTGTCCGCTGTCTAACATCTCCAGAGTACCATGCCCCCAAATTAGCCATAAAACACATCTCAATGCTATTATATGCAGATGATGTGGTTCTTCCATCCCAAACAAAAGTAGCCCTAAAAAGACTGATGAGGGTATTTTGAGGATATTGCCAGAGAGAACAGCTGGCCATGAATTACAAGAAAACCAAAGCCATGGTTTTCTCAAGAAACTGTAGGGCCCATAGATTGCACATGGATAAACAGCTAATTTAAGAGCTTAAAGTCTGCATATATATATATATATATATATATATATATATATATATAGTCTACAGGGTCATGGGGAGCACACCAGAAATGTGCAAAACAAAAAGTGTCCCCAAATGCCAAAACTCTGACATGCCTTTCCTACACAAAAGGTGGTAAACATACAGTATACCATCAGTCATGGAAGTGTTCCAAGCTAAACCCCTAGCACAGTTATCATATGGGGCTCAGATTTCGACAGGCACTCACCTTGGATCTATGGTAGTTGTCCAATCAAAGTACTTAAAGCAAATTTTCTCTGTACCAGCCTGTGGCCCAAAAGTACCATTGCGCCTAGAGGCTAATCTTCCCTCAGTAGCATTACGGATTTGGCATAGGACACTGAACCATGGGCTTCGCCTAAACTTAAAGCTGCCCCTCCCCCCAGTCTAATATCCCTAGTGCTGCAAGATCATTACAAGAGTGCCTTGAATAAAAGTGTCTATCAGAAGCTTCACTCTTGTGGTTTATCACCACAACAGCTACTTGCTTTGGGATTTAGTAAAGCAAACCGTCTAATTTGTCAATGCCTAAATGATATCGAGCGTCAGAACAACTTGGCCACAATAAGGAAATTTTGCCCATGATATGACTATTTTCCACCTACCCATTTCGACTCTCTTGCACCCTATATGCATAACCTAGCAATTCTAGAATATAGGGGTTCTTTTACTATCGCAAGATCGAATGTATTGCCCTCGGCTGTACTTGAGGGATGATTCCAACATATTCCACACGAAAAGCATTTTTGTCCCTGTGGAGATGGCAGTACCGAATCTGTGGCGCATGTCCTTCTGGCCTGCACTCTGAATAAAGACTTAAGGAATGAGGTTATCACCCCTCTTTTATTTTTTGGGTCGCCCAGCCACTATGACAGTGTCCCTTCTCTTGGCCGATTAGGATGCGCAGGTGACAGCAGCAGAAGATTACAAGGTTTTTTAGCTGATGCAATTAGAATAAGATCCCACTATTTGACTACTGATTAGATTAACAACCCTAATATGTATTTTGTATAACTGATTTTTTTAAAAAAATCTTTGTATATCGTATTGTTGTTTTATTGCTGTGGCTGATGGCTGATGCAAATAAAGATTCATTTATTTATACGGTGAATGTGGATGTTGGAAACTTATTTATTACTTAGCTTTGAAGTTCAAAAGAACAGAGTAATATTGATGACAAGTAATAAAATCTTGGGAACTTTATAATATCCCTTTAAAAGATAGATTTAGAAATACTTCAAAAATATTCATTGCACAAACCCACTTGCAGCCACAGACTTCTGGAATTAATAGATGGGTATTAATGAATCTCTGTGGTCTCTACACATTTTCTTACAGCTTATATATGGTTCCTTTACACCAGATGAGATGCAAACAATGGGTGCTCCTGTGGTTTATCGCATGGTTCCAAATGAAAACACTCAGTATATGGGGATGGGGATTATGTTACTGGTTACTTCAACATTTTAGGTGGACCTGGGTGGGGCTCTTTGTTATGGATGATAACAGTGGAGAGCAATTCCTAAGAATACTGGAGCCATTGTTTTCCAGGCATGGAATCTGTTCAGCCTTCACAAAAAGAATCCCACAATATGCTGGTATGGAGGAATTCATCAACAATTTTAATGATGCAAATCCAATTCAAGTATCTTTCCAAGAACGTAAAGCTGGTACAATTATCACGTATGGAGAATCCCACAATATTCGCTGGTATGGAGGAATTCATCAACAATTTTAATGATGCAAATCCAATTCAAGTATCTTTCCAAGAACGTAAAGCTGGTACAATTATCACGATTCAGGAAATAAGGAAAACCCATTATTTGGAACAGGTGTGGATTATGACAATGCAGATGAGATTTTATATCTACAGGTGCTGCAAAAGGATGGGGTTTTCAGGATGTTCCAGGAAAACCCATTATTTGGAAAGGTGTGGATTATGACAATGCAGATGGATTTTATATCTACAGGTGCTGCAAAAGGATGGGGTTTTCAGATGTTCCAGGGTTAACACATTTCCTTCACAATTAACACAAAAGAAGTACCAGGTTTTAGAGAATATCTTCAGATCATTAAGCCAAATTAAGGACAAATTGGACTCAAGGAGATGGGAGGGTTCTCTAAAAGATTTTTGGGAGCAAGCCTTTGACTGTTTCTTTCCAGATCCAGGGGTGCCTATAATGTGATGATGATAATGGATGATGACACCTGTACTGGAGAGGAGAGCCTGGAAAGTCTCCCTGCTGGACTTTTTGAAATTTTTGAAATGCACATGACAGGCCACAGCTACAACATTTATATTGCTGTGTCTATGCTTTGGCTCATGCTTTGCATGCCATGTACTCATCTAGATCCAAGCACAGGCCAACGTTGGTTGGTAACAATATTGAACTTCAGAACCTGCAGTCTTGGCAGGTAATGTCTTGCCAGAAAACAAAGTATTTCAATATACAGTGTAGTACAATGTGAAGCTGTGAACATCTACATCCTGGTTTCTCCTTAAGTTATTAATGCAAATATTGGGTTCACATTTCTTTCTATAACTGAAGTGTTGTGATTTACAGTGTTCTTTTAAGAATCAATTAATCCCCCCATCTTTCCACTTCAATTAGCTCCACCTGTTTCTTCGAGACATTTCATTTAACAACTCAGCTGGAGAAACTGTGTCCTTTAATGATAAACAGGAAATGACAGGTGGATTTGACATCATGAACCTGGTCATCTTGCCAAATAACTCGTTCCAGAAAGTGAAAGTTGGGAGGGTTGATCCCAGTGTCCATGAAGGAAAACGATTCACTGTTGATGAGGATACAATTGTATGGCCTAGAGCTTTTAATGAGGCATGGATTCTGCTTATTATTAACTTGAAAACTATGTCAAATATTCTATGCATTGTTTATTAACTCTGAGGTTTACATCACATTGATTTATGTGTTCCTAAGTAATAGCATAAGTCTGTCTGCCACTCTGATTGCAAACAATCTGCTGATTGGAGTAGTTCACAGAACATTTTACAAGTAGCAGTGTTGGAGATAGATAAGGTGGCGATTTCTAGGAAACTGCTGGTTGCTGGATTCCTTGTGCCTCTGATATATCCCTCCAGCAATACCCACTTTTTGAAAGTTTGACATTGGGTGCTGAGCAGAATGAAAGCTTCAAAGTTTATTTCATTCATTCTGATTTACTTACTCTCACATCCATCTTTGGAATATTTTACAATCAACACCCTTAAAGCATGACATAGGAGATTTTATTTAATTCAGATATTATAACCAGTGCTTTTTTTCCTGGTGGACACAGCGGTATGCATACCCCTAAACATTCTGTGAATCTAAGTTGGCCTCACTGAGGGGCAGTATTTCAATATGAGTAGGAAAATGAGAGTACCCCTAAACATTTTAAAGGAAAAAAACCCCCACTGATTATAGCCATTTGATGATTTCCTATGAAATATAATGTGGAGAAGGTATATTCTGCTTTAAGACACAAGAGGAAGCAAATGTATTCCTTATCAATCTGAGAGGAACACGTCCAATGATATAATTTTGTGAGAAGGTTTCGAATCAAATCATTTATTCTGCAAACACAAAACATACCTATTGTAACTTTTCATATTAGGCTATATCAACAATTGAAGAATAACCTTCTTTGATTATTCCTTATTTATTTATTTCAACAGTTTATAGACATTTGATGATTTCCTACTAAATATAATGTGGAGAAGCTATATTCTGCTTTAAGACACAAGGGGAAGCAAATTTCATCCCTATCAGCCTGAGATGAACTCGTCCACACATAAACTTACCTATTGTAACTTTTGATATTAGGCTATATCAGCAATTGAAGAATAACTTGTTTTGAATATTATCTATTTGTTTCAACAGTTTATATACCACTTAAGTAAACAAGGTCAGTTAAAGTTAACCAAAAACATATTTGTACTAATTTCCCCCCTGTTTATGGATAGGTGGTTCCTCTTTCGGTGTGTAATGAGCCATGCCATCCTGGTCATCAGAAGAAAATGAAGGAAGGGGAAAAGTTTTGTTGCTATGATTGTGTCCCGTGCTTAGATGGGAAGATATCAAACCAGACTGGTGGGTGATGTAATTTTGCCATCAGAGTTATTGTTGTTTTTTCCACCTGTGACACACTAATTGCCATTGAATTTGGACCTTTTCCTGTTTTTCAGATATGGATGACTGTTTCAAATGCCCAGAAGACCAGTATGCAAACAGAAATAAAAATGGCTGCATCCCTAAAGTTATAAACTTTTTATCATATGAAGAACCTCTAGGTCTCACTTTGGCCTCAATGGCAGTTTCTTTTTCACTGACCACAGCCATGGTGCTAGGAATATTTATTAAGCACAGAGATACCCCAATAGTCAAAGCCAACAACAGGGACCTCACCTACATTCTCCTCATCTCCCTCCTGCTCTGTTTTCTCTCTTCTTTGTTATTTCTTGGCCATCCTGGGAAAGTGATCTGCCTCCTTCAACAAGCAGCTTTTGGCACCATCTTCTCAGTGGCTGTTTCTTGCGTGCTGGCCAAAACCACCATAGTTTCTCTAGCATTCATGGCTACAAAACCAGGATCAAGAACGAAGAAATGGGTGGGGAGGAAAGTGTCCTATTCAATTGTAATTTGCTGTTCACTTGTTCAAATAGGTATTTGTACTGTGTGGCTGGCAACCTTTCCCCCGTTCCCTGATTTAGACATGCATTCGGTAAATGAAGAAATAATTGTACAGTGTAATGACAGGTCAGTCTTCATGTTCTACTGCGTCTTGGGCTACATGGGTCTTTTGGCCATCACCAGCTTCGTTGTTGCATTCCTTGCCCGCAAGTTACCTGACAGTTTTAATGAAGCAAAATTCATCACTTTCAGCATGTTGGCATTTTGCAGTGTTTGGTTGTCTTTTATTCCGACTTACCTTAGCACAAGAGGGAAAGGAATGGTGGCTGTGGAGATCTTCTCCATCTTGGCCTCCACTGCTGGGTTACTGGGTTGTATCTTTTGCCCGAAATGCTACATCATTGTGTTGCGACCAGAACTGAATAGCAGGGAGAAACTAATAAGGAGAAAGTATTAAGGAATCTTATATTTTCATTCTATCATATAGTTATGCATGTTGGAAAAGAGCTTTAGGAGCAGGTCAGAATATTGGTAGATTGTTGTTCAGTCGTTCTGTCGTGTCCGACTCTTCATGACCCCATGGACCAGAGCACACCAGGCACGCCTATCTTTCACTGCCTCCTGCAGTTTGGCCAAACTCATGCTAGTTGCTTCGAGAACACTGTCCAACCATCTCATCCTCTGTCGTCCCCTTCTCCTTGTGCCCTCCATCTTTCCCAACATCAGGGTCTTTTCTAGGGAGTCTTCTCTTCTCATGAGGTGGCCAAAGTACTGGAGCCTCAACTTCAGGATCTGTCCTTCCAATGAGCTCTCATATTTTAACGAGGGTCAAAGAAAGATGTCAATCAAATAATTGAAAGGGGAGTTCCTGGAGGGTATGTTGTTGGCTGCGAAATCAGAGCCCAGATGCTTCACTGTCTTGGAAGGAGCCAGTGGCTGTGTGAATGGCTCTGAGTGTAATTAGTGTATATAATAAAACTGCTTGAATGTTGACGGATTCTGCTTGCTGCCTAATTAAGCCAAGGAGTAGCTATTAGTGTGGAAAGTGAAGCAATAACTGCAGAAATCTAAACAAAATCACGCACAGTCTACATTAATGTGCAGTCCTTACTCACACAAGCAAAGGAAGCAGGGATGGCAGGCACCACCCAACAGCCAATCATTGACCTTTCCAAAGCCCTATTCCTTTACCCCTATGGTTTCCTAGTAAGAGATGCTAGCAAAATAGCCTGATGGCAAGTGATTGGCAGGTGGGTAAGATGAAACTCTAACTCTAAGACACACTCCCCTTCATTGCAGCACTATCACTGCTTGGTTTATCCTGTCACGTTACTAGCTTTTCCAGAGAGTGTCACTCTCCTGGTTTAATTTGTTTTCCAGAGAGATCAGGAACCAAACTTTTCTTTCTCATTGCTTCATGGCAGAGAAGGGATATTTGCGGACATTTACATGTCATTGAATTTTTGATTTTGCAGGCAGGAATTGATGGAAGTTGTTGTCTAACAACCAAGTGCAAAATTAGTAATGCGCCCGCTTTAGGGAATAGAGAAGACTTGTGGACTGTTCCATAAAGATGAGCAATTTTTTTTTCCTACCCAAAGTGTCACTCTGTATCAAAGCTTTGAAGAGGCAATTATTTTCATCTGCAATTATCAAAATAATTATAATTTGCTCAACATTCTGAAGCTTCTGGTGCTTTCTAGAAGGGAGCCTGAAAGCAGTTATAAAATAACCCTAGTGGCATTAGGCTATAATTAAGTGCAAGAGGCAGGCAGGTCTGTCTATAACATGTTCTCCTTTTTGAATCTTGGACTTCCAGCACTGGCAATCTCACATAGGAGGCAAGTTACAAATGAGGGAACTTACAGAGTCAGAAACTATTTTCTGCCAACATGTTAGAAATAGCAGTGTTGATGCTCCTGCTGATTCCCCTTGTGTCCCAAGAAGAAGCACTGAAATGTCAGACTGGTGATCCACTCTCTGTTCCAAATGACTGGTACCAACTAGGTTGCCTCCTCATTGGTGGAATAGCTTCTCAGATCTCTTATATGGTGAACCAGGTTACTTTTGCGGAACACCCTTCTCAGAACCTGTTTAATTTTCCAAGGTAAGGATCCCTCACTCCATCTGCATTTTCTAAGCTGTATACCTTATAATTATCAAGAGTATACATGGATACTCTCCTTCCAGATATGAAAGTCCTTTCTGTTTGAAAAAGCAGGGTACAGGAAAGCTATCAGAAAGGACAAGCCGAGAGTATTGAAAAAATCAATGAAAAGTTGGGATCTTGTAGACAGCAGGGCTTCAGAATAAAAATGGAAATTCTACATATGAAAACCAGCACAACCTTTTGTGTGCACCCACACAATGATCATACACAAAAAAAAACTCAAAAAGGGAAGATATGAAAGCACTGATTATTGTCACTTGGAATGGGATGGTGGTCAGCTTATGGAAACTATAGTCTTTTTCAGCTTGAGTACAATTGCCTTTTGGGGTAAACAAAAGTTATATTTCTTCTTCTTGGGGAACTCTTAAGTACCTATCATGCACATGTTCATGCACACACATGCACACACAATCACTTAATGATAAAGGAATGCAAATGTTTGATTTAGCATGTGCTTAGATGGTAAAATGGACAATGTATGGACAATCTAAATGCAACAGAATACTAAACTTTGCACTCTTCATAGCTTGGTATGCTTAAAACTTTGTTGAAGAAGGTGCTATGCATAAATTGTGGCGCATCAGAGACAAATATAAAGGGTATTGCAAAATTCTGACTCAGTTGCACTTAGAAATTCCTGGGTTTGTAGCATAATCAAATTTTTACATTATGGATGTATCTTTTGAAATATTAAAATAAATTCTCTTGGCAGTGTCATAACCAAGTTCTACCAGCACAGCCTGGCTTTGGCATTTGCGGTAAACGAGATCAACAAGAATTCCAATATCCTGCCCAATGTCACCCTTGGTTTCCACATCTCCGACAGCTATGACAGTGCAAGGATGACCTATCGGACGACACTGGACCTGATTTTCAAGTCACATACATTTCTCCCCAACTACAAATGTAGCAAACAGAAACCCCTTCTTGCCATTATTGGAGGACTTGACTCTGACACCTCTTTCCTTATGATGGACATCACTGGCCTCTACAAAATTCCACAGGTAATATCTGTGGATGTTGGAAAATTATTTATTACTCAGCTTTGAAGTTCCAAAGAAGGGAATACTATTGATGACAATTAGTAAAATCTTGGGAGTATTATAATATCCGTTTAATTCAAGATAGATTTAGAAATACTTCAAAAATATTTGTTGCATAAATCCACTCCCAGCCACAGACTTCTGGAATAAATAGATGGGTATTAATGAATTTCTGTGGTCTCTGTACATTTTCTTACAGCTTATATATGGTTCATTTGCACCAGATGAGATCCAAACAATGGGTATTCCTCCCTTTTACCGCATGGTTCCAAATGAAAACCTTCAGTATATTGGGATTATATGGTTACTTCAGCATTTTAGGTGGACCTGGGTGGGGCTCTTTGTTGTGGATGATAACAGTGGAGAGCAATTCCTAAAAATATTGGAGCCAATGTTTTCCAGGCATAGAATCTGTTCAGCCTTCATAAGAAGAATCCCACAAGATGCTCGTATGGAGGAATTCATCAAAAATTTTAATGATGCAAGTCCAATTGATGTATCTTTCCAAGAACGTAAAGCTGGTACAATTATCACGTATGGAGAACCTTTCACAATTTTGTGGCTGTTAACTTTTATATGTTCACAGTATTCAGGAAATATGCAAAACACATTCTTTGGGAAAGTGTGGATTATGACAGTGCAGATTGATTTTATATTAACGGGTGCTGCAAGAGGATGGGGTTTTCAGATGTTCCAGGGTGCCATTTCCTTCACAATTTCCACAAAAGAGGTACCAGGTTTCAGAGAATTTCTTCAAATTGTTAAGCCAAATTGGACTCAAGGAGATGGGTTTCTAAAAGATTTTTGGGAGCAAGCCTTTGACTGTTTCTTTCCAGATCCAGGGGTGCCTATAATGAATGATGACACCTGTACTGGAGAGGAGAGCCTGGAAAGTCTCCCTGCTGGACTTTTTGAAATGCACATGACAGGCCACAGCTACAACATTTATATTGCTGTCTATGCTTTGGCTCATGCTTTGCATGCCATGTACTCATCTAGATCCAAGCACAGGCCAACGTTGGTTGGTAACAATATTGAACTTCAGAACCTGCAGCCTTGGCAGGTAATGTCTTACCAGAAATTATTTCAATATACAATGTTGTATAATGTCTTTTTTAAAATTTATTGGATTTTCCAAATTAAACCAATTACAAATACCCACATCCCATACAAAACAACACAATACACCAACACACAAAAACAACACAATTACTTAAAAATCCTTCACTTCTTCCAAATCTTACTTGGGACCTCCTCTCGCCCTCCCTTGTGCGTTCATTTCGAATCTTCTTTAGTAACTTTGTAACATTATAAAATCTAAATCCTTATAACTAATCTTAATCTTACAATTATAATCAACAAATCTTATATCGTAAAACTTATTCTTATCAAATAAAACATCACATTCCAAATCTTAACTTCTTATATCCTTTCTTCTCTTAACTCAGTAAAGCTGTTGCTCTTATTACTTCTAATTCCAACTTCAAAAATATTATAATCAACTCATTTTCATAAAACCTAAATATTTCTTCCATTCTCCAAATCCTTTTTACCCTCTGACGTCGGAGTACCATGGTTAGCCTTCCTATTAAATCTCATAAATCCCTTTACCCCACCCCCCTCCTCACCATCTTGTCAAACTACATTCAGGTTTCTCCTTAAGACATTAATGCAAATATTGGGTTCATATTTCCTTCTATATCTTAAGGTTGCAATTTGCAGAGTTTTGTTATCCATGAATCCCTCCCCCCATCTTTTTCAATTAGCTCCACTTGTTTCTTCGAGACATTTCATTTAACAACTCAGCTGGAGAAACTGTTTCCTTTAACGATAAACGGGAAATGAGAGGTGGATTTGACATCATGAACCTGGTCATCTTGCCAAATAACTCATTCCAGAAAGTGAAAGTTGGGAGGGTTGATCCCAGTGTCCATGAAGGAAAACGATTCACCATCAATGATGATAGAATTATGTGGCCTAGAGGTTTCAATACGGCATGGATTCTATTTGTTCTTAATTTGAAAACTGTGTCAAATTTTCTATGCATTGTTTATTAACTCTGAGGTTTACATCACATTGATTTATGTGTTCCTAAGTAATAGGATAAGTCTGCCACTCTGATTGCAAACAATCTGCTGATTGGAGTAGTGCATGGAACCTTTTACATTCATCAGTGCTGGAGATAGATAAGGTGGATGTTGGACAGAATGAAAGCTTCAAAGTTTATTTCGTTCATTCTGAGTTATTTACTCTCCCCTCCATTTTTGGAATATCTTACAACCAACACCCTTTAAGCACAGCACAGCTGTCAACTTCTCCCTTTTCTTGTGAAGAATCCTATTTGGAATAAGGGAATTTGACAGCTATGCATTTCCTATGCATAGTTGACAGCTATCCATAGGAAATTTTATCAATTCAGATATTTTAACCAGTGTTTTTTTTCCTGGGAGGCACAGGGCTACGCATGCCCCTAAACATTTTGTGAATCTAAGTTTGGCCTTATTGAGGGGCAGTATTTCAATATGAGTAGGAAAATGAGAGTACCCCTAAACATTTTTTTCCAGAAAAAGCACTGATTATAGACATTTGATGATTTCCTACTAAATATAATGTGGAGAAGCTATATTCTGCTTTAAGACACAAGGGGAAGCAAATTTCATCCCTATCAGCCTGAGATGAACTCGTCCACACATAAACTTACCTATTGTAACTTTTGATATTAGGCTATATCAGCAATTGAAGAATAACTTGTTTTGAATATTATCTATTTGTTTCAACAGTTTATATACCACTTAAGTAAACAAGGTCAGTTAAAGTTAACCAAAAACATATTTGTACTAATTTCCCCCCTGTTTATGGATAGGTGGTTCCTCTTTCGGTGTGTAATGAGCCATGCCATCCTGGTCATCAGAAGAAAATGAAGGAAGGGGAAAAGTTTTGTTGCTATGATTGTGTCCCGTGCTTAGATGGGAAGATATCAAACCAGACTGGTGGGTGATGTAATTTTGCCATCAGAGTTATTGTTGTTTTTTCCACCTGTGACACACTAATTGCCATTGAATTTGGACCTTTTCCTGTTTTTCAGATATGGATGACTGTTTCAAATGCCCAGAAGACCAGTATGCAAACAGAAATAAAAATGGCTGCATCCCTAAAGTTCTAAACTTTTTATCATATGAAGAACCTCTAGGTCTCACTTTGGCCTCAATGGCAGTTTCTTTTTCACTGACCACAGCCATGGTGCTAGGAATATTTATTAAGCACAGAGATACCCCAATAGTCAAAGCCAACAACAGGGACCTCACCTACATTCTCCTCATCTCCCTCCTGCTCTGTTTTCTCTCTTCTTTGTTATTTCTTGGCCATCCTGGGAAAGTGATCTGCCTCCTTCAACAAGCAGCTTTTGGCACCATCTTCTCAGTGGCTGTTTCTTGCGTGCTGGCCAAAACCACCATAGTTTCTCTAGCATTCATGGCTACAAAACCAGGATCAAGAACGAAGAAATGGGTGGGGAGGAAAGTGTCCTATTCAATTGTAATTTGCTGTTCACTTGTTCAAATAGGTATTTGTACTGTGTGGCTGGCAACCTTTCCCCCGTTCCCTGATTTAGACATGCATTCGGTAAATGAAGAAATAATTGTACAGTGTAATGACGGGTCAGTCTTCATGTTCTACTGCGTCTTGGGCTACATGGGTCTTTTGGCCATCACCAGCTTCGTTGTTGCATTCCTTGCCCGCAAGTTACCTGACAGTTTTAATGAAGCCAAGTTCATTACATTCAGCATGTTAGCATTTTGTAGTGTTTGGTTGTCCTTTATTCCGACTTACCTGAGCACCAGAGGGAAAGGCATGGTGGCTGTGGAGATCTTCTCCATCTTGGCCTCCACTGCTGTGTTACTGGGTTGTATCTTTTGCCCCAAATGCTACATTATTGTGTTGCAACCAGAACTGAATAGCAGGGAGAAACTAATAAGGAGAAAGTATTAAGGAATCTTATATTTTCATTCTATCATACATTTATACATGTTGGAAAAGAGCTTTTGGAGTAGGTCAGAATATTGGTAGATCTTCAATTATATTGATGTCTCTTGGCAAAGTTTCTGTTCATGCTAAGATTTTGCCTTAGTACATTTCGCAAAATGCTTCATTCAAGAAACATTTTCATAAGAATTCATTTGGGCAGAGTTCTTGTGCTTTTTGTGACTCTGTCAATTTTCAACAATATTGATTGTCAGTCGTGATGAAGCTAGAGTACTCCAATAGTTATTCAACTCCAGCTCCCATTACCTCCAGTCAAGTATGAGGGATGATGGGAGTTGCATTCCCTCAGCATTTCTAGGAAACCACATGGGTGAAGGTTGTTTAGCTCTATACATACATTGGCTTTCGGGTGGGGGAAGTATCCTCATATTGCCCCCACTATGTTGTAATAAATACTTGGTAGGACTAGATGACATCCTACATATTTTCCAAATGTATAGAGAAAGGGGGGGAAGTGATGTTTTGTTCAGGTCCTGTGTGTGGACTTCACATGTGGATCTGGTAGCCTAATGTGGGAAACGGACTCTGAACAAGATGGGCCACTGGTCTGATTCAGTGAGGCTCTTCTCATGTTTGCATGACATGCTTCTAATAAATGATATTGAATGTAATTTAGCATATGACTACAACATGAATGAGGAGACAACTACACACTAGGGTTCTGCAAGAATCCCCAAGTCAGATTTGTGGGCCTGATATGCAGATCCACATTGGAAGACTGATGCAAGGACTCATGCTGTGAATGCTTTTTGCCTTAGTAGTCAAAATGACTTTGGTTGTTTAACATTTACATGTTTATTGAAATTATATACATAAATTGCTTTGCAATATGCATTATTTACATATTCATTTATGTATAATTCCCACTGAGAACAAACAAACAATGGAATGCATTACTCACTATTGTTCTTTTCACATGCAAAGAGGTAATCTCTTTGGCTACCTATGGCCTTTATCTGGGCTCCTCTCTTAAGTTTGGAGCGTCTCGGCCAAAGTGGGCAGAATCATCTGGATCTGAGTGCTCATTATTGACCACTCATCCATTCCCTCAAATCTTTGTTTGAAAAGTAAAATTAAATTTCAAATGTATTTTCTCCACCCCGATCAACTTTCCTTTTCTGATTTCTGAGTGAGGGAAATGATATAAGATGACAAGAAATCAATGCTGTGATATAGGTTGCAATTCCAATCACACTTACGTGGTAATGAGCACCAAAGAATTCATGAGATTTATATCTGAGTAGACATGCTTATGCTTGTAATCCTAGATGCCTTTGTGATGGACCACTAGCCATGTTGTTAACCTTAAATACAAGGTACTCTACTGTTTTTCTGCTGAAGAGTAACAGGGCTAACTCCTTGGAAATTCATTAATTTTGAAAAGGGATATACAAAGGAGGCAACTGATTTTTAAATAAGGCATATGTTGATGGAGAAGAGGAGGAGGAGGAGGAGGAGGAGGAGGAGGAGGAGGAGGAGGAGTTTGGATTTGATATCCCGCTTTATCACTACCCTAAGGAGTCTCAAAGCGGCTAACATTCTCCTTTCCCTTCCTCCCCCACAACAAACACTCTGTGAGGTGAGTGGGCTGAGAGACTTCAAAGAAGTGTGACTAGCCCAAGGTCACCCAGCAGCTGCATGTGGAGGAGCGGAGACGTGAACCCGGTTCCCCAGATTACGAGTCTACTACTCTTAAACACTACACCACACTGGCTCTCAATAAGATAATATTTGAGTGTCTGTTGTGATATGCATCAGTGGAATATAAAAAGGAAGAGAGAATTTTACATAATAAACCAACTGTGTAGAAACACAAAATAACAAATACAAGTGTGAATAAAAGTCAGAACAGATTGATATGCATTCCCCTAGGTGTAGAATAGTTGTGTGTAGTTTGACCAAAATGGTCTTCCTGGTCAATTGGGGAAACCTTGCCTCTAACATTAGTTTTTCTTGGACTTTCCTCACCACAAAAATCTGCAATAAGGCCCCAATTTCTCACCCCTTTAGGGAGAGGTTGCATGGAGGTGGGGAGAATCAACATGTTTCCTGCCAAAAGTACCACTCATAATCTAAACTGTGAAGAAGAAATTATCTCCCCCTGCAATTATCCAAATCACTATAATTTGTTCACCTTGCCAAAGTTTCTAAGGCTTTGCAGAAGACAAGACAAAACAGCCAATAAACAAGCCTGGAAGTGGTTACAAATAGACTGCAGAGTTGGGTTTAGTTGCAAGAGATACTGTAGGTAGAGCCCATCTCTGACACTGCCCTCGTTTTCATATTGTCTCAGATACTGCTGAAGCCATTTGTAATGCTCTTGATGCTAAAAGTAAGCCTGATAAATTTCCCATTGATTGGTGTGTGGGGAGAGTCCGGCACCATCCAATGAAATTTGATTATGTCAGGCATTGCCTAGGTATGGGACACGACTATTTGCATCTAGAGATATACTTTGCTTCCCGAATGTTGGGCAGAGTTGTGTGGCTGCTTCTGTTGCTTCTCATGGTGTGCAAAGTGGACACCTTAAAATATCCCAAAGATGGACTCCTCCCTGTTCCACATGAGTGGTACCAGCCTGGCAGCCTTGTCATTGGCGGGATGGCTTCTCAGATGTTTTATGTTATCCATGAAGTTTCCTTAAGGGAAAATCCTTCTCTGAACCTTTTTGAGGTGCCTAAGTAAGTATTGTTTTCCCCCATATGCATTCTATAGATTCATGCATTTCACCCAATGTAGAGTAGATATTGGTCTTCCCCCCCCCAATACTACCACTCCCCTTCCTGGTGGTGATAAGAAAATGGCATGCGTCAGACCAAAATAAAATAAGTTGGAAAGATTTATTTAAGGCAACGCAAACATTTGATGAAAATATACAAAATCAGAAGTTAGTGAGCTACCAATCTGAACAGAGATGAAACTATCTGGCTTCTGTAGACTAGGGTGGAAAACTGAGGGAGATGAATTCAGGATCTAGTCTTAAAGCTCAAGAACAGTTCAAATGGGAAAATAAGGAGATATTGGGGGGAAGAAATCCCTATGTAAAATAACATTTCTGAAACAAATTCTAAGGCAAATGTCCTAGTCTCCCAATGCAACAGAAGAAGCAAAAACCAATAGCAAAATTAAGAGCAAAATAAAAGTAAGAGTTAGCACTGCTTTGCAGTCCCTTCTTTGGAATTTGCTACCAAGGAGTGTGGTGGAGTCTCCTTCTTTGGAGGTCTTTAAGCAGAGGCTTGACAGCCATCTGTCAGGAATGCTTTGATGGTGTTTCCTGCTTGGCAGGGGGTTGGACTGGATGGCCCTTGTGGTCTCTTCCAACTCTATGATTCCATGATTCTATGATTCTTAAATCTCTCTGTATCTCTAAATTTCCCTATCTTCTGTTTAACTCTTTTCTCTTGCCCCCACTTTTGCCTCACTAAATTTAGTCCTGTTTTGTAAAGGACACCAGTGGCAAACACCTGTAACACAGGTGATTTGCTTGCTTGTTTTACTTTATCCTGCACTAAGTATCTGTTTACAAGGAGTCTAATGAAAGTCACCCAGAGCTACTCCTCTTCATCTCAATGCATAACCTGGAGCTGACTAAAGACTTCTCAGCCTTTCTAATCTCATATTCAAGAAATAACAGATCAATTATATTGGCAGTGTGGTGACAAAGTTCTGTCAGCATGCCCTTGCTTTGGCATTTGCTGTGAAGGAGATCAATGAGAATCCCATGATCTTGCCCAATGTTACACTTGGGTTCCACATTTATGACAGTTACTATGATGCAAGGATGACCTATCGTACCACTCTGGACCTTCTCTTCAAGTCAGATACATTTGTCCCCAACTACAAATGCGACAGCCAGAAAAAACTCATAGCTATCATTGGAGGACTTGGTTTTCATACCTCCCACTATATGGCAAACATCTTGAGTCTTTACAAGATTCCTCAGGTAGGATTTGTTTGGGGGCTCTGGGGTTATTCATATTTTATTCTTCTCACTGCTACCTAAACAGGTGTATGTGTGTGTGTGTGTGTGTGTTTCTGTATATACACACACACACACACGTGTGTGTGTGTGTGTGTGTGTGTGTGTACATATATATGTATATGCACATATGACTGCTCTTAAGTTTTTTATGCTATATCTATACATTTTTCTTTTAGTTCACATATGGCTCATTTCCCCCAGTGAAAGAAACTGATAATAGACACTCCCTTTCCTTTTACCACATGGCTCCAAATGAGTCCCATCAGCACAGTGGGATCATCTGGCTACTTCAGAAGTTTAGATGGACATGGGTTGGGCTCTATGTTGCAGCTGGGAACAGCGGAGAACAATTTTTGCAGGCTCTAGAATCATTATTTTTCCAGAATGGAATTTGTTCGGCATTTGTCAAAAGGATTCCACAGCAAGCCCATTTTGAAAATTTTGGGGACATAATCAACACAGCTTCCAATTTGCATTTACCATTGAGAAATAAAGAACCCAGTGTGTTTATCATGTACGGAGGATCAATGACACTTTCAACTTTCAGAACTTTTATATTCGTTCAAGATACATTAAATGATGAAAACACATTATATGGAAAAGTGTGGATTATGACAACCCAGAGTGATTTCATTTTATCAGGCCCTCAAAGGAGTTTGGATCTTCAGTTGTTCCAAGGTGCCATTTCCTTCACAATTCACACAAATGAGCTTCCAGGATTCATAGAATTTCTTCAGATCACAAAACCTGATAGGAAACAAGGAAATGGTTTTCTCAAAGACTTCTGGGAGCAAGCATTTGACTGTTTATTTCCAGATCCAGGGATGCCTATCATGGTTGATGGCACATGTACCGGAGAGGAGAGGCTGGAAAGTCTCCCTGCAGGTCTTTTCGAAATGCAGATGATTGGTGACAGCTACAGCATCTATAATGCTGTCTGTGCTTTTTCTCATGCACTGCATACTATGCTCAGAACCAGACCCAAACACAACACAATTCTGGGGAGTAATAGTATTGAATTTCTATCTCTGCAGCCTTGGCAGGTAATGTCTCCACAATGAAATATTCTAAGATTTCACTTTAATTTGGGTGCTCATTGAGATTGGTCATATTCCAGCTTCTGGCACATCACACCCACTATCTTAACAACCCTCCACCTTGAACTGAAGAGCATTTTTCTGAAGCAGGAAATCTCCTCTCCTTGAATGTTCACCATGCAAAATCAGGGTTCCAAATCAAAGGCGAGGGGGCCTACCAATGAGCACAAGACTCCTATTGGATCAGAACAAAGACCCACCTTTCACCCAAAGTCTCTTCTCACAGTACCTCACAATATACATTTTACTTGAGGAGAGAAGATTTACCTGTTCAGCAGCAGTTCCTTCAGCTCTCAGAAAGTTGTTGAAATGAGGAGTGTGCTGAGTTGTGGGGCTTTCCAATATACATGGGGAGAATTCATGTTTTATGATGATGATGATGATGAAGAAGAAGAAGTTTCATTTGGCCATGAACCTCACCAGATGAAACTGAATCAGTCTTGGAAGAATGCTGAAATATAACTGATATATAATTAAATTAAATTATAACATAACTTGAAATGTATAATTGATTTGCAATATGTTAGCCAATGTGCAAAACAGGCCTCACTAGCATTTAAAATGGCCACATGTACACTGCATAGTACACTGGATCCACCCTACTTAGAGGTTATGGGTACTATTTTATGTTAGCTAAATATTCAGAGTATACCAGCTGAACTCACAGCACAAGCAACTTAATGCCAATGATAAGAATGATTTGAGTATGTGACTTAGTTGCATCTCACCTTAAGGTTGCAATCATCTACACACTTACCTTGGAGTAAGTTTATTTGAACAAAAGAGTAGGACCAGCCTAGGCTGCTGCCTCTCCTCCACTCTATTGCTTCCTACCCAACAAATCACTGTTACTGTATCATCCTGGGAAAATGTGATTAAAAACTAGATCTGTCTAGAAAAGTCACACCATGCCAAGAGACTCAACAAACTGAATGCCCAGCTGTGTTGAAAGGTGCTTCTATACCATAGGCTAGACCATATTCACTGGCAATGTTTAATCTATTTTCATATCCTCTTACAATTGGAAACTGAAAATATTTTGTTTCTGCAGACTCCAGAGTTTTGTTACCCTTCTGTTACTCTCTCTTTCTTTCAACCAGCTCCACCCATTTCTTCAAGGCATTTCATTTAACAACGCAGCTAATGAAGAAGTGTCCTTTAATTACAAGAGGGAAATGAGAGGTGGGTTTGATATTATGAATATGGTCACATTTCCCAACAAGTCTTTCCAGAAAGTACAAGTTGGAAGCCTGGATCCCAGTGATCTGCAAGGAAAGAAATTTGCCATAAATGAGGATTTAATTTTTTGGCACAGACATTTTAATCAGGTATGGACGCTGTGATTGTCTTGGGATCCTCTTTAAACTAATTGTGAAATCAGTGTGTCAGGACTGAAGGGTCACCCACACTTCCACTTGTCCCGTGATTTCTAGATACAGATGTAAGAGGTTTTAATGTCATCCCACTGCTTTCCCTGGTCAAAACCTAATGTTTACTGCTGAATTGGAGAGCAAGTTTTTCCAGGGAAAATGGTGGGACAAGAGAAAAATCTCTCTGCCCAGTGCTGAGAAATCACAGGACAAATCACAGGACCTAACTTGACTTTCAAATGGATTGTCAAGCTCTAGAAGGCTGGTACTACCTAGGACTTCAAAGCTATATGCAAGTTTTCAATGCCAAATATATCAATTCTTATGCAAACTGGCATTTAGTAGGCTGTTTGAATTTGTTATATTGATTCTGTATGTAATGTGCTCTGGGACCATGTGATAAAGAATGGGTCAAAAGTACTGATAATAAATGAATGCTAGTTATTTCTGGAATATCAAGTAAGGTGATGGACAAGATCAGCAACTGAACAGCAAAATTGATTGAATATCATCCAGTTTAAACAGTTTAATGTCCATGGATAGGCACTTCCTCTTTCTATGTGTAATGACCATTGCTGGCCTGGTTATCAGAAGAAAAAGAAGGAAGGGGTAAAGTTTTGCTGCTATGATTGTGCTCCATGCCCTGAAGGGAAGATTTCAAAGCAGACTGGTAGGTATTGTCCTCAAATATCTAAATTTGCAATTGTGCATGACTAATACACTTAACTGATCAGAAGGCTGGCAGTTCGAATCCCCACAACAGGGTGAGCTCCCGTTGCTCGGTCCCTGCTCCTGCCAACCTAGCAGTTCGAAAGCACATCAAAGTGCAAGTAGATAAATAGGTACCGCTCCAGCGGGAAGGTAAACGGCATTTCTGTGCGCTGCTCTGGTTCGCCAGAAGCGGCTTTGTCATGCTGGCCACATGACCCAGAAGCTGTATGCCGGCTCCCTCAGCCAGTAATGCGAGATGAGCACCGCAACCCCAGAGTCGGACACGACTGGACCTAACGGTCAGGGGTCCCTTTACCTTTAATAAACTTAACGGTCAGATGAATTAGGATTAAAACTTTCTATTTGATGGATGTTTGAAGTGATCTGATTATCAGTTCCAAAGCAAGAATAAAAATTGGCATATTATAAAGATCAGTTAAAATTAGCCATGATTATCTCCCATGTTAATCTTCTTTCCTGTTTGTAGATAGGTTATTCCCCTTTCTTTGTGTTATGATTACGGCCACCCTGGTCATCAGAAGAAAAAGAAGGAAGGGGTAAATATTTGCTGCTATGATTGTGCTCTTTAACAAGTAGGGAAGATATGACACAAAACCTGTAGGTCATGTAATTTGGCCATCACACAGGGTTTATTTATTTTGCTGTGTCACATTAATTAACATCGCATTTGGACTTTTTTCTGTTTTTCAGATATGGACAACTGTTTCACATGCCCAGAATATCAATATCCAAACAAAAATAAAAATGAGTGCATCCCTAAAGTTATAACCTTCCTCTCATATGAAGAACCAATAGGGGTCACTTTAGCCTCACTTGCGGTTTGTTTTTCTCTTACCACAGCCTTGATACTACAAATTTTTATTAAGCACAGAGACACCCCCATAGTGAAAGCCAACAACCGGGGACTCACCTACACTCTCCTCATCTCCCTCCTGCTCTGCTTCCTCTCATCTTTGCTTTTCCTTGGCCAACCGGGGAAAGTGACCTGCCTTCTCCGACAATCTGCTTTTGGCATCATCTTCTCAGTGGCTGTTTCTTGTGTGTTGGCCAAAACCACCATAGTTTCTCTTGCATTTATGGCCACAAAGCCTAGATCTAGGATGCAGAAATGGGTGGGGAAAAGACTAGTCTATTCCATTGTCCTTTCCTGCACCTCCATTCAAGTGAGTATTTGCACCTTGTGGCTGGCAACCTCTCCGCCATTCCCAGATTTAGATATGCAGTCAGTAACTGAAGAAATCATTGTGCAATGTAATGAAGGGTCTGCTGCCATGTTTTATGGTGTCCTTGGTTACTTAGGCCTTTTGGCCATTGCCAGTTTCCTTGTGGCATTCCTTGCCCGCAAGTTACCGGACAGTTTTAATGAAGCCAAGTTCATCACCTTCAGCATGCTAGCATTTTGCAGCGTATGGCTCTCCTTTGTTCCAACCTACCTGAGCACCCGAGGAAAATACATGGTGGCTGTAGAGATCTTCTCAATATTGGCTTCCAGTTCTGGGTTGCTGGGTTGCATATTTTCCCCTAAATGCTACATCATTGTGATGAAGCCTGAACTAAACAGCAGGGAACAACTAATAAGAAGAAAGTGTTAAATTATCTATATGTTTTCTACATATCATATTATTAGGTGGGTTGGACATAGGCTTGAGGAACATATGGCTTACTAGTACATTTGTCATTTTGTCATTTAGTCGTTTAGTTGTGTCTGACTCTTTGTGACCCCATGGACCAGAGCACGCCAGGCACTCCTGTCTTCCACTGCCTCCCGCAGTTTGGTCAGACTCATGTTGGTAGCTTCGAGAACACTGTCCAACCATCTCGTCCTCTGTCATCCCCTTCTCCTTGTGCCCTCCATCTTTCCCAACATCAGGGTCTTTTCCAGGGAGTCTTCTCTTCTCATGAGGTGGCCAAAGTATTGGAGCCTCAGCTTCAGGATCTGTCCTTCCAGTGAGCACTCAGGGCTGATTTCCTTAAGAATGGATACGTTTGATCTTCTTGCAGTCCATCTGATAGATAGTCACTGAAAGTTGTGATGAAGCCTGAACTGAAGAGTAGGGAATAACTAATACAAAGAAAGAACAATCTATATGATTTGAATCAAAATATTAGGTGAGCTGGACATACAGTAGGCTTATCACTTACTAGATCATTATTGATGATCCAATAACACTTCTGTAGATGATAGATGATCGATAGATGATAGATAGATAGATAGATAGATAGATAGATAGATAGATAGACAGATAGATATAGATAGATTTCTAAACGTTCTTTGCCTTAATCATAACTTCTGATGCTCTTCATGACAGGCAAATTGATGATACAATACTTTTCTCCCAGATGTTGTATATTTGTGAAGTGGTTTTTTAATATTAGAGAAGTAGTCAAAATTGATATCCCCCACATCACCCTGAAGTGTTTGCATCCTTTCTGCCACTTCATAATTCTACAATGTCATTCTGTTACATTCATAGACAGAAACTGAGGTGCTAACGAGACACTTGCATGGAGTATGAGATGTTGATAGCATCAGAGGTGTAACCAATCCATTTCACATTTTTTTATATGCAGTAGAGGAAATTGTGGTTTTCCATTTGTCTCCTTGTCACTCTTCTCTGTATCAGGGGTGACAAACCTGTGGCCTTCAATATGACTTTGTTTAATTATTATTTTTCAAATTTACATACTGCTTAATCATCCATATAATCTACTCAGTTTACATAAAATACAAAATGTCTATTAAAATAGTCATAAAGTCTAGCATTAAAATGCACAAATTAACTGTTAAAATGCTCAGAATATAAGTGAAATTGCCTTTTTAAAAGTGAACATAATAGTGCAAAATTACAAGGTTATATAGTATTTTATTTCATATTACATAAAATAAGGATTCATGATATGATCTGGACTCCTACTTGCATCAGCCCTAACCAGGGTGGTGATAAGAGGTGGAGTCCAAAAGGGGGGTTGACTAGATGGCCCTCATGATCCCTTCCAACTCTACAAATCTGTTGCTATTTAGTATCTGGCGAGCCACAGGTTAGCCACCTATGCTTTACAGAAAACAGACATATGAAACAGAATAGATAATATATCAGCCAACAACCAACCTTCCCTGTCTTCTTATTCCATGTTGTTTACACATATATATCCATAGACATCAGTTAGCAGCTCTACTTAGTCCAATGCGACATTGTTAAATTCCAGTTAAGAGCCAGAATATTCTCCACTATCCCCACTAAAAAAGTGCTGCCCTTTGTTGCTGCATTCACAAAGAATAATATGGACAACACCCTAGAAGAATCTGGGATTCAGAATCAATTTTATTAGGATATAGAACAATCTGTGTGGACCTTGATTCCCCTCTAATGCACTTCAGATACAGGGGAGGGTAAATTGACTAACATCTTCCTGATTACTTTTTCCATGGACCTCCTAGGCTTATCATTATAGGTGTGGTAGACTTCTGCAATATATCAATATTTTGCTACTGCCCATTATCATTAAAAATAAAGTTATGATCTATGACTGCTCTTTTTGGATGTTAAAAACCAGCACTGCAACTTCTTTCTTCCAATAAGCTTTATTTTATCTTGGGTTAGAGGAAGGTGGTTTTCATTATCAGGATGTTATGCCCTGATAAAATTCATGCACCATTTTCTTCCTATGACGGAAGAAGAAGAATCTCTGCATTCCCACTGGGTGAACAAACAAGAGGTTCTAAATCAGTTCTGACAACAGTCTCTTGAGCTCTCCTCCCAGGCAATCCCTTCCAGAGTTGCTTTATCACAAGGGTTTTTGAATGACAGCTGCGTCTCATGCACAGTAATACACAGCAGTGTCCTTGGGAGTCAGATAGTTCATTTGCAGACAAAAATTGGAGTTGCCCTTGGAGGCTGTAAGCATCCTTGGATGGCAAGCACATAGGTTTGTTAAGATTTCCAGTTCCACACCAGCCATTCCAGTCCTTTCCCTGGTTTCTGCCTTATCACAGCAAATCCCTTCATAGAACATTGCCTTCAAACAGATTCTCTTTTCAATTCTGAACCCACTTGAGTCAGAACAATCTGGGAAGGTCTTTCTAGTTTAATGAAAAGGCAAGTACCAGAAGACATGATAGAAGTGTATACAGTACATTTTTGCATGTTATGGAGAAAGTACAGAGATGAAAACGTTTTCCCTGTTTCATAACAATAGAAGTTGGGGATATCCAGTGAGAGTGATTATTTAAAGGTTCAGGAGACAAAAAAAGGTACTCCTTTACACAACACATAGTTAAACTATGGATTTCACTCCTACTAGAAGGAGTGATTTTGATGAAGGATATCTATCAGTGGATACCAACCCTGATGGTGATGTTCTACCACCACCATTGAAAGCATTATTTCCACCAGTAGCAGCAATCTAAATGCTAGTTACTGGAAACTGCAGAAAGTAAAAATGTTCTTCTGAGACTGCTGTTACTTCTATGGGTAGGACATGCAGTTATTTTTACAGCAGCTCTCACAACCAATGGGAGTTCAATGAAATTCTATGTTTGGAGATCCACACAGAAGACCACTTATGGCACATGGAGCATAGATTGTTCATCTACCTGAAGTATGCCAGCCTGTGACTGGTGAAAAGTTCAAAGGAAGAACACATCTTTTAAATTAGGGTTTCCATATTCCCCAAAGTGAAAATCTGGTCAACCCCCCCCCCTGGCCATTCATCTGGGTTTTCCTGGGCATTTTGATAGACAGCCCTATTTTTAACAGATGAGGTACAGGGTTCAATCCCTGGTGTTTCCATGTTCAGTATTAACTAAAATTGAGCAACGTTGACTCTACTGAGCTTCCAATGCTTTTGAAACTGGGGCTTTATAGAATTCCTCAGGCCTCAGGTAAGGGGGAATGGAAAAGAAAACATTAAAATAAAACTGTGAGATATATAGTGCTAGTGAACTATCGATTTATAAACTCAATTCGCTCAGGGTGATCTGGGGCTATTGTGTTCAAAGCACTGTTCATTATGATTGGGGCTAGAGGTAAGCTAATGACTCAGGTTACACTGCTTATCAAAATATCACAGCATTGTAGAGTTGGAAAGGACCCCTAGGGTCATGTAGTCCAACACTTTGCTATGCAGGAAAATCAGCTAAAACATCCATGGCAGATGTCCATCTAACCTTGTAGTGTCGGACCAAAAATCCTTGGTTCGGGAGCAAGGATTTCTGGGGGAGAAGAGAATCATGGGTAGTGTGTTATGGGAAACTGACCTAAAAGTTACCCTGCTAAGGCATGAAAAAGGGATGTCTTTGAAGAGTTTTACGACTGGGAGATTGTTGGGGGTGTGTGAAGATCACAGCTACAAGGAGACATCCTGGCTCCTGATAAGAACTAGGATGGGCCAGCTGGTGTTTATCAAGCGGGTGAGAAAATTAGGGAGGCATCCACCAAGAGACCTGCAGCTGCCTCTCATCCTTGACAGGTGAGAGTAATGACCTAGGGGCGTTGATTGGCTAACGGGATTAAGAACATGGTTTTCTATAGGATGTTGATTGGGATTCCACGTGGGATGAATGCTATATCTGCCTCAGGCTGGGAAATGTAAAGGGCTGAGCTTAGCTACACCTGACTCAGTCTGCTGGGCGTCTCGGAACAACAGAGAGATGGGGCTCTAAGGGAACTTAGGGGGCGGCTTTTGTCCATCGGCCGCCTGGAGGACTGCTATCCTTTCGAATGCAAATGCAGCTAAGTATCAGTCCCTGCCGATTTAGGGAGAGGGAATTAGTAAGTCTTTGAGGCTAGTCTAGTAAGAATGTTTTTGTTTTATGTTTGTAACTTGTGTTGGGAATATACTTTGTGTATTTTTGGTAACTTTTGAATAAAATGGTTAAAATAACTTTTGTTCTAGTTTTCTGTTCATTCCTACGTTTGCTTGGCTAAATCCAGGTCTGCTGCTTGGCGCGTTACCTTCAAGGGTTAATCATTTGGGGGCTCTGTTTGAGCCAGGGAAGGCTGTGAGCCGGTGTGCAGGTAGAGCGGCCCCCGCGTTCTGCTCTGTGGCTCCAGCTGGCTTTCCAAACTTTCAGGGGGTGGTGGCAGCGAGAAAAGACCTGTCTTGACTCAGCTGGAGAGTTGGGCCGAGACAAAAGAGAGCGTTTTGCGCACCCAGGACGCCGGTAGCTGGAAAAGCTGAGAGGCACGGGGTGCGCAAACCCTACAAACCTCTGCTTAAAAATCTGCAATGAAGGAGAGTCAACCACCATCCAAAGGCTGAACAGTCAGAGGATTCTTCCTGATGTTTAGTCAGAATCTCTCTCTTTTTGGTATATTGAAGCCATTGGTTTGGGTCCTATACAGTACACGGGTGTAGCCAGGGATTTTGTTGTTGAGGTTTGTTTTTTTTTTTTTTAAGAAAATCAAGTTGTTGAGGGTTTCTTTAAGGAAAACATCATGCTACATGCCTCCTAGCCATTGCTAAGAGCAATGCCATTGCAATTCCTAATCCTGATTTCTTTTGCTTTTTTAATGGTGCTCTTCATTACTGTAAGAAACCATGATTGCATAGCTCGGTTTGGACACTGTGACAGCCAATATTCCCAGCCTCTTTTTGGAGTTTGAAATCAGGAACTGAGGTCTCAAGTCCCATCTCTTTAGGGAGCAGAGAAGACTTCTGGCCAACTGTGGAAAAGAGCCAACATGTTTCCTATCAAAAGTGCCATTCAGGATCCACGCTCTGAAGAAGTAATTATCTCTTCCCACAATTAACCAAAGCACTATAATGTCTGAAGCTCCCAAGGCTCTGCAGAATGCAGAAGAAAACAGGCAATATGCAGGCCTGAAAGTGATTACACAGAACTGCCTGTAGCATGGGCAGCTGGGAATAAGTACATGAGGTAAACATGGCCATCTCTGACACTTCCCCCTTTTCTTTTTATAAGCCACATTGTAACTGGAAAGTTGGTGATATCAGATAGTATTCAGATAGTATTCAGATAGTATTTGGAACACTCTTAATGAAAATTCTAAGGCTAATTTGGCAGAGTCAAATTGGATGCAAGAGAATTTGTGTTTACAAGGCAGTTTTGCTGCCAACATGTTGAGAATGACAATGCTGCTGCTACTTCTTCTGCCTCCCATTGTCTGGCAAGTAGATATTATGAGATGTCTCAGAGATGATCCCCTCCCTGTTCCACATGATTTCTACCAGGCAGGTGGTCTCCTCATTGGTGGGATTGCTTCTCAGATCTCTTACTTTTCCAACAAAATCTCTTACAAGGAACATCCTTCTCAGAAAATGTTTGACGTTCCAAGGTAAGAATCCCTATTTGCAATTCCTGAATGCATTACATTTTAGTTGTTAAAAGTAAATACTGTTTCTGCCATTCCAAGAACGAGAACTTACTTTTATAATGGAAACCAGGAATGGGGGGCATATTTAATTGTTGCATCTAATCTGCTAATTTTGTACACCTCTAGATGCCTTATGCAGGTTCTGTACTTATGGTACAAAAAGGCAAGAGTACATCAAAGCTTCCGAAATCACATTATAAGGAAAGCGATTTTCAAAGTTTGGGAGAAGTATAAAGGATTATTGGAACAAAAAACACAATGGTGACACTTCCGGCTAGAGGCAATTTCAGGGAAGAAATTAAACATGGACACTGAATGGGCTATGTATAGAGAATTGGTAATCTAATTAAAAAACCAATTAAAGTTGAAAGAATTTAACAAAGTTAGAGAGAAAGTAACAGATTGGTTACAACACTTTCAATTAAATGAAATATTTAAGAATGTTAAAAAGATAGGATTTCAGTATGAAATTTCAACCTTTCAGAGAGAAATAATAGAAAATGATACAAAACTAATATAAAAAATGTACAATCTGTTGCTGGAATGGGAAACGAAAGATGAAGGGGTTAAATCAGTCATGATTAAAAGGGCACAAGATGTGGGACACAATATTCAGATGGAGGAATGGGGGAAATTATGGAAGAATTTACAGAATGTGTGACTATTAAAGAAAATTATATGAAAATGACATATAGATAGTATTTTAACTCCTGTTAAGTTAGCAAGAATGTATAAAACTAAAGAAAGTAAGTGCTGGAAATGTAAAACAATAGAAGGGATATTTTTCATATGTGGTGGGACTGTAAAATTGTTTTTAAAATATTGGGAAATGATTTATAATGGAATGAAGAAGATGTTTAAAATTTGTTGTTGTTGTTCAGTCGTTCAGTCATGTCCGACTCTTCATGACCCCATGGACCAGAGCACGCCAGGCACCCCTATCCTCCACTGCCTCCCACAGTTTGGCCAAACTCATGCCAGTCGCTTCGAGAACACTGTCCAACCATCTCATCCTCTGTCGTCCCCTTCTCCTTGTGCCCTCCATCTTTCCCAACATCAGGGTCTTTTCCAGGGAGTCTTCTCTTCTCATGTTTAAAATAACCTTTGAAGAAGAAGAAGAAGAAGAAGAAGAAGAAGAAGAAGAAGAAGAAGAAGAAGAAGAAGTGGACTTACCAAGATCACAAAAGAATTTGTTTATGTATGCAACTACGGCTGCACGAACATTATTAGCACAACATTGGAAAGAAGAAGCTGTCCCAGCTAAAGAAGACTGGCAAGTTAAATTAATGGAATATGTGGAATGGAAAAATTGACAATGAAATTAAGAGGAAGAGACAACAATGAATTTAAGGAAGAATGGAAGGACTTTATTTTACATATACAGAAGCAATATACACAAGTCATTACATTGGCAGGGTTTTAAGATTACTTGTAATTTCATTATGAATGGACAATAAGTAATTCAAATGATTAAAACCTTACAATGGACATGCAGTATGTTGATATACAATGGAACCAAGGAAGGGAATATGAGGAAGTGAATTTGATTCGTTTTGTTTTGATTTTTTTATTGTTGTCTGTTTTATTTTTGTTATTTTTGGAAAATTAATAAAAAATATGAAAAACAAAATTATACAGGCATTCGGGAGGACTCAGGGGAAACATTGAAAATGCTAGGAAAAGAGCTGCTATTGGCAATACTAGTTTTCAAAAAGTGTATAAGAAATCTAAATGTGAAAACTCACACACAAAGATGGACAGACAAGCAAAGAAAAGGGTTCATAAATGGAGAGATAGAAGAACATGGAAAAATATGTTACCACAACACTATTTTTTATTCTTCAGAGTATTTGCCTTTTCTCTCTGACGCCTTTGACACATTTGTTTATCTTACGGGGGGGGATTTATTTATTTATCCCTCTTCCTTCTTAGTACCAAATGATTGCTCTTATAATTTCTTGAATCAAGTTTGCTTAAGTGAGCATGTATGTTCTTAAAAAATAAATAAACAGAAAGTGATTGATGAGGGTATAACCAGTGGAATGGGCAGAGAAGAGGAGAAATGGGTCAAGGTCATAAAAATAACATAGGGCAAATATGTTCTGATGCATCATATATTAGAAGCATTATTCAGCTAAAAATGATTTCCCAAAAATCTGGTACTACATGTGACAACCACTACAATATTACATTCATGCATATGCACACATGGCATCAGAATACTGGCTTCCCCACTCTATGTCATTTTGCACAATTAACTTTTGCAAAGTTCTCTTATTTCATGCAGATGTCAATCCAGGCCTGCCAAAGAATTTAGAATTGTACAATGTTCTTTTAGGTATTCTCTGTAAATATTCTACTCTCTACTGAATATTTGGACCAGAATACTGGCTTTTCCATTCTATGTCATTTTGTGTTTTGTTTTGTTTTTTAATTATTATTTTTATTAAACATCAAGATCATGACACATTATATACATGACTCAGTAAAACACAACATGACGATTTCACAACACAAAAACACACACACTTCTACATACAGCCCATACACAATTTAACAAGACAAGAAAAAAGAATAATCACAGAAAAAAGCCAAAAGAACAGGGAGGATAAAAAGAGAATAGAAGGGAGAAAAGAGGGAGAAGGGAAGGAGAGGGAATAAAGGAAGAAAAGAAATCTACATTGAAATTACAACTTACAACATTAATATACAAATAAATATGTCGTTTTGCACGATTAACTTTCCACTGAAGAGGATGGTGTGGCATTGAGGTGAGGGAATCACAAATATAAAATACAATCCAATATTCTGATTCAGTTACACATAGGAATTTCTGGTATTATAGCATCATGAATTTGTTCATTATAGGCTCTTCTTTTAAATTAACGAAATCAACTCTCTTGGCAGTGTGGTAACCAAGTTCTACTCACACATCCTGGCTCTGGTGTTTGCCATAAATGACATCAACAAGAATCCCAAGATGCTACCTAATGTCACACTTGGTTTCCATATCTCTGACAGCTATCATGATGCAAGGATGACCTATCGCACCACACTGGATCTGATCTTCAAGTCAGATAGTTTTCTTCCCAACTATGAATGTGGGTCACACAAAAATCTCCTAGCAATTATTGGAGGACTTGGCTCGGACACCTCTTTTCATATGAGGGACATCACGGGTCTCTACAAGATCCCACAGGTAATATGTGGGGATAGCATTACTCAACTTGGAAGTTTTACCAGAAAGAAGCAATATTATTAAAATCAATTTCATTGAACAATTTTCATGTATAGCTAAGGTACATATAATGTTTCTGTTTTCAGTTCATAGAGTCCTATCTACAGGTCAGTTACATTTTGTGTGATACATTTGTATCATAGGCATTGTGATGTGTGGAGGAGAGAAAATGTGGGAAAGGAGGGGTGGGAGAAAGAGGGGGGAGATGATTTTTCCTTTTCTTGCATAGTGTATGTGTGGGGTTTTGTTTCAGCGTCATGTGGCTAGGTTTTTCATGTATTTGTTTATCTGTTTTCATTGACAGTGAGAGAGATTAGGGAGCCATAAAGGAGCAATATTAATGGCACAAGTTAAAATTTTGGGAATAGTATTAGCTTGCGATAATTTGATAAAATTCACATAGAAGTGTCCTTTACTAGTTTCCAGCAAATTCATCCAACTTCAACGCAATCCTAAACATAGCCTCTCTCTTTTTTGTTTTTTATTTATACTTTTGAAATTCATACATTTCATTAATTTCACAATCCATTTAACATTTCAAAATTTGACTTCCTCCCCCCTCTTTCTGGGGTTCCTTAATTCCCCCCCCCATATCTTCTGCTTATCCAAATTCACTTAATTTACTCATTTAATTATCTACTGTAAATATATACTCTTATAAAACTGCAGGTTAATACAATAATCCTGCTAATGTTTTTATCTGTTTACAATTTATCTGTAAATGTTCAATAAACCATTCTTTAATAAAGAGTTTGTTATCTTGATTTCTTATTCTTCTGTTAAGTTTCACCATTTCTGCATATTTCATAAGTTTTTGTAGCCATTCTTCCTTTACTGGGACTAGGGATAGTATAGGATAGGATAAGGATAGGGATAACTCATATTAATTGTATATGTTCACTTTCTTACAGCTTACGTATGGATCATTTGCCCCAGATGAGATCCAAAGTATGGAAGGCCCTCCTTTTTACCGCATGGTTCCAAATGAAAATCTTCAGTTTATGGGAATGATCTGGTTACTTCTGCATTTTAGGTGGACATGGATTGGACTCTTTGTGGTGGATGATAAGAGTGGAGAACTATTTCTTAAAATACTGGAGTCATTGTTTTCCAGGCATGGAATCTGTTCAGCCTTCACAAAAAGAATCTCGCAAGTAGCTCATATGGAGGAGTTCATAGATCAATTTTATGACACAAATTTAATTAGTTTATCATTTGCAGATTATAAAGCCAATATAAATATTGCATATGGAGATCCTGTAACAGTTCTATGGCTGAGAACATTTGTAGGTTCACAAGATTATGGAAATAAGGAAAGCATATTATTTGGGAAGGTGTGGATTATGACAACCCAGATAGAATTTTTATTATCTGGAGTTTCAAGAGGATGGGATTTCCAGATGTTCCATGGTGCCATTTCCTTTGCAATTCACACAAAAGAGGTACCAGGGTTCAGTGGATTTCTTCGGAACATAAAGCCAAAGAGGATTCAAGGAGATAGTTTTCTGAAAGATTTCTGGGAGCAAGCCTTTGATTGTTTATTTCCAGATGCAGAGATGCCTGCAATGGAAGATGACACATGTACTGGAGAGGAGAGGCTGGAAAGTCTCCCTGCGGGTCTTTTTGAAATGCACATGAGTGGCCAGAGCTACAGCATCTATAATGCTGTATATGTCATTGCCCATGCTTTGCATGCCATGTATTCATCTAGAGCCAAGCATAGATTAACAGTGGTTAAACATCAGCCACTGCAGGGTTGGCAGGTAATATTTCCACAAAAAAATCTTATTTGTTCAATGAACAAATTGAACAAACAAGGTGTAGCTAGCTCCAACTTTCTCCTCCTTGAATAACTGATAATATTTGGGTGGGCAGTGGGTTTTCTTTTCTCCACAACAAAACCTTCTTAATACAATGAATAGATTAATTACCATATTTTTTGCTCCATAAGACGCACTTTTTTCCTCCTAAAAAGTAAGGGGAAATATCTGTGTGTCTTATGGAGCGAATGGTGGTCCCTGGAGCTGAATTGCCCAGGGGCCAAAAGAGGATCCCTTTCAGCCCCGCCCTCCTTTGTTGAATGTGCTGCAGAGGGAGGTTGTTTGTTTCCCCAGCGACATGTGACTGGCTGATTAGATTATCTGTCTGGAAACTGTAGAAAAGGCTCCCTTTCCTTTAGAAGCTGCAGAAATGTGAGTTGAACCCCATAAAAATGGGGCTTTTCCTCTTTGCTTTTCCCCCTTTGCAAAAGGAGCTTTGCTTTTCCCCCTTTGCAAAAAAAGCTGCAAAACTTTTAGCTGATCCTCAAAAAACCAGGGCTTTTCCCTTTGCAAAAAAAGCTGCAAAACTTTTAGCTGATCCTCAAAAAACCAGGGCTTTTCCCTTTGCAAAAAAGCTGCAAAACTTTTAGCTGATCCTCAAAAAAGGGCTTTTCCCTTTGCAAAAAAGCTGCAAAACTTTTAGCTGATCCTCAAAAAAACAGAGCTTTTAGAGGAGGAAAACCAGAAAAATATATATTTTTTCTTGTTTCCTCCTCTACAAACGAGGTTCGCCCTATGGTCTAGTGTGCCCTATGGAGTGAAAAATACGGTAATATAAGTTGGGCCTATATCCAGCTTCCTCCACCTTGTACAGTGGTACCTTGGTTCTCCAACTTAATCTGCTCCCACAGTCCATTCAACTCCTGAAACCATTTTAAAACCAAGGCACAGATTCTGATTGGCTGCAGGAGATTCCTGCAGTCAAGTGGAAGCCATGTTGGATGTTTGGCTTCCAAAAAACGTTACTTCCAGGTTTGTGGGATTCAGGAGCCGATTAGTTCTGGAGCCAAGCCATTCATCAACCGAAGTACCACTGTATAACTAATTAAAACGTTTTCTACAACATTTTGGGGTGTCTGTATGGAGCAGTGGGGTTACATTTCTTCCTATAACTAAAGCTTGCACTTTTTTAGCTTGTGGTTATCCAGTTGTGATTCTTATTTTCCTTTTTTCAATCAGCTCCACCTGTTTCTTCAAGACATTTCATTCAACAACTCAGTTGGAGAAACTATGGCCTTTGATGATAAATGGGAAATGGGTTGTGGCTTTGACATAACAAACATGATTACATTCCCAAACAAGTCATTCCAGAGAGTGAAAGTTGGAAGGATTGATACCAATGCCCTTGATGGAAAAGTATTCATGATCAGCGATGATATAATTGTGTGGCCAAGACATTTTAATGAGGTATGGATGCTGTAGTTTCCTTGGTGAACCCTTTGTTATTAGTGATGATTTAAGGTCTTCTCTTTTCTCCATAACCTGAGTTTGCATTGGGTTACCAAGCTTCAGAATTAACCGAGTGATAACTTTGATTTTCAAAAATAGGATAATATATTGAAATTCCTTATATTGCTATTCTTATTTTGAAAAGCATGCTGGATTTTCTGTAAATATTTCATGAACTGTGGGCCTTACAGCTCTTAGCTACTTCAGGACACTGTTTCTGCATCAGTATGTTGATTCCACCTCTCAGATCATCTAAAGACTGCTGCTTGTAAGGTTCATGGAATCTTTTGTGGATAATGGTATAGGATATAAATGAGGTGGTGCTTCTGAGGACAATGTTAGAAGCATAATTCCTTCTACCTCTTACACATCCCTCCAGCAGTACCTTTCTGTGATTTTCACATCAACTTTGAGCAGAAGAACATCTTCAAACTGTATTTTTTCATCATCACATATTTAATACCCAGGACAACATAAGAAGACCCTACTGCATCACATCAGTTGAAAGTCTCATCTAATTTAATTAGATGTTCTCACTGGGACCAACCATACATCTATGGGAGGAAAACAAGCAGGAATTGTACACAACAGCACTCTGCCCACTTGTGGTTACCAGCATATACATACAGTATTTCTTCTGACAGTTGAATTGGAATATACCCATTGTGGCTAGTAATGACTGATAATTCTTTTCACCAATATTTTTTGTAATCTGCTCTTAAAGCTACCCAAGTTGACAAGCACCACCACTTCATAGCTTCTTGGAAAATTTGAAAACCAACCCCTTTTAATCCTTACCACCTGAATTTGCATAAAAAACCTTACAGTTAAATATCTAAAATGTGGCAGATAGCATGTGTTCAAGACATGCTGAATGGGTTGTGAATTTCATTTGTTCTGAAAGCATGCCCTGTAAACAAATCTCAAAAAAAGTGCACCTTACACTAAAAATCTTGTACCCATTTCTTGGGGGTGATATCTGGAAGATCTTCATTTACAGAAATGTGGCTCATATGTCTCCAAATTTATCTAATTCAGATACTGTAGACATTTGTTGATTTCCCATCCTATGAGAAGATATACAGCATTTTATCTTCTGAAACTAGATTGTGCTTCAGGGAGAAGAAAGTTTTCTCTCACAGCTGTCAAATATAAATTAGTCCACTTTATTCAATTTCAGTTCAAGTGACTTGCAAACACTAATTTGGTAGTATCTGTTGTTGTTGTTGTTGTTAATTGAATTAATATACTGCCCTATACCTGCAAGTTTCAGGGCACTTCAGAAGATAAAATGGTTTGTTGGGTATGGTCTAAGGTATTAGGCTACATCAGCAATTGGAGGTTGACTCATTTTTCATATTTAATTAGCTTTTTCAACAATTATCTAATACTTAACTTCACAGTTACAAATCAGTGCACAGGAGAATTGAAAACAGAAAGCAAAGTAATGAAATCAACTAAAATTATTCCGCACACTAATCTTCTTTTTGCTTTTTATGAATAGGTGCTTCCAATTTCTTTGTGTAATGAACACTGCAAGCCTGGTAATCAGAAGAAAAGGAAGGAAGGGGAGAAATCTTGCTGCTATGATTGTGCTCTGTGCCCAGAAGGGAAGATTTCAAACCAAACTGGTAGTTGATGAAATTCTAACACCATAAGGGCTAATTTACTTTCTTGTGTCTGATAAATTGACACTCAAATTGGACCTTTTTCTATTTTTCAGATATGAACGACTGTTTCAAATGCCCAGGAGCTCAGTATCCAAGCAAGAATAAAAATGATTGCACCCCCAAAGTTATAACCTTTCTGTCATATGAAGAACCTTTAGGAATCACATTAGCCTCAGCTGCAGTTTCTTTTTCTCTGCTCACAGCCCTCATGTTAGGAATGTTTATTAAGCACAAAGATACGCCAATGGTGAAAGCCAACAACCGGGACCTCTCATATACTCTCCTCGTCTCCCTCCTCTTCTGTTTCCTTTCTTCTTTGCTATTCCTTGGCCAACCTGGGAAAGTGACCTGCCTTCTCCGACAACCAGCATTTGGCATCATCTTCTCAGTGGCTGTTTCTTCTGTCTTGGCAAAGACCACCATAGTTTCTCTAGCATTCATGGCTACAAAACCAGGATCCAGAATAAAGAAATGGGTGGGGAGGAAAGTGTCCTATTCAATTGTAATTTGCTGTTCACTTGTTCAAATGTGGTTTTGTACTGCTTGGATGGCAACCGCTCCTCCATTTCCAGATTTAGACATGTACTCAGCAAAGGAAGAAATCATTGTGCAATGTAACGAAGGGTCAGTTGTCATGTTCTACTGCATCTTGGGCTACATGGGTCTTCTGGCCATCACCAGCTTCATTGTGGCATTCCTAGCCCGCAAGTTGCCTGATAGTTTTAATGAAGCCAAATTCATCACTTTCAGCATGTTGGCCTTTTGCAGTGTTTGGTTGTCCTTTATTCCAACTTACCTGAGCACCAGAGGGAAAGGCATGGTGGCTGTGGAGATCTTCTCCATCTTGGCCTCCACCGCTGGGTTACTGGGTTGTATCTTTTGCCCTAAATGCTACATCATTTTGCTGAGGCCAGAGCTGAATAGCAGGGAGCAACTGATAAGGAGAAAGCATTGAGGAAACTTATTCAAATTCAAAATGAGACAGAAAGAAAAAAAAGAAGCAAAACCAAAAGGAAAAGGAAAGGTTAGATTCTCCAGAAGATCTGAATATGCATAGCATGAAGATGGGAAGATTAAAAGGAATCTTCCACTACATCAGGCATGTCCAACAGGTAGATCGTGATCTACCAGTAGATCACTGGACATCTGTGGTAGATCACTGGTAGATCAGTGGCTCCCCCAAAGAAGCTAAATAACTTTGTCTCCCCTAAAAAAACTCAACATCTTTGCCCTGCACCCCTAAAATGACCTGAACCACCAAAAACAGGGCTTTCCTTCCTAGAAAAAGCTCACTGTCGCTTTCCTCCTCCCTAAAGAAACTCAAGAACTGTGATCTGAACCCCCCAAAAGGGGGTAGATCACTGCCAGTTTTTAACTGTGTGAGTAGATCGCAGTCTCTTAGAAGTTGGCCACCCCTGCTCTACATAATGTAAAAGTCATCACTCCCCCCCCCATGGTGTGGACTTACTTCTTGTCACTCCAGTGAGCAAGACTACAAACAGTGGATGCAAATACTTGGGGGTATAGACAGTGACTGAATATTAGGATAGACTTCCAAATTGTGACTGCTTAATGCACACTGCCTTTGTAATGGTTTTATGAGAGGCTAAGCAGTTTGAAAGCACGTCAACGTGCAAGTAGGTAAATAGGTACCGCTCCGGCGGGAAGGTAAATGGCATTTCCGTGCGCTGCTCTGGTTTCACCAGAAGTAGTTGATGTTGTGATATTATGACATGACGAGCTGCGAACGCTGCAGCAAGGTCACAAGACTCAAGAGTCATGTTTCCACTCTGTGTGAAATACACTGGGCATACCAGCTCCCACACATGTGATGTCATTGTAATTTACTGTTGTACTCTTTACTTTCTGTTTTGCATCAGGAGATGCAGACGCTTCTACAGACAGCTCTGAAATAATGAGCTGCTACGCAGATATATATATTCTGCACTTTATCTACAATAAAGTAGGTTTTAGCCTTACTGGCTTGTGCGTGTTGTTTTTCAAGCTGGGAAACAATCGCATATTACCCTTGTGCCCCTGGACTCCAGAAGCCAGAGGGCACGGAAGCTTCGTCCGCCTTGGGGGTCAGTCTCTCAACTTGCCCCCGCGGGAAGTTTTAATAACAGTTTAGTCATAGAGCATAGAGAGCTGGACCATAAAGAAGGCTGATCGCTGAAGAATTGATGCTTTTGAATTATGGTGCTGGAGGAGACTCTTGAGAGTCCCATGGACTGCAAGAAGATCAAACCTATCCATTCTCAAAGAAATCAGCCCTGAGTGCTCACTAGAAGGACAGATCCTGAAGTTGAGGCTCCAGTACTTTGGCCACCTCATGAGAAGAGAAGACTCCCTAGAAAAGACCCTGATGTTGGGAAAGATGGAGGGCACAAGGAGAAGGGGACGACAGAGGATGAGATGGTTGGACAGTGTTCTCGAAGCTACTAACATGAGTTTGGCCAAACTGCGAGAGGCAGTGAAGGATAGGCGTGCCTGGCGTGCTCTGGTCCATGGGGTCACGAAGAGTCGGACACGACTGAATGACTGAACAACAACAACAGTTTAGTCACGCTGGCCACATGACCTGGACAAAGTGTCTGCGGACAAACTCCGGCTCCCTCAGCCAGCAAAGTGAGATGAACGCTGCAACCCAACTGTCAGGGGTCCTTTACCTTTAATCTGTCATATCTTAAAAATGCTGCTGGTCAGTGGTGATGTATTTGTTCCATTCTAGATGTTTTTGGACTCCAGATCCCATTATCCTCAGTCAAGCATGAGGGATGGAAAAATAAACATTATATAAAATTGGATGTACAGCCGTACACTGGAAATCGAATGGAATCCGTTCCGGAAGTCCGTTCAACTTCCAAAAACGTTCGAAAACCAAAGCACGGCTCCTGATTGGCTGCAAGAACTTCCTGCACTCAATTGGAAGCTGCAGAAGCACCGTCAGACATTCAGCTTCCAAAAATAGTTTGCAAACCAGAGTAGTCATTTCCAGGTTTGCAATGTTTGGGAGCCTAAACATTCCATAACTAAGACTTCCAAGGTACAACTGTACCTATAAATTGTTTTGTAATATACATTATATGAATATTTATGCATAATTGTCATTGTTCCAACAGGCACTTTTTTGCCTTTCTGGTTTACGGTATGTTATTTATTGCCAGTTAAAAATATATTACGTCCACAAAATCCCTGACAAATTCTCTTTTTGGGGGGCTACACCCTCATCTTCGGGGGATTTTTTCCATTTTATAGGAAATATCTAGGTTTTTTGGGGGGGGAAGATTTTTTTTTAACTGTGCCCCAGAATGTAATCTTAAACATGTCTACTCAAAAGTAAATCCCACCAAAATCAGAGAGGTTTAGGAGAAGGAAGTGGGGTGAGAATTTCATCTGCTTCCTACCTTGATTTAAAAAAAAAAAAAAAAAAAAAAAAAACAACCATAATGGAAAATATCACTCATTATTGTTCATTTCACTTGAAAGCATGTTATTTTTATATACTTGTGGATCTTATCCATACTCCTCAGTTAAACTCTCAGCCTCCTTGACAATGTGGGGATAACCATCTGGTAGTTTCTGACTCATTCCTCCCAAATATTCAAATTGCATTTGAAATTTCATTCCTCCCCCCACCTTTTTTACTTTTTTCATTTTAAGCTAAACTCTCCCTCCCTGGTGCCTGGGAAATCAGATTACACACACACACACACACACACACCTGAGAAAACATTGTTTTGTGACAGGCTGCAATAAACCTTAATGAATTCATGTTATTTACTTCAAATCAAATAGGAATAGGTTTGTACTCATGGATGCCTTTTAGCCACTTTGTAGTTTAGGTGCCATAAGATACTTTGTTGCTTTTGCATGGACAGGCGCAGTCCCCCAACCCCCAAGTGGCCTCTGAGCAGAATAATGACACAAGGCAATGTGCTATGGGATTAAAGATTGGCCACAATTTAGCACCTTAGTTGGTCTCTAAGGAAGGATTTTTTAATTTTTAATTTTGTTTAAACTATTTTTGGAAGCCGAACATCTGATGCAGCTTCCAATTGAGTGCAGGCAGTTCCTGCAGCCAATCAGAAGCCATGCCTTGGTTTTCAAACATTTTTGGAAGTGGAACGGACTTCTGGAGTGGATTCCGTTCGAGAACATGGGTATGACTGTATTTCATTTCATACTACATAAAACAAGGATGCATTGCTTGACCTGGACTCCTACTCGCATCAGCCCTAGCAAGGATGGTAACAAGGGGTGCAGTTAAAAAGGGGGTTGGATTGGATGACCCTCGTGGTCCCTTCGAACTCTGTGGTTTTGTAGTGCAGTATCTGGAGAGCCACAGGTTCCCTCCACAGGAAGCTCACTGGTTCCCATCAAACCCATTCTTCAAACGAGCCAATCCGCAGCAGCCCAGGGAAGAGGGGCATGACCATCTACTTAGCTTGGCCGACCACTTTGCCTAGTATCCAGTTGGCTGGGAGCATCACCCACCCTTCATTAATTGTTGATTACTGCTCTGACAATTTGTTTTCAGCTAGCCGGGCTTCGCTGTGGTCTTTTGGCGGTTGCCGTATTTGAAGCCTGGAAGGAATTTCCCCTACTCTGGAGGTTTCACCTTCCTCATGGCAAAAGTGTTTGCCTTTGCTACTGCATTCAAAATGAATAATATGGGGCTCCTGAAGAAGACTCTGGGATTCAGAATCTCTTTTACTGGGGTATAGAACAATCTGTGTGGACCTTGATTTCCCTCTAATACACTTCAGGCACAGGGGAGGGCAAATAGACTGATGTCCTCCTGGTTACTTGTTCCATGGACCTCCTAGGCTTATCATTATAGATGTGGTGAACATCTGCACTATGTTAATATTTTGCCACTGCCACTCATAATTAAAAAGAAATTTGTTATCTATGTTCTGCTCTGCGTGGATGTTAAAAACCAGTACTGCAACTTCTTTCTTCAAATAAGCTTTATTTTATCTTGGGTTAGAGGATGGTGAGAGCCAGTGTGGTGTAGTGGTTAAGAGTGGTAGAGTCGTAATCTGGGGAACCGGGTTCATTTCTCCGCTCCTCCACATGCAGCTGCTGGGTGACCTTGGGCTAGTCACACTTCTTTGAAGTCTCTCAGCCCCACTCACCTCACAGAGTGTTTGTTGTGGGGGAGGAAGGGAAAGGAGAATGTGAGCCGCTTTGAGACTCTTCGGGTAGTGAAAAGCGGGATATCAAATCCAAACTCTTCTTCTTCTTCTTCTTCCTGTTAGAAACAGAACTATCTCTTCATTAGCAGCATGTTATGCCCTGATACAGTTCATAAAATATTTTCTTCCAATAATAGAAGAAGAAGATTCTCTGCATTCCCACTGGGTGAACAGACAAGATGTTCCCACCAGTTCTGATCTGGCAACAGTGTCTCTTGATCTCTCCTCCCAGACAATTCCTTCCAGAGTTGCTTTATCACAAGGGTTTATGAATGATAACTGTGTCCCGTGCACAGTGATACATAACAGTGTCCTTGGCAGTCAGATAGTTCATTTGCAGACAAAAATTGGAGCTGTCCTTGGGAGGCTGGAATTGATGTAAAAAAAAAAAAAAGATATTGCTGGTGTTGTTGTTGCTGCTGCTGCTGCTGCTGCTGGTACTGCAGCAGCAGCAGCAAATAAATTCACCTATTCCGGGAGGTGCAGTTACGCTCTCATTCACCCTAAATCACATCATATTTGAGACATCCCTCCTTTGAAATTTAAGTATGAAAAGACCGTGCCATTCTTTCTGGGAGATTTCACACTCATATATGTTGAATTGGATAAGTGAATTGATAATGTTTACAAGTTGTTCCACAACAGGTCTTGGCCCTCTTCTTGCTACTTCTAATTATTCATGAGTAGAGACCTGTTAGTTTCTTGTTTCGTTCATAGCAGTTACAGAGCAGCATTTCAGTCAGGGTCAGTTTCTGGGTCAGGGGCCTGTAGATAGCGACCCATTCCAGTGCCTAAATCTGATATCTTTTACTTTCTAATAGTGTTTGTCATTACTGTCAGAAACGGTTATAGCATTTCTCTAAGTGGTCACAGTGGCAGCCACCACTGCCACTCCTTTTTGGAGTTGGAAATTTGAAATTGTGGTCCCAAGTTCCATCTCCTTAGGAAGAAGAGAAGACTTCTGGCCAACTGTGGAAAAAAGAGCCAACATGTTTCATGCCAAAAGTGCCATTCAGGATGCGCACTCTGAAGAAATAATTATGTCTCCCTACAATTAACCAAAACACTATAATGTGCTCACCTGTCTGAAGCTCCCAAGACTCTCTAGAATGCAGAAGAAAACGGTCACTATGCAGGCCTGGAAGAGATTATACAAAACTCCCTTTAGCTTGGGCTGCTGGGTTTAAGTACATGAGGTAAACATGGTCATTTCTGACACTTCCCCCCTTTTCTTTTTATAAGCCACATTGAAACTGGAAAGTTGGTGATGTCAGATAGTATTCAAGTCATTTGTAACACTCTTAATGAAAATTCTAGGGCTAATTTGGCAGAGTGAGGGACCATTCAGTCTAACCCGCTGAAACAAGGAGATGGATGCAAGAGAATTTGCATTTACAAAGAACTTTTGCTGCCAACATGTTGAGAATAACAATGCTACTACTTCTTCTGCCCCCCATTGTCTGCCAAGTAGATATTATGAGATGTCTCGGAGATGATCCCCTCCCTGTTCCACATGATTTCTACCAGGCAGGAAGTCTCCTCATTGGTGGGATCGCTTCTCAGATCTCTTATTTTTTCAGTGAAGTCTCTTTCAAGGAACATCCGTCTCAGACACCATTAGATGTTCCACAGTAAGAATCCCCATTCACACCTCCTGAATGCATTGCATTTTAGTTGTTAAAAGTCACTACTATCTCTGCCATTTGAAGAATGGGGGACAACTTCAATTGTTGCATGCAAACTGCTAATTTTGTACTCCTCTAGATGCCTTAAAATTTTATGTAGGAATTGGAGAGGACTCAGGGGGAACATTGAAAATGCTAGGGAAAGAACTGGTGTTAGCAATAAAAAGGTAAAGGGACCCCTGACCATGAGGTCCAGTCGTGTCCGACTCTGGGGTTGCGGCGCTCATCTCACGTTACTGGCTGAGGGAGCCGGTGTACAGCTTCCGGGTCATGTGGCCAGCATGACTAAGCCACTTCTGGTGAACCAGAGCAGTGCATGGAAACGCTGTTTACCTTCCCGCCAGAGCGGTACCTATTTATCTACTTGCACTTTGATGTGCTTTCGAACTGCTAGGTTGGCAGGAGCAGGGACCGAGCAACGGGAGCTCACCCCGTTGCGGGGATTCAAACCGCCAACCTTCTGATCAGCAAGCCGTAGGCTCTGCGGTTTAACCCACAGCACCACCCGCATCCCTGGTGTTAGCAATACCAGTCTTCAAAAAGTGTATAAGAAATTTAAATGTGAAAACTTGCACAAAAAGATGAGCAGGCAAGCAAAGAAGAGGATTCATAAATGGAGAGATAGAAAGACATGGAAAAATAGATTACTGCAATACCATTTTTCATGCATCAGAGTATTTGCCTTTTCCCTCTGACCCCTTTGACACACTTGTTTATCTTTTTTGGGGAAAAAGAAAATGTTTATTTCTTCTCTTCTCTGCCTTCTTGGTACCAATTGAGTGCTCTTAAAATGTCTCAAATCAAGTATACGTAATGTATGGTCTTTCAAATATAAACAAAAAAGTGATTGATTTGTGTAGGGAAGGATAGGTTGGGAAGTCCAAAGAAGATTATAACAAAATTATGAATATATGTAAAATATAATCTGAAAAATTCATAAATAAAATACAAAAAAGATGTGGATACACTGGAATGGCCACAGAGAGGGAGAAATGGATTGTTATAATTTACTGAGGAAGTCACAAAATGTGTCAAGCCCATGTGGTTCCTAAATTACATTTTTGACTGTGCACTTAACTTTATTCGGTTGTGTTAGTTTTGTAAAGTTCTCTTATTTCATGTAGATGTCAATCCAGGCCTGTCAAAGAATTTAGATTTTTACAATGTTCTTTTAGGTATTCTCTGTAAATATTCCACTCTGTTGAATATTTGGACAAGAATACTGGCTTTCCCACTCTTTGTCATTTTGCACAATTAACTTTTCCACTGAGGAGGATGGTGTGGCATTGAGGGGAGGGAATCACAAATATAAAATATAGTCCAATATTCTGATTCAGTTACACACAGGAATTTCTGGTATTATAGCATCATGAATTTGTCCATTATAGACTCATCTTTTAAATTAATGAAATCAACTCTCTTGGCAGTGTGGTCACCAAGTTCTACTCACACATCCTGGCTCTGGTGTTTGCCATAAATAACATCAACAAGAATCCCAAGATGCTACCTAATGTCACACTTGGTTTCCACATCTCTGACAGCTATCATGAAGCAAGGATGACCTATCGCACCACACTGGATCTGATCTTCAAGTCATACACTTTTCTTCCCAACTACGAATGTGGGTCACACAAAAACCTCCTAGCAATTATTGGAGGACTTGGATCTGACACCTCTTTTCATATGAGGGACATCATGGGTCTCTATAAGATCCCACAGGTAATATGTGGGGATAGCATTACTCAACTTGGAAGTTTTACCAGAAAGAAGCAATATTATTAAAATTACTTTCATTGAAAAAGACTAATCATAACTCACTTGATGTTATCCATTTTCTTACAGCTTACATATGGTTCATTTGCCCCAGATGAGATCCAAAGTATGGAAGGCACTCCGTTTTACCGCATGATTCCGAATGAAAACCTTCAGTTTATGGGAATGATCTGGCTATTTCAGCATTTTAGGTGGACATGGGTAGGGCTCTTTGTGATGGAGGATAAGAGTGGAGAACAATTCCTTAAAACACTGGAGTCATTGTTTTCCAGGCATGGAATCTGTTCAGCCTTCACAAAAAGAATTCCACAAGTAGCTCGTATGGAGGAGCTTTTATATCACTTTTATGATGCAAATTTAATTAGCGCGTCTTCCACAGAGTATAAAGCCAATATAAATATTGTATTTGGAGATCCTGTAACATTTCTGTGGCTGATAACTTTTAGTGGTTCAGACCATTATGGAAATAAGGAAAACATATTATTTGGGAAGGTGTGGATTATGACAACCCAGATAGACCTTGCATTATGTGGGTTTTCAAGAGGATTGGATTTCCAGATGTTCCAGGGTGCCATTTCCTTTGCAATTCACACAAAAGAGGTACCAGGTTTCAGGGAATTTATTCAGAACATAAAGCCAAACAGGACTCAAGGAGATGGCTTTCTGAAAGATTTCTGGGAGCAAGCCTTTGATTGTTTATTTCCAGATGCAGAGATGCCTGCAATGGATGAGGACACCTGTACTGGAGAGGAGAGGCTGGAAAGTCTCCCTGCAGGTCTTTTTGAAATGCACATGAGTGGCCAGAGCTACAGCATCTATAATGCCGTATATGTCATTGCCCATGCTGTGCATGCCATGTACTCATCTAGATCCAAACACCGACCAACCATGGTTGGTAGCAGTGTTGACGTTCAGCCCCTGAAGGCTTGGCAGGTAATAGCTCCACAACAAAATGTTGATACAATGAACAGAATAATTAATACAAGTGGCGCCTATATTCAGTTTCCTCCACCTTGTGTAACTGATCAAAAAGGTTTTTTTCAGTGGTGTGATCAGTGGGTCTACATTTCTTCCTATAACTAAAGCTTGCAATCTTTAGCATGTTGTTATGCGATTGTGTTCTATTTTTCTTTCATTCCTTCTTTCAATCAGCTCCACCTGTTTCTTCAAGGCATTTCATTCAACAACTCAGTTGGAGAAACTATGGAATTTAATGATAAATGGGAAATGGGTTGTGGCTTTGATATAACAAACATGATTACATTCCCAAACAAGTCATTCCAGAGAGTGAAAGTTGGAAGGGTTGATACCAGTACCCTTGATGGAGAAGAATTCATGATCAATGATGATATAATTGTGTGGCCAAAACGTTTTAATGAGGTATGTATTCTGCAGTTTCTTTGGAGAACCCTTGGTGGGTAATAATGATGTATGAACTTCTCTTTTCTCTATAACTTGGATTTGCAATGGGTCACCAAGCTGTGAATGGATTGTAAATTGCCTTCATTGTTCTTGATTTTTTTTTAAAAAAAAAACCAAACACTGAAAGTATCTTTTCCAAACAAATTCCCAAAATTAAGTGGTACTTACACTAAAAAGCTTGTAATCTTTTTTTTTGTCTAATTCAGATACTGTAGACTTTGCCCATTACATTATGAGAAGATATAAAGCATTTTATCTTCTGAAACTAGATTCTCCCTTAGTGAGAGAGGAGACATTTTTCTTCCTTAGTTGCCTAAAGTGAGCTATGTCACTTTACTCATTTTCAGTTCATGTCATCTGCAAACACAAATTTGGTAATTTCTGTTACTATACTCTAAGACAGGCATGTCCAAAGTCCATTTCAGGGGCCTAATCCAGCCCACCGGTCATTTTAATTTGGCCCCTGGGGTAAAATCCTTCAATCATAAAAAAGCTCAACAACTTCAATCCTAAAAATAGGTTAACAACTTGGGTTGACTCTTTGGTTGGCCCTCACGGCCCTTCACTTCATCAAATCTGGCCCTCTTTGAAAAAAGTTTGGACACCACTGGTCTAAGGCATTAGGATGCAAATGAAGATTCACGCCTCTTGCATATTTAATTAGCTCTTTCAACAATTTTCTACTACTTAACTTCACATTTACTGATCAGTGTACAGCAAAGTTGGAAACTGGAGGCGGTAGGGATGAAATCAAATAAAACTGGACATAATTTTCTTCCGTACTAATCTTCCTCCTGTTTTGTGGATAGGTGCCTCCCCTTTCTTCATGCAATGAACACTGCCAGCCTGGTAATCAGAAGAAGAAAAGGGATGGGGAGAAATCTTGCTGCTATGATTGTGCTCTGTGCCCAGAAGGGAAGATTTCTAACCAGCCTGGTAGTTGACTAAATTCTACCACCATAAGGGCTAATGTACTTTCTTGTGTCTAATAAATTGGCACTGAAATGGGACCTTTTTCTATTTTTCAGATATGGACGACTGTGTCAAATGCCCAGGAGCTCAGTATCCAAGCAAGAATAAAAATGATTGCACCCCCAAAGTTAAAACGTTTCTATCATATGAAGAACCTTTAGGAATCACATTAGCCTTAGCTGCAGTTTCTTTTTCTCTGTTCACAGCCCTCGTGTTAGGAATATTTATAAAGCACAAAGATACGCCAGTGGTGAAAGCCAACAACCGGGACCTCTCATATACTCTCCTCGTCTCCCTCCTGTTCTGTTTCCTTTCTTCTTTGCTATTCCTTGGCCAACCTGGGAAAGTGACCTGCCTTCTCCGACAACCAACATTTGGCATCGTCTTCTCAGCGGCTGTTTCTTGTGTGTTGGCAAAGACCACAATAGTTTCTCTTGCATTCATGGCTACAAAACCAGGATCCAGAATAAAGAAATGGGTGGGGAGGAAAGTGTCCTATTCAATTGTAATTTGCTGTTCACTCGTTCAAATGTGGTTTTGCACTGCTTGGATGGCAACCACTCCTCCATTTCCTGATTTAGACATGTACTCAGCAAAGGAAGAAATCATTGTGCAATGTAATGAAGGGTCAGTCGTCATGTTCTACTGCGTCTTGGGCTACATGGGTTTTTTGGCCATCACCAGCTTCATTGTGGCATTCCTAGCCCGCAAGTTGCCTGATAGTTTTAATGAAGCCAAATTCATCACTTTCAGCATGTTGGCCTTTTGCAGTGTTTGGTTGTCCTTTATTCCAACTTACCTGAGCACCAGAGGGAAAGGCATGGTGGCTGTGGAGATCTTCTCCATCTTGGCCTCCACCGCTGGGTTACTGGGTTGTATCTTTTGCCCTAAATGCTACATCATTATGCTGAGGCCAGAGCTGAATAGCAGGGAGCAACTGATAAGGAGAAAGCATTGAGGAAACCTTATTTCCCCCCTTTTTATCATACTGTTACAGCGCTCCCTCAGCCAGTAATGCGAGATGAGTGCTGCAACCCCAGAGTCGGACACGACTGGACCTAATGGTCAGGGGTCCCTTTACCTTTACCTTTACATGTCCAAATGATATAATTCAATATGAGACAGAAAGAAAAACGAAGCTAAACAAAAAAGAAAAGTGTAGTTTCTAAACAACAAAATGTTGAAGATCTGAATATGCTCAGCATGCAAAGGGAGGATTAAGGGAAGCTATAATTTCTGCCACTATATAGCTGAAATGGCATCACACCCTGCATGGTGTGGACTTATTCCTTGTCTCTCCAGTGAGCAAGACTACAAACAGTGGATGCAAACATTTGGGGGTATAGAGAGTGACTGAATATTAGCATTGGCTTCTAAATTGTGACTGCTTAATTTAACAAATTGCCTTTGTAATGGTTTTAATGGAGGCTACTCTGTAGTATCTTAACAATGTTGCTGGTCAGTGGTGATTAATTTGTTGAATTCAAAATGTTTTTGGACTCCAGCTCCCATTATCCCTAGTCGAGCATGAGGGATGGGAAAATAAACATTATATAAAATTGGATGTACCTACAGATTGTTTTTAAATATACGTTATATGAATATTTCTTAATATATAATTGTCACTGTTCCAACAGGCACTTTTTTATTTTGCCTTTCTAGATAATGGTATGTTATTTATTGCCAGTTCAAAATATGTTAGGGTTGCCATACGTCCGGGAAATCCCTGATAAGTCCTCTTTTCAAGGGCCTACATCCCCATCCATGGGGATTTTTGAATTTTATAGGAAATGTCCAGGTCTTTGGGGTTTGTTTGTTTGTATCTGTGCCCCAGAGACAGAAACAGTTGCCTTGGCCAGATGTGACTGTGTGAGAGGCCTGTGTGCTACCTGTGTCACCACTTGGCGCATATGCGTCTTTCCTGGCTTGGGTTGGGAGTGGCTGCTAAGGAAGCCAACGGTGGTGGCAGCATTTGGTAGCCACACTGGGACTGGAGCTTCCATAGCCCACCCAGTGCCCAGAACTGCCCCCCTGCATCTCAGGAGCCTCCACCACTGCCTCTTCCCTTTTTCTTGATTGGTGTGGCGATTGAGAGATGGCGGGGGAGATGAGCAGGCAATCGCCCCAGAAAAGGTCAACAACTCATGATGGACCTCCCCCCCCAAAAAACCTGATTTTTTTTTATTTCTATCATGAAGTTACACAACCAATGGATATAATTTAAAATGAGACTGAAAGAAAAACATGGAAGCAAAACAGTCATAAAACATGTGTACACATTTAATAACAACATGAGGTGGTCGGCTGGAGCCTTCCCTACCTGGTCCTCGCTCCACCCCCCAGCCAGCAGCCGATTGGCTAGCTTTGGGGCGGGGGCGGAGTGACGGCCAGCAAGCAGGAAGGGGGTGTCACCCAGGCTAGGGAAGCCTGCACCAGGTTGCAAACCCCACCCACCACTTTAATGGGTGAGCGGTAATTCTAGGTCTGAATATGTTTAGCATGAAAATGGGAAGATAAAGGGGAGTCATAATTTCTCACACTATATAACTAAAACGACATCACGCCCACATGGTGTGGACTTATTCCCTGTTGCACCAATGAGCAAGACTGAGAACACTGGATGAGAACTGTTGGGGTATAGATGGTGACTGAATATTAGCACAGACTTCTAAATTGTGACTGCATAATGTAACATGCAGTACTGCCTTTGTAATGATTTTATGAGAACCTATTCTACAATATCTTAACAATGCTGCTGGTCAATAGTGATGAACCTGTACTCCGCCAGACGTTTTTGGACTCCAGCTCCCATTATCCTCAGTGAAGCATGACGGATGATAAAAGTTGTAGTACGGCAGCATTAGCCACTTCATTAACTTTGTATTTAAAATGCCACAAGATACTTTGTTTTTTTCCTTCAAAAGAGTAACAGGGCTTCCCCCTTTAGAAGTCTCTCTTAAGATTTAGTGTCAGGAATATAACGTAGTCCTGGACACAGCAGAGTTAAGCTCAGGTTTTCTTGAAGCTTCTGGCTGTAGAGCATTAACTGGACAGCACAACGCAGGAACTCAGCAAACTCACTTGGATAACTATATACAGTATTTATTGAAGCAACTAGTATCCATAAGTTACTATGTACAGACTTTACAAATAAAAGAAACAAAACATAAAATCTCCTCTCTGTCTCTCTCTCTCAACCTTCAGTACACCACTAACAACCAACCAACCAGCTCTCACACAGAGCTCATTCTTTAGGAACTCATTGACCAATCACAGGTCGTTGCTAAGGGTCTGGAGAGAGAGCAGATCTTGGCTTTCTGCCAACTGGTAATTGCTTGAAGGTAGACAGCTGACTTTCTGCACGTAGGCACTTCGAAATCTCTAACAGTCTCTCTCTCTCTCATTTAAAAAAAGGAAAATACAGGGAAGATTACTGATTTGTAAATGAGGCAGATGTTGACAGATGAGATATGTATGTCTATTGTGTGATACATTTAACACTCACCAGTGGAAGACAAAAAGGGAGAATTGTTTGAAATACACAAATCACAGTGGAACAGTAAATACCCCTCCCAGAAGGGTGTGTGAATGTTGGAATAGATTTTATGAATGTTGGAACAGATTGAGAGACATTCATACATCTCTAGGTGTAGGGCAGGTGAATGTGGTTCGGCCAAAATGGTCACCCTGGAGCTTGCTCATCACAGAAGTCTGCAACAAAGCTTCAGTTTCTCACCCCTTTAGGGAGAGGAGAAGGCTTCTGTCAGAAATCAACATGTTTCCTAGCAAAAGTGTCACTCAGAATCTAAACTGCGAAGAAGTAATTATCTCCCCCTGCAATTATCCAAATACTATAATTTGTTTACGTTGCTGAAGTTTTGGATGTTTTCCAGAAGGCAGAAGAAAACAGTCAGTAAGCACATGTGAAAGTTGTTATAAATAAACCACTGGGCATTGGGGAGATGGGATTAGGTGCAAGAGGCAGGTAGGGTCCAACTTTGACACATATTTGGAATTAAATAGCTGCCCATTCCAGACAGTGCTAAATGTAAGGCTAATGATTTCCTCACAGATTTCTGCATTGGCATGAAACCATCAAATCAAATCTATTAATGCTAGGCAGTGGCTAGTTATGGGAGAAGAATGTTTGAATGTTGAGAGATACTTTGCTTTCAGAATGCTGTGCATAATAGTGTGGCTCATTCTGTTGCATCTTATGGTGTGTGAAGTGAATGCTGTAAAGTGCCCCCCAAATGACCCGCTCCCTATTCCACATGAGTGGTACCAGCCAGGGGGCCTCATCATTGGTGGGATGACTTCTCATACATATTATATTGACAATGAAGTTGACTTCTCGAAACATCCTTCTCTGACACTTTTTGACGTGCCGCAGTAAGTATTGTTTTCCACGTGTGCATTTTCTGAGCTTAATGCATTCTACCAAGTTTAGAGTGGAAAGCAAGAAGTGGGTTCAGAGTGAGATTTGGTTCTCTGTGGGGTTTTTTTTTTAAATTTTATTAAATGTTCACATTTCCTGAGGTTGTTCATTTTCAGTGCAATGGGGAATCCAATCAGCAATCCAAACAGGGATCCAAATGTTTGTCTTCTATTGATTCAGTTGGAAGGTTGAGTGGGTTGAATCCAGGACCCTGAATGGTTTAGATGGGAAAGTTTAGACAGGTAGAAATAGATGGGAAATGCTTGAAATTGAAATGAGAAAGTCTGAGCAAGGGGATAAACAAGCCAAAATAAAAGCAAAAAAGAAACTGAAGCATAGAAAAACAATAATCTTCTGAAAATGTCTATGAGCCCAACCTTAAAAGGCTTCAAAATCTGAAGGAGGGACAAAAGGCAAACTGGTTTCCCAAGAAGCAAAATACAGTGGTACCTCGAAATACGAATTTAATCCGTTCCGAATGCACATCCGTAGGTCGAAAAATTCGTAAGTCGAAAAAAGCGATTTTCCCTAGGAATGCATTGGAAACAGAAAATTCGGGAAAATTCGTAAGTCGAGTAAACCGCATCTAAAATCTGTATGTCGAGTAAACCCCATCTAAAACCGCCAACGGATGTCCTCCAGATGTCGAAAAATTCGTAGGCGTGCGGGCACTTTTTTCATTCATAAGTTGTAAAATTCGTATGTTGAATAATTCATAAGTCGAGGTACCACTGTACTGATAGCAAAACCTGAATGTAAATAAAAATAAAATTAAGCCAAGACAGGACTGAAGTGCAGCCTCTTTCTAACCAGGTGATTTATTTTTATTTTACTTTATACTACACTAATTATTTGAGGGAGGGCCATATTCTCAAGCTTTGTCAGAGTAATAGAGCCACTCCTATCACTGGGCATGATCTCACGTTGACTAAAGTCTTGCCAGGCTTTCCGATACACATGTTCCAGATATAACAAATCAATTATATTGGCAGTGTGGTGATCAAGTTCTATCAGCACCTGCTTGCTTTGGCATTTGCTGTGAAGGAGATCAATGAGAATCCCAACATCTTGCCCAATGTTACACTTGGGTTCCACATTTACGACAGCTACTGTGATGCAAGGATGACCTACCGTACCACTCTGGACCTTCTCTTCAAGTCAGATAGATTTGTCCCCAACTACAAATGCGACAGCCAGAAAAACCTCATAGCTATCACAGGAGGACTTGGCTCTCGTACCTCCCACTGTATGGCAGACATCATTGGTCTCTACAAGATTCCTCAGGTAGGATTTATTATTTTTTTGTGGGGATCTGGGGAAATCCATATTCCACACATCTCATTACTATCTAACAAAATATTTGGTCCAGATGGAAGGAGGGAAGCAACCTTAAAAAAAAATAAAAATGGGAATTGCACCATATTTCTCAAATGTGAAAGAATTCCCCCGAAGCATTCTTGAACTTTTATCCAGTGAAATCCATATTGTACCCTCCTCAGCACTATCTAACCAGATTTCTCTATCTCCCTCTGTCATAAAAAGGCCTTTATACAAGACTATGCTTCAGTTTTCTTTATGATCTATCTATGCCTTTTCCTTTCAGCTCACATATGGTTCCTTTCCCCCAAAGATGGACAGTGATGACACACAGCTCTCTTACTTTTACCACACGGCTCCAAATGAAGTCCACCAGTATATGGGGATTATCCGGCTTCTTCAGAGGTTTAGGTGGACATGGGTTGGGCTCTTTGTTGTGGATGGGAACAGTGGAGAACAATTCTTGCAGACTATAGAATCATTATTTTTCCAGAATGGAATTTGTTCAGCATTCACCAAAAGAATGCCAGAACAAACCAAACTGGATAACGCTCTGTACATACCTGCCATAGCTTCATATGTATATTTACCATTGACAATTAAAAAACCCAGTACATTTATCATGTATGGAGGACCAATGGCAATTTCAACATTCAGAACTTTTGTATTTCTTCAAGATGTTATCAATTTTAACAGCACAGTATATGGAAAAGTGTGGATTATGACAACCCAGATTGATTTCATTTTAACTGGCCATCAAAGGAATTGGGATCTCCAGTTGTTCCAAGGTGCCATTTCCTTTACAATTCACTCAGAGGAGCTTCTAGAGTTCAACCAATTCCTTCAGAACATCCAAACACACAGGACCAAAGCAGATGGCTTTTTGAAGGACTTCTGGGGACAGGCATTTGACTGTTTCTATCCAGATCCAGGTATGCCTGTCAAGGATGATGGAACATGTACTGGAGAAGAGAGGCTGGAAAGTCTCCCTGCAGCTCTTTTTGAAATGCACATGACCAGCCACAGCTACAGTATCTACAATGCTGTCTATGCTTCTGCTCATGCACTGCATGCTATGTTCACATCTAGACACAAGCACAAGGAAATCCTGGGGAGTAACAGTGTGAAGCATCAATCTATGCAGCCTTGGCAGGTAATGTCTCAATAACTAAACTGCTTATTTCAAGGGATTAATTAGTACATGGTGAGATTGCAGTCTTATTTGGGTATTCCTGGAAGGTGGGGATGTTTCAGCAAGCCCTGCTCACAGTCCCTAGCTTAACAACCCACCACCATGAACTGAAAGGCATTCTGATGCAGGGAATTCCCTCTCCACCAAGGCTCCCCCTGCACATTCAGGTTTCTAAATCAAAGGTGGAGCCTACATATGAACATAAGAGGACTTGTAAATCGGACCAACATCCCATCTCATCCAGAAGCCTATTCTCACTATAATGTACATGATGCCTTTGCAAATCTTATTTCAAACATGAATCTTTGTATATATGAAGATGACATACAAAACATAATAGAAACAACTAATGGTAAGTGTGCTAAATCTCCCTTTCCCTCAACCCACTGCCTAGGGAAAGAGACTCAAGTCAACGAACGGAAGGTCCAGCTGTGGTGAAAAGTGGTGGTATTCAATGCTTGTCCCAATTAGAGATTCGAGTATGAAATGCCTCTGGGCATTTTCTAACTAGTTCTGCAGAGCAATTGGTTAGAAAGGCAGTCCTGTCACGATAGTTAAGAAACCAGGTCCCTAACTGGACCTGCCAAAGCTTCCTGTAATTCTCTTTGTTCTGTGTTTAATTTAAAAAGTGTACCCTCAGCTAGGTAATGAACAGGTGGTACAGAACTTGAAAAAAATGAGTCTAAAATTCCCACAACCAGGTTACACCTTCTGTTACTTGCTCTGTTTTGCTCCCCAACTAGCTCCACCATTTTCTCAGAGACATTTCATTTAACAACTCAGCAAATGAAGCCGTGTCCTTTAATAATAAAAGGGAAATGAGAGGTGGGTTTGATATAATGAACCTGGTCCTATTCCCCAACAACTCCTTCCAGAAAGTGAGAGTTGGAAAGGTGGATCCCAATGGTTTAGAAGAAAGCAAATTCGCCATCAATGAGCATATGATTGTGTGGCACAGTCATTTTAATCAGGTATGCATTCTGCTGTTCTCTTGAGTAAGAAGTCTGCACTTCAGTGCTCTGTGTCCAAGCTGTCATCCCAGCCCCCAGCCCCACCCCCACAACTTTCCCTGTGAAAATTCACTCTTTATGGAATCATTTGCTTCCATTCAGCTTTAAAGAGCTGGTTTTCATGAGGGAGCATTGTGAGACAGAGCCAGTGTGGTGTAGTGGTTATGAGCGGTAGACACGTAATCTGGTGAACTGGGTTCACGTCTCCACTCCTCCACATGCAGCTGCTGGGTGACCTTGGGCTAGTCACACTTCTCTGAAGTCTCTCAGCCCCACTCACCTCACAGAGTGTTTGTTGTGGGGGAGGAAGGGAAAGGAGAATGTTAGCCACTTTGAGACTCCTTCAGGTAGTAATAAAGCGGGATATCAAATCCAAACTCTTCTAAAGCACAGGACGTTTCTTGAAAGAGTGGAGGAAATGCAAATGTGGATAAGCTGTTTTATTGTTTTTTATATATATAAATAGTAAAATTAATATTCTTATTCTTATTACTAACACCTAACATGGTTTTCTGGCAAATCGTCAAGTTCTGGAAAGCAGTCAGTGCCACCTAAAACCTCAGCACTATATGAAAGGTTGCATTGCCAAATAACTCAATTCTTATGGGGGGGGGAATGCATTTAGTATATTGTTTAAACACATTACATGACTTCTGAATATACCCTACGCTGGGAACATAGGATGAAGGGTGGGTCAATGGTGATGATAATAAAGGAATACTATTTCTTCATGAGCTACCAGGCATGCTACTGGGCTAGACAAGCTCCCCCCCCCCATGCCAACCAGCCAACATAAACATTTTCATATCTATGAATAGGTACTTCCTCTTTCTATGTGTAATGACTACTGCCAACCTGGTCATCAGAAGGAAAAAAAGGAAGGAGAAAAGGTTTTGCTGCTATGATTGCGCCCCATGCCCAGAAGGGAAGATTTCAAACCAGACTGGTATATCATGTCATTTTACCATCATAATTAGCTGCAGTCGATGAATATACACTGAAATTGGATGTCTCTCTCTCTCCCGCACCCCCTTGTTCTATTTTTCAGATATGGATGACTGCTTCAGATGCCCAGAAGATCAATATCCAAACAAGAATAAAAATGGGTGCGTCCCCAAAGTTAAAACTTTTCTCTCATATGAAGAACCAATAGGGATCACTTTAGCCTCACTTGCAATTTCTTTTTCTCTGATCACGGCCTTGATTCTAGGAACTTTTATTAAGCACAGAGACACCCCCATAGTCAAAGCCAACAACCGGGAACTTACCTACACTCTCCTCATCTCCCTCCTGCTCTGCTTCCTCTCTTCTTTGTTATTCATTGGCCAGCCTGGGAAAACGATCTGCCTCCTCCGACAACCAACATTTGGCATTATCTTCTCAGTGGTTGTTTCATGCATTCTGGCAAAAACTACCATTGTTTCTCTAGCATTTATGGCTTCAAAGCCTGGCTCTAAAATGAAGAAATGGCTGGGGAGAAGACTGGCTTTTTCCATTGTCCTTTCATGCTCCCTTATTCCAGTAGGCATTTGTGCTGTGTGGTTATCAACCTCTCCCCCATTCCCCCATTTAGACATGTATTCAGTAACTGAAGAAATTATAGTGCAGTGTAATGAAGGGCTTGTTGCAATGTTTTACTGCGTCCTGGGCTACTTAGGTCTTTTGGCCATTGCCAGCTTCATTGAGGCATTCCTCGCCCGCAAGTTACCAGACAGTTTTAATGAAGCTAAATTTATAACATTCAGCATGCTGGCATTTTGCAGTGTGTGGGTCTCCTTTGTTCCAACCTACCTAAGCACAAGAGGGAAACACATGGTGGCTGTGGAGGTCTTCTCCATCTTGGCTTCCAGTGCTGGTGTACTGGCTTGTATCTTCCTCCCTAAATGCTACATCATCCTCTTGAAACCTGAACTGAACTGCAGGGAGCAGCTAAGCAGAAAATAATAATGGATAGCTGTACTTTGTGTGGGTTATATTGTTATAGAATCATAGAGTTGGAAGAGACCACAAGGGCCATCCAGTCCAACCCCCTGCCAAGCAGGAAACACCATCAAAGCATTCCTGACAGATGGCTGTCAAGCCTCCGCTTAAAGACCTCCAAAGAAGGAGACTCCACCACACTCCTTGGCAGCAAATTCCACTGTCCAACAGCTCTTACTGTCAGGAAGTTCTTCCTAATGTTTAGGTGGAATCTTCTTTCTTGTAGTTTGAATCCATTGCCCCGTGTCCGCTTCTCTGGAGCAGCAGAAAACAACCTTTCTCCCTCCTCTATATGACATCCTTTTATATATTTGAACATGGCTATCATATCATCCTTTAACCTTCTCTTCTCCAGGCTATGGAGATAGAGTTCAGGAATACATTCTTTACTGTGACACTAACTGTAGGCGTTTTGTTAAAACTTATATTAAATTCTCTTGCAATGCCCTTGTTGGACCTGAACCTTCCTCGGGATGTGGAGCAAAAGATCCAATCACAAAGAGGCAATACACCATGCAGGGTGCAACTGAATTTATTTGTCATGCATATGCAAGGCAAAGGTGCAGCGCAAATGAGCTCGCTGACTGCACAACCCCTAAGAGGTGAGCTGTTCCTTTTATACACAGGTTCAGGAATTCGAAACCTATGGCAATCGAGCCCTACATGATTTCCCCTAAAACACATGATTTCCAGGAAAACGAAAGTTGCCGGTCTTATCACCTAACCTTCAGGAATTCCAAATTTATTGCTGTAGTTCGGTACAGATATATTTTTTTAAAAATATCTCTTTATTGTTTAAAATCATAACAAATCAAACATCATCAAACATTAACAAACATAGTTACATACATACATTACATTCATACCTACAAACATCTTACATATACACATTTATTCTCACCTATCTTGCAGTACTTCATATCATTCAATCTCAAAACTTCCAATTATCCTTTTTGTATTTTTTTGTTTAATTTCTTTAACATAACGTACAGTTGTAATTCTCTTTCTTTACTCTTACAGTCTTCTCGTACTCTCCATTTAATTATTGAGGTTCAATCTAGGTCTGCTTTTAGGATTTCAGTTGAACCACTCTCTATTAGATATTCTTTAAATACCCTCCATTCTCTCCAAACTTCCTGGTTCATCTGACCTCTTATTTTGCCCATTGTTTTGGCTAACTGTAAGTATTTGATCATTAGGTTTTGCCAATCTGCTATAGATGGTATAACCTTGCTTTTCCAATTTCTAGCCACTAGCATTCTCGCTGCTGTGGTGCCGTACATACATAATGTTCTTTTCTCTTTTTTAATCTCCTCTGGCAAAATACTTATCAGGAACATTTCTGGTCTTTTTTTGAAATTAATTTTTGTCAATTTTTTCAATTCTTCATAAATCTGATTCCAATAGTTGTTTATTGCTGGACACGACCACCACATATGTTTATAAGACCCATTTTCATTTCCACACCTCCAACACAATGGGGATCCATTCCTATACATTTTTACTATTTTTTCTGGGGTGAGGTGCCACCTATACATCATTTTCAGTATATGTTCTCTTAAGTTATAACAGGCGGTAAACTTTAAGTCCACCCTGTAGTTCGGTACAGATAAGCTGCTCCTTGATTAACTGTTGAACTATTCACCCTGGCTGCTACAAATTAACTGCATGGAACTCACTTATAGATCAAAGCACATAGTTATTTCTTCTTAATTAACAGACATAGAAACTCATAGTCAATTACAGATCAAAGAGAGCATAGCTATTTCCTATTGATTACCAGAGTATAGCTATCTATTAATGTTTAACAATTTGGAATAGGCACTAGCTAGTTAGAAAACATATAATGCATGAGAACCTTCTATTGGGGTATAAGTAAATGTAAAAAAAAAAAAAAAACCAGTTACATACAAAGGCTATTATTCATAATAATACACATTCCCAGTTCCCTTGCCCCTTCACCCTCATTCACAGTATGACTTGTTGCAAACACAAACTAAACATGAGTCAAAATTGAGATGCAGCAGCAAAAAAAAATGAATGCTATTCTAAGCTGCATCAACAGAAGTCTAGTGTCCAGTTCAAGCAGTATGTAGACCGAGAACTGCCAGAAGTGCAAGCTGGATTTCGAAGGGGCAGAGGAACCAGAGACCAAATTGCAAACATGCGCTGGATTATGGAGAAAGCTAGAGAGTTCCAGAAAAACATCTACTTCTGCTTCATTGACTACGCAAAAGCATTTGACTGTGTCGACCACAGCAAACTATGGCAAGTTCTTAAAGAAATGGGAGTGCCGGATCACCTCATTTGTCTCCTGAGAAATCTCTATGTGGGACAAGAAGCTACAGTTAGAACTGGATATGGAACAACTGATTGGTTCAAAATTGGGAAAGGAGTACGACAAGGCTGTATATTGTCTCCCTGCTTATTTAACTTATATGCAGAATTCATCATGCGAAAGGCTGGACTGGATGAATCCCAACCGGAATTAAGATTGCCGGAAGAAATATCAACAACCTCAGATATGCTGATGATACTACCTTGATGGCAGAAAGTGAGGAAGAATTAAAGAACCTTTTAATGAGGGTGAAAGAGAGAGCGCAAAATATGGTCTGAAGCTCAACATCAAAAAAACTAAGATCATGGCCACTGGTCCCATCACCTCCTGGCAAATAGAAGGGGAAGAAATGGAGGCAGTGAGAGATTTCACTTTCTTGGGTTCCATGATCACTGCAGATGGTGACAGCAGTCACGAAATTAGAAGACGCCTGCTTCTTGGGAGAAAAGCAATGACAAACCTAGACAGCATCTTAAAAAGCAAGAGACATCACCTTGCCGACAAAGGTCCGTATAGTTAAAGCTATGGTTTTCCCAGTAGTAATGTACGGAAGTGAGAGCTGGACCATAAAGAAGGCTGATCGCCGAAGAATTGATGCTTTTGAATTATGGTGCTGGAGGAGACTCTTGAGAGTCCCATGGACTGCAAAAGATCAAACCTATCCATTCTCAAAGAAATCAGCCCTGAGTGCTCACTAGAAGAAGGACAGATCCTGAAGTTGAGGCTCCAGTACTTTGGCCACCTCATGAGAAGAGAAGACTCCCTGGAAAAGACCCTGATGTTGGGAAAGATGGAGGGCACAAGGAGAAGGGGACGACAGAGGATGAGATGGTTGGACAGTGTTCTCGAAGCTACTAACATGAGTTTGGCCAAACTGCGAGAGGCAGTGAAGGATAGGCGTGCCTGGCGTGCTCTGGTCCATGGGGTCACGAAGAGTCGGACACGACTGAACGACTGAACAACAACAACAACAATTCTTTGTTGGTCAGACCACACCCATAGTACTGTGTCCAGTTCTGGGTGTCACAATTTAAGAAGGATATTGACAAGCTGGAACATGTGTAGAGGAGGCAACAAGGATGATCAAGGGTAATGCAAATAAATACAATGTCGTGATCTCACACATTTTTACAGAAAGAATGATATAAATACCATAAGCAACTGTACATACTGTGGCGGAAGAATGCCTGGTTCATCATGGGTTAACCTATCACTCCCATGTTAGGTAGGTGTTCCCTGGGAGGCGGAGCTAGTTGGCATTCTAAAAGGAGGGGGAACAACCTTGAAAGGCAGTTGGGGGTTTGGCAGTTGGGTGTGGAGGTTTAGAAAGAGAAACTGCGAGGTTAGGCTTTGGGGAATGGGAGGAAAGGTCATTACCATTGCTAACGGGATGCAGGAAAGATTATAACTGAGCTGAATTATATAAGAAGATTTGTACCAGTAATAACTCAAGACATCCATGTTTTCAAGTTACCTAATAAAGTTAAATGTGCTTAAACGTTCGCTGACTGTGGCAGTGTATCAGTACCTTAAGAGGTTTGACTAAGAGGAGAGAACAAAGCTTTCCTGTGGAAGAGGAAACCGTTTGCTTATTCTCCTGTCATACAGAGGGCTGGACAGTGAAGCCAAGTGTGCCACGTAGTTGCCTAAAGTGAAGGCAAACTGCAGTAGGTGGGAACCCTGGGAGGGAGATCCCATAGGTGGCAAGAGGTTTTCAAACGTAAAGCACTGAGGTACCCCAGAGACAACTCCCATATAAACACTGAAGGATTCATCCTAGTTGTCAGTGAAACCTAGGGAGGGTCACGGTTGGGGAAGTATCTACGGGGGAGGGAATAGGATCCCTCACACATACCATATGTGATGTAAGAAGATAGTGGATCTTATGGCAGCTACTACTGTGCCATAAGATCCACTATCTTGTTACGACATTGTATTTATTTGCATTACCCAGAACTAGTACAACTGATGAAGCCCAGGATAGCAAAACAAGGTCAATATTCCGGAAATCCTTGTCTTAGACTCTGTGAAAGGATTCTGTGGAAATGTAACAACCCTTCATGTGGATTGTTTGCGCTTTATGAACAGACACAGGGGGAATAGACACTAGTACATGGATGGACCTCATGCACGAACTGATTAGAGAATGAACTGATCTACCGGGTCTTAGCTTTTTCCATTGAACTTTATGAGTTTTTTCCATTGAAATCTATAATATGATACAGTGAATAGTATACTTTATTTATGCAAGAGTACAGCCAGTTACTTCTCGTGTGTTTATTGAGTATGTTTTAAGTAACCATAGGTTTGATGTTGTTTTTCACTGACCTCCTAGGCTTATCATTATAGATATGGTGGATATGTGTAATAGATCAATAGTTTGTCACCTTTCAGTTATCCTCAAAGTGCAATTTGTGGTGCTTGGTCTGCTCTGTGAGGATGTTATAAACCACCACTGCAACTTTTTTTCTTTAAATAAGCTTCATTATATCTTGGGATAGATAGAGGATGGTTGTTTTCCTGTGACAAAACAGAACCATATCCTCATTACTACCATGTTATGCTCTAATGAAGTTCATAGGCCATCTGCTTCTTGTCCATGCGGGAGATGGAAGAAGAAGAATCTCTGTATTATTTCTGGGTGAAAAGCTTAAAAGGCCCCTCTGTTCTGACAACAGTGTCTCTTGAGTTCCCTCACCAGACAATGCCTTCCAGAGTTGTTTTGTCACAAGGGTTTTTGAATGATAGCTGGTACCCTTTCTTCCACTGTGTCTCTTGCACAGTAATACACAGCAGTGTCTTGCACAGTAATACACAGCAGAGTCAGATTGTTCATCTGCAGATAAAAATTGGAGCTGTCCTTGGAGGCGGTGAAGCATCCTTGGATGGCAGGCAAATAGTAATTGGTTTCTGAAGATTTCCAGTACCACACCAGCCATTCCAGTCCCTTCCCTGGTTTCTGCCTTATCCAGCTCATCCAGTTGTCAGTCAAAACAAATCCACTTGTAGCACATTGCAGTCTAACCGATTCCCCAGGCCTTTTCAATTCTGAACCCACTTGAGTCAGAACAACCTGGGAACAGACCCCTGGAAAGGAGATTGAGAGGAGGGAATCATATCTTAATCTACTTTGAAGTCTTTTACAATCAATGGGTATATAAATGCTATGAAATAAATACATAAAATCACCATAAAGATAAAAAGAAAACTTACTGGGCAAAATAGCTTCCCACACAGCAACAATAGATATGAAAATGAGCCAAAACTGCATTTTCTTTTAGTATTTGAAAGATAACTCTAAAGGCAATTGCTTGTGACCTTCCTCTTGAAACAGGAGCCTTGTTGACTGACCTACCAAATGCAGGGCAGAAAGAACAATAGCGTTTATAGAGCTGAATGTCAGTTCTATTTGCATATCCCCCAACATAAATACACAAACTGTGGGTTGCCTCAGAGTCATAATCTGGGTACTCAAAGTGTAGGCTAGTATAGATTCTGATTTCTGTTTGTGCAATGCCCATAGTTACCAAGCAAATGACTTTGTGTTACTTTGACAGGGCGAGGTGTTTGATTGGTACATGTTATGATTTGGATGCGAAGTATAAGGTTGGAGACAGAAGAAGGAGAAAGAACTACGCACAATCTTTGTTTACTGATTCTGTTGCTGCTGAATGAATGAATGTATCTGGTAGTATAGTGAAAGCACTGAAAGATTACTAGGCTAAGTTTGATGGAGGATATGTAAGGATGATATGTTCTGTGAACTTAAAACCACAAAACCCTCATTAGGTGATTAGTTTTGGTTGTAGAGTAATTAATATGCCTCTGCCATCTGCCTTAGAGATCCATTCACTCTTCATGCCTTCTTTGACTCTGACCAGGTTGCTCCAGTGACCTTCTAGGCCAGGGGTCCCCAAACTAAGGCCCAGGGGCCGGATGTGGCCCAATTGCCTTCTAAATGCAGCCTGCAGACAGTCTGGGAATCAGCGTGTTTTTACATGAGTAGAATGTGTCCTTTTATTTAAAATGCATCTCTGGGTTATTTGTGGGGCATAGGAATTCGTTCATCCCCCCCCCAAAAAAAATATAGTCTGGCCCCCCACAAGGTCTGAGGGACAGTGGAGCCCCCTGCTGAAAAGGTTTGCTGACCCCTGTTCTATATTATTATTATTTATTATTATTATTATTATTATTAATTTATACCCCGCCCATCTGGCTGGGTCTCCCCGGCCACTCTGACATATAGTAATATTTTGCCTCTGACAATCATCATTAAGATGGACTTTGTGAGTAATGCTCTGCTCTGTGTGGGTATCAAAAACCAGCAGCACAACCTCTTTTTTAAACAACAACCACAACAACCACCTTAACTTTCTTTAATCAGATAGAGGACAGTGCCAAAAAACACACACAAAAGCATCTCTTCATTCATATTATGTTATGCTCTGGTGACATTCGTAGGCCATCTGCTTCCTGTGTTATCCCATTTGGGAGATGGGAGAAAAAGAATCTCAGTGTTATTTATTGGTGAAAAGACAAAAAGTCCCCTCAATTCTGACGACAGTGCCTCTTGAGCTCCCCCACCAGACAATGCCTTCTAGAGTTGCTTCACTACAAGAGTTTTTGAACGATCACATATGTATTTTCTCCCACTGTGTCTCTCGCACAGTAATACACAGCAGTGTCTTCAGGAGTCAGATTGTTCATTTGCAGATAAAAATTGGAGCTGTCCTTGGAGGCGGTGAAGCGTCCTTGGATGGCAGGCAAATAGTAATTGGTTGCTGAAGGTTTCCAGTACCACACCAGCCATTCCAGTCCCTTCCCTGGTTTCTGCCTTATCCAGCTCATACCCCAGTAATTCAGCACAAACCCACTGGTGGCGCATTTCAGTCTGACAGACTCTCCAGGTCTCTTCAGTTCTGAACCCACTTGTGTCAGAACAACACTTTGTGAATATAAACCTGCAAAGGAAATGTGGAAAAATGAAAACAGCAGCAGTTATGATCGGATAAATTAAATTGCTTCATTCATCGTAAAGTTCAATATGTAAGATATTGTTTATAATTACAGCCAAGGAAAACAATTTTTTATTCCAGATTTTAAAAAGGAGGAAAATACCTTCCCACGTTGTAATGAGAATCAACAAATGAAGCCAAAGTGTCATTATTTTTAAGCGTTTGGGAGATATTCTAAAAGTGATTTCTTGATATTTTCTTCTGAAATGGGGAGGTGAAGGTTGACCCACCTACAGTAATGTTGTTTGACTGGAACAAGGCCGATTTATAGAAGTGTCTGCTACCACTATTTGCATATTTCTCCATAGGGCAGACACATTCAGCTTTATAAGTATCTGCCTTATTATGAACCAGACCATTCGTCCATCTACCTGAGTATTGTATACAATAAATGTTAGCAGCTATCTGGATTTTAGGCAGGGGTCCCAGCCCTACAAAGAGATGCTGACCTTGGAACTGGGCACCACCTGAATACAAGGGATGTACTCTATCACTGAGCTATGGTCTTTCACATAAAAGAGGCTCCTCTGAATTATAATTTTAGGCGCTCAATATGTATATCAAGATATCCTCTTAAATCATGTCTGCACTCTTAACGTCTTGACCTTTTTATGTTTGACCTTTCGGCAGGCGAGGTGACATGTTTCTTGAAAGATATTTAAACCAATAAAAGATGCATTGCTTGCTCTTTGTAACATTGCAACGTGTTCCTTGCAAGTATGGTGTATCCTGGGCCCAACAATATTTAATGAAAACCCGTTTAATAATAATAATTCTAGTAGTAGTGGAAGAAGAAGAAACAAAGCGAGTAATAATATGTTTCATCCACCTTAATTTACCCCCATGCAGGGAGTTCATACATGTTTGAAAACCCTTCTGAATATTCAGGATGGGGAGTAGACATTTGGTTGTGGAAGGTGGAAGAAGAGAGTCTGACACACATTTTCAATTAGGGGTAGCCAGTGTGGTGCCCCCATATGCTTTTAGACTACAATTCTCGTAACTCCCAGCCAGCATAGTCAATTGCCAGGGATGATGGGAGCTGTAGTCCAGCAATTCCCAGAATTGTTTGACAATCAATCCCTCTACCTAGGGAACCATGGGAATTGCAGTTCTGAGATAAGTTAGGCTCTCCAAACAACTGTTGGCATCTTTAGCAAACTACAGTTCCCACAATTATTTGTGGGAAACTGTGAATGTTAAAATTGGGACCGTATTGCTTTAAATGTATAGAGCAGATGTCACAATGGAGCTTCTTTTAGGTTGGTAGGGATGGAATTCAATATGTCACCTCAATTGGTAATTTTTTCACGATACATTGAGTACATTCAATGAATACAAATTACATTCCAACTCAAGTCTGGCAACGTTATGGTTGAGATGTTCTACTTAAAATCAGGTTTCACAAGAGGAGCCGTGTCAATCAGTCACAGGCAGATGAGAACGTGCAGCACATTAAAATTCACCTTTTTCTTTTAGGTGTCAGAGCTGTAATGGCCCATCTGCACACATGTGTCAACATTAACGATGGTTTTCACTTATTACCTGCTATTCATCTCAAGGTCCCAGGGCATGTCCCAACAATTTAAAACAACATCATTAAAATCCAGTTTGAAACAAATAACTATTTAACTATTTAAAACAAAATACCCTGCATTGAATGGGGTAGAACAACTAGATGATCCTCACGGTCCCTTCCAAGTCTACAAGTCTGTGACTCTGTAAAAAGACTAGGGAAGGTCTTAAATGCATGTATCTCAAGGGTTAAGAGGACAAGGTAAAGAGGTACAACTTCGGCACATGATGAAAAGTGTATAATGAAAGTGCCAGACACATGTCTGTGTAAAGACATTTTCACAGTTTAGGGGATACCACAAATATACTATCTCCCAAGCCACCCCCCCCCCCAAAAAAATTGGCCACCTCTACCAATGTTAACAAATGAGAGGGTCTATTGTAGTATGTTCTCAATATGTCTGTGTGAAATTGTGGTGATATAGTCCCTTTAAGATTAGTTTGCGGGTTGTGTGGGAATTTGTTAGGAGGATTCCTGGAATAATGAGCCTAAACACAGATGCCTCTCATTAAGGCCTTAAGGCCAAGTGTCAGATAGTAATCAAAGACAAGTAATTGGAGAAAGTGCTAAATTCATTGGGTGGGAGGGGTGAACAGCCATAGTCAGCGTTTTCTTAAAATCTGGATTGGGGCAAGCAGACAGAAATCTTATCATGGATGGTCAGCACCTGTTTGGACTTTAGAGGGTATTTTGCTTTGTTGCTCAGCCTGCTAAGATTTATGCGTAAGTGTTTCTGTTGGCTAGGTAGATAAGATATTTTCGTAATTTTTTAACCTCTTAATTTGTGTAATTGTTCAAAGCTTTTTCTTTTACAGAGTTTTGTTTTTAATAAAGTTTCTTGTGTATTTTTATGGAAAACCTCGCTTGAGTTTCTGAACCTTCCAATCTTGACTGCACTTTTCGAAGAGGGTCATTCATCACAGAAATAGCCTAAAGATGATGGGTTACTTTTAAAAAATGAAAAGCAAAAAGTCCGCAGCAAATGCTTTCCTCTTTTTGTACAGTTTCCCTTTGCATTGTCTCACTGTGGTCTTCGGGCACAGTAATATGTGGCTGTGTCTGCAGCTGTCAGGGACCTCAGTTCAAGATAATACTCATTGCTGGAGGCATCAGCAGAGACTGTGATCCGTCCTTGAAGAGATGGGGCATAGTCTATTCGCCATTTGGATTCATGCCAATCTATTTCTCCAAGCCATTCCAGTCCTTTTCCTGGAGATTGGCGGATCCAATCCCACACGTTGCTGCTAACAGAATCACCACTAATTGTGCAGGTTAGTTTGAAGGATCCTCCAGGCTTTGCTGTCCCTGGCCCAGATTCCATGAGCTGAACACTGGAGCGAACATCTAAAGTCAATGACAAGGTATTTTTGTTAATGACCGAAAATCGATTCCAATACATTTCATTCTTCACATTTACCTGGTAGATACTCACACAGTGGAGCAGTTAATAAGGAAAGAAAAAGAAAGGGGAGCTTCATGGTGTGTAATAAGAGAAACTGTTTCCTCTGATGTGGTGATTGTTAGTCTACAGCCAACTGTAAAAATAATGGTGTTTTTAGGTACTTAAAAGGAAATTTACTAATGGATTTGCATGTGATTTTCATCATGCCGAAGATGCCGGTTTAAAAGAGAGACCCCTCTCAAGGGTTTGAGGGATACTAGTAGTTTTCTCAAAAGAATTGGGCTGCATCAGCAAGCCAGTGCTTTTGAGTTCTCCCCTATCCCCAATTTTATGCAATGTTTTGTGCTTTTAATTTTTGTGAGTCAGTTGAAGACATCTGCTGTGCCATGTGATTAATGGTAATAGTCAGTGCTTTTTTCTGGAGGTACGCAGGGGTACGCAGACCCCTAAACATTTTGTGAATCTAAGTCTGGCCTCATTGAAGGGCAGTATTTCAATATGAACAGGAAACATTTTTATTTTATTTTATTTTATTAGGGAAAAAAATGCACTGGTAACAGTCCTGCTTAGAGTATACTCATGGAAATGAAGAAGCCCAAGTTGGGAATGTCCATTAACTTCATTGGATCTACACTGAATAAGATTACTGTTAGGTCATACAATCAGTTATTTACAATGACAGCATTGTTATTGTTTTTTACCATTACTTCTTCAGTAGTGAAAACATTGGAGGACCTTTTATGCACTGTCAATCTGTTGCTGTCACCTTCATCCCTGAATGCCCCCGTCAGGCCATCATTCTGAAGAATTCTGAGGGAAGGGGAAATGACAGCTGCCACAAAAACCGTGACTACCATTTATTTTCCCACAATGTTGTTTTTTTTAAATTTCCCCCCATGAAATTTATTGAACCTTTCACCATACAATGTAACAAAAAACAAACTAATCTAAATTTTAAAAAAAACAAAGAGAAAGAAAGAGAGAAGAAAGTTCAAAGTCCTCTCTCAAAGGTAAATCTTAATCCTTGTCTCACACAGAAGGGGGTGGAGCCTGCCAGTTCTCACCTGGGAGCTCCCCTTTCTTCTCCCAGTCTCCCACCCTGGGAGATCTTCCCTTCCCTGCCTCGCACACAGGATCCTTCAGCAGCCAGTCATCACTTTTATGTGTATACAATTCCCCCAGTAACCCAGAGTAGTGGACACGCAAAGAAACAAAACAGAAGGATTTATTTACAATTAAGCAGTGTATAAACTTTTTTTTTTACTTTGCATTCAACTTTTTAAAAAACAACTTGTTTTTCTACATTTATTGGTATCAGTAGTGCAAAGCCTGAAGTCAAAGTCTGAGACACCTGTCACAAACTGGCCTGAATCACCTTATGAATACACAGTGCCAACTAATAATTTCAAAATCACAAACTGTCACATTTCTCTTGACTGTTGTGAGAGCAGAACGATTTTGGACTTGTTTGAACCTTGGCCTGATCCATCAGCTGGGCTCTTCTTCTTCTTCTTCTTCTTCTTCTTCTTCTTCTTCTTCTTCTTCTTCTTCTTCTTCTTCATCTCTTCATGGGAAATGCAGGACGACATGGAACACACTGACATCTATCCCACAGTTCAAAATGTTATTCTGCGGAAGTTTTTCACATCTGTCTTCCAATGAGGTTGAAACCCTCATCCCTCTTTTGTGAAATTAGATGGTGATGACATCCCACAATATTATATGTTTTCCAGCTGAACTCTGCTGGGCTACATGTGTCTGTGCTTTATACATTTGTTTGTGGTTTGCCTCCTGTTTTTGCTGTGTGTCTGCTTCCCCCTTGCCATGAACAGGAAAAGTGCAGTCAAGAAGACTGAAGATTTTTTCCGCTGACTGCTAGCTTTTCAGTCACCGTGTCTCTAGCACAGTAGTACAAGCCTGAATCTTCCACCTTCAAACCACTCATCTGCAAGTAGAGTGTGCTGATGGAATTGTCCCTGGAGATAGTAAATCGACCCTTCACTGAGTCAGCATAGTATGTAGTAGTGGTAGCAATAAAGGCAACCCATTCCAGCCCCTTTCCAGGAGCCTGTCGCACCCAGTTCATGTTGTAGCTGCTGAAGGTGAAGCCAGAGGTTCGGCAGGTGAGGCGGAGGGACTCTCCTGGCCTTTTTACGTCCCCTCCAGATTCTTCCAGTTGAATCTCTGATTGGACATCTAGAAAGAAAGAGATGCAATAAATTCTTCTTCAGATTAATAATATCTGAACCTGCAGCCCTCTAGTTGTTGTTGAACTCCCATCACCCCCAGTCCAGAATTATGGGAGTTGCAGCAGACTAATGACATCCGAATGGTCACAGTTTCCCTGTCCCTGCATTAACCCCTAGAACATATTGATCATTTGCATGCTAACTGCATCTAATGGATAATTACCTCTGATGGCTGCTGAAAATAAAACAAAATAAATCAACAGACGCATTTCGCCCCAGTGATGTTTTGAGGCAAATTAAGAAGAAACTTGACACTGGCTAACAGTGTTGTGATTCTCTGTACATGTATCTCTTATAGGCAGGGAAGGTGTGTGACTGATTTATAGAGGAAGCTAGCCCACATTTACATAAAGCTCATGATAAAAGAGCAACACAGCCCTTTGGCAATCCAAGCCTCTCCAGCTTTCATGACTGAGTAGAGATGATTGGCCATCAGTTGCTGTTTCCATGAGATGGCATTGGGCAGTAATTATTATTTCCATGTATATGAAAATCAGGTTTAGGTTAAAATTTACTTGGAATAAAAGCACATCAGGTCTGCAATGGAAGAATCTATCTCTATATCTGGCTTGAATAGCTTTCAGGTAAATTTAACCTGGTCAGTCCAACACAGACCAAGATGCCTGAAATAGAAGAAATAGGAAAAAGCTATGGGATGCCTCTTTACACATGACCCCCAGAAAGATGACATACAAGCAAGTCAATAGGCACAGGACCTTGTTCCAGTTCCCATTACTTGATGAAGAGGTTTTCTCAATGTATACACTAATTCCACTTTAGTCTATTGCTCCTGGCGCAGGTGAGAAGGGGAGCAGTGGAGAGGTTTGGACCTTGGGAAGCCAAACTCTTGGATAGAGATGGGGAACCTCAGGTCCAAGGGTCAAACATGGTATGCCAAGCTTCCTTGTCCCATGCACTCTTCCCATGACAACACACCCTCTCCCTGGGCCATGCCCCTCCCAGGCCTTGCTTCACATCTGCACTGAGTGTCTTTGTTTGGCTGTAATGTGTTTCCCCATGTGGCCTGCAGGACCTTGTCACTTCTAGGTCTGGCCCATCAGCCAGATCCACCTCCCACCCCACAGGATGCTCTACCACTTGGGGTAACATGGAGGGGTGCTCTGTGTGATATATTTGGACAAACTTTATTCAAAAGAATAACAAAAGAACAGTGGGAATGTTGCATTGTGTCTTCCATGAGTGGTTTAGAAAATGGAGAGGACTCTGTTTTGAATTAGTGCACACACAAAAACCCATGCATGGCTGATCACTCGTTTTCTGGAGGGTAGATTTTTGTACTGCCTCTTAGAGGAATTTTCTCAGTGTGGGTGCATCTCTTGAACAACAATACATGGCAGTGTCTTCAGCCTTCAGGGAGTTGAGTTGCAAGAACACTTGATTTCTGGCAATGTCTCTTGTGATGCTGATCCGATTTTGGAAAGCACTGTTATAATATGTCTTCCTGTTACCCTGGATGAGTCCGGCCCACTTCCATCCCTTCCCTGGTGACTGACTGATCCAATGTACACCAAAGCTGTCTACAGAAAATCCAGACACTGTACAGGTCAGCTGTAGAGTCCCTTCAGTTCGTTTCATTCCACCACCTACTGCTGCATAAGACTGTGGTGAGATACCTGCATGACAGGAAAGAATATATAGACAGTGAAAATGCATATCAGTAACAGATAGCACGTCGTCAAGATTGTCATCTGCACAAAGGAAGAAATTAACCCTTTCTTACATGCAGGGATGCTCATTAAGATACTTATCAAGAGCTTCAGTTTCATGATTCTGATAGATGATAACAACTGCTAAAACTGGAAAGACCTTGAGTTGCATTAAACAGGCCACACCATACAATTATTTGCATTATGCCATGAGTATTACTCTTATAAGGGACTTGAAAAACGCAACCCTTCTCCCCTCCTCCCCACACCACTGAACCATCCTAAGAATTGCTTTGTAAAAGAAGGAGGAGGAGACAGGGGTGGAGGAAGGGGGCGGTGGGGGCGTTCCACCCTGGGTGTCATCACTGAGGGGGGTGACATTCGATGTGCTGCCCGTGACTCCCAAGCCTACCCTGAGCCATTGGGGGAAGGGGCGGAGCTGCGCTGCCTTGCCAGTGGTCTTCCACCTTTGTTTTGACAGCTCGGCAGAGGCTTGGGCGTTGTGGGTGGATGGCGTGCTGTTGGCCCCCACTCTTGGGCTGCGTCCAGGGGGGAGAAGCCTCCCCCAAGCTGTCAAAAGGAAGAGGGAAGGGAGGAAGGCTGCAGGCAAAGCAGTGCAGCTCCCCCATGCCCAGGAACTAGCCTGGAATGGGCAGCTCACTCCCCCCCATGGGTGGTTCGCTCCACCCCCATGGGTGGCTCATCCCCTGGAATGTTTGCTGTGGCTCCGCCCCCATGGCCCCTCCCCCGGGTGCACAGCATGTCCTCCACTCCGGGTGCCAGACCACCTCTGGGAGGATATGTCACTGGACATACAGTTTCCCTGGCTCCCTGAACCAACAGATTATAAACTATGTACAATTGCAACATATACTTTAAATAGAGTTATTGTTATTGATAAACTGGCTCTATGTTTTTATGCAAATTCATTGGAAAGGGTAAGTTTAATGTAATGTGATCTTGCCAGTCTTGCTGTTAATAGCGCCTGCAGCCTCTAGACCAGGAGTGAGGAACTGCAGGCCCAGGGGCCAAATGTGGCCCTCCAAACCCCTTCATCTAGCCTTTAGGACTCTCCCCAGGGCACCTTCCTCACCATGCCTTTTCCTAACTTTTTACATGGACATTTGTCAATAAATAGTTAATTCCTTACTCTGGACATTTGTTGTCTGACAATGCCAGGATGGGGAAATCAAATGAACCTTATCCAATAGTGGGATTTAAAGGTCAATGTGGAGAGGAAAGGGTGGGTGCAGACCCCGGAGACTCCAGAGAGTAGCAGCTGCCAATTCATCCCAAGGGGTGGGAGGAGAGCAGCAGTGCCTCCAATTCACCAAGAGGCCACTGTAGGGGCAACATTTGTGTAAGAGGGGTGGTGGCGGCAGGCTTCTAAGGAAGAGCTAGATCCAGCCACCAAGTAGTCTGTCTCAGCCACAGATGCCACAGTGGCAGCAACAGCAGGTGATACATTCCTTGAAGTCTGGATCTGCAGCCCCTGTTGATCCTACAGACAGAGGCAGTGACCTCAACTTTGCCTCATAGATGGGCCAACACTGGAAGGTTGTAACCCTCTGGGAATAAATTCTGCGAAGATACAGAAATGAAACCATTATTTATGCTGTGGAATGAGAATGCACTTTGCATGTCCACATTAGCTTGCTAGGAGGCAAATAAAACTGGGAGAACCCTACCGATTTCTTTCCTCCCAGGGACGTGGGGGTTAGGAATATGTGTTTGGGGGCTAGGATAAGTAGTTTCTGCCGCCTTTGGGGTTGGATGGGGTACCAATGTAGAGAGACTGGGAAAGTATATATTTACTTGTGGTTTATTCAGTACAGTCATTTGAACTGAAAGCTCTTCAGTGCCACCTGCAGTCTTTTAATTTAAAACACAAAGGTTTTTGTTTGAGCTCGAGTTCAATTTCCACCACTGTGTCTCTGGCACAGTAATAGACGGCAGTGTCTTCTTGCTTCAGGCTGTTCATTTGAAGATAAAGGTTGGTGCTGTCCTTGGAGGCAGTGAAACGCCCTTGGATGGTTGGGGAGTAGTTATTGCTGGATGATGAATAATAGTAAAGCAGCCATTCCAGCCCTTTTCCTGGAGACTGCCGGACCCAGTGCATGCCATAGCTGCTAAGATCAAAACCTCTCGTGGCACAGGTTAACCTCACAGATTCTCCAGGCTTTTTCATTTCTGGGCCTGACTGAGTGAGGACAACCTGTGAACTGGCCCCTGCAGAGAGAAGAGACATGCTGCTTAACTGTGTGCAGTTTAAAGGAAACACACAAAAACAAGTATATCAAGAGTGACCCAATGTGGAAATAACTCCCCACACTACTATGATAAAGATACATAGAATTGACTTACATGGCAACATGCTTATAATCATGATGAAATGTAACAGCCACAACATTTTAAAAATTATAATGGGAGAGTTGAGGACCTAAATAAATCTCCAAAGCAGATCCACTGAGCCTTGAATCAGTCTGAGGGATCTGGTGTTTACTTTTAAAGATGAAATGAAAGCTTTTGGTTTTGCATATTTTGGGCGGGCGTGGAAATATCAGATATAAAGGAGATGAGGTGTGCTGGACCTCAACTTCAGTATTTTCTGGTTCAGTTGAAATTTCACCCGCTGTACCTAGGATAGGGCCTTGGGCCAGGAGAACCTGTCTCCAAATCCTGGCTTGTTCATGTTGTGACTTTGCTGCAGATGGTTTATTTCCCCCTCCATTTACATCATCACCTCAATGCACAAGTCCTCTGAATTGGCTCACAAAGCATACCATAAATAAACACAAAGAAAGCAAATCATTATTATATGTAAAAAAAACATGATGGCAATTTATTTAAAATGAAAGCACCCATTGAAATGCAAATCTGAGAAGTTAAGAATTTAAAATTTATGTTATTTATAATATCTGGTTGCATATGGTGCCTATTAATGGGATGGCAACTCCATAACTGGGGCACCAATACCAGAAATAGGTCATCTCCCTTTTGGTTATCCATTGCACTTCATTTGTTGGAGAACAAACTAATGGTTGAACAGTTGATTCTGTCTCACTTTAGTCTCACGGACACTGCATCATAAGTCTCTTGTGTTCCAGTGTATCCTGATTCACCACATCCATTCGTTTCCACTGTACGTATTTGGGACACATTTTGGGCACACTCCTCCCCGCCCCATAACACACACACACTTTTCAGATCTGAAAATTCAATTCCAATCCACAAGCAAGTACCAGTGTGCTGGCAAAAAAAGTAGACTGAACTAAATCCTCCCCATTTAGTGGCTTCCAAAGCAAAATGTGAATTAGCCAGAGACCTAGAAAGCATCACATCCATATCTCGTTTAGGGGGAAGGCAATGTCCCTGGGTCGTATAACTCAAAGAGTAGGTGCAGTTAGCACTGCACAGTAGAAGTTGTCATGATTCAAGGGATTATTATTTCCCCTGAGTATATGAAAATGATATTTAGCTATAGAGCAAGATTGTGACAGCAAGGACAGAGACTGTCCTGTTAAGTGTCACTGAAAATTTGGAATGGGCACTTATATTCTCTTATGAGTGAAAAACAGCTCGGGAATGGAAAGAATGTGAGAAGGAAAAGAAAGAAAGAAAGAAAGAAAGAAAGAAAGAAAGAAAGAAAGAAAGAAAGAAAGAAAGAAAGAACAACCCTTGGATGAAGAGATAATGTGGTTCAGGAGAGGGCCAGATGAAAGTGAAACATTAAAGGTTCACATTCCACATTCATTTACTTCAAAAGAGCAGTTCCTAGACACCTGCTTCCTCTGGTGAAAGGAGATGTCCCTCTCTAGTATCTCTTCTGCTTGTGGTTTTGTGGTTTTTCTGAGTTTCAAGACACCTGTGGTTCTGTGGTTTTCCTCATTTCCCACCACCATGGAACAAGAGCACCACCAGCAGCAAGTCATTCGCTTAAATTACAAAGCAGAAGGTTTCTTCTTCTTTTGCTGGTTCCTTAGGAGTCCTGGCTGCATTGCCATCACAATGCATCACTTGTGCAGCTATTAATGGTTGCAACACTAAAACTGCCTTGTTTGGGGCTGATCATTTGTTGATCGAAGTGGAAGCCATCCTTTGAAGTGTCGAGTTGCCCTTGGCTTGTGGGTGAAGAAGATCCACTGCTTTCTTCCATTGTGGATACTAGGGATGGAGGTTCCTTATTGGAGCAAAGGATTAAAGCTGGCCATTTATTTACTTAAACATCAACTATTCAGGGCCAACCATGGCAAACCAGTTATGTATGTCTGGATTAGCCCCAAGGTACCATTTGATCCTGAGTTGATCCTGAGATGTTCTTACTAGTAGTAACTGGTCAGAGGTATTTTCTGTCACTTGCTATCTGCTTCTTTTAATGGATTAAACCTGGAATTTCCGGCATGCAAAACACATTCTCTGTATCTCTGTCTCCCCATGATCACTCAGGGAAGCTACAGGTTCCAGCAAGATCTGAACTCAAGATCAGTGGCTTCAAAGTCCACATTGCTAACCACAGGGCTCACAACCCCAGTAAGTATTTCAGCATTGGAGTTAGGGATAGAGGAATCCGCCTTCTACCAGATCATACTTTTTTGTTTAATTAAGTCAGGATTGAATTCCTCTGGCTGTCAGCCACTTTCTGGGGTGCCAAGCAGAAGGTCTTCCCCATCTCCTGCTTCCTAATCCTTTTAATTTTGGGACAGTAGGAACTGGGGACTACTATAAGCTGGACCAGAATGCAATAACACTCTCCGATCTTTCTGATTCAACTCATTTTCAGAGGCATGCCACTTCTGATACCGGTACTAGAGTGCAAATAAATTGTATATCAAATGAACCTCAGACCACACCTCCTTCTGAGTAAATAGACAGGGGAATCTCATTCTTATGAGCTGTTCTTTGCAATTTATTGGAACAACTGCAATTCTGCTATTAAACTATGTTCTCTCTCTCTCTCTCTCTCTCTCTCTCTCTCTCTCTCTCTCTATATATATATATATATAGACTGACCCCTGACCATTAGATCCAGTCGTGGACGACTCTAGAGATGTGGCGCTCATCTCGCGTTACTAGCTGAGCGAGCCGGCGTACAGCTCCTGGGTCATGTGGCCAGCATGACTAAGCCACTTCTGGCGAACCAGAGCAGCGCACAGAAACACCGTTTACCTTCCCGCCAGAGCGGTACCTATTTATCTACTTGCACTTTGAAGTGCTTTCGAACTGCTAGGTTGGCAGGAGCAGGGACTAAGCAATGGGAGATCACCCTGTCACGGGGAATTCGAACCACCGACCTTCCGATCAGCAAGCCCTAGGATCTGTGGTTTAACCCACAGCGCAACCCGCGTCCCATCTATATATAGACTAGAGGGATAAAAAAGCTCAAAAAACTTCTAGAAATTTGGCACCCCTCAGTGAAGCATACTTGTTATTTCTTCTGCTGTTAGCTCCTCCAAAGACCCTTCTCCTATGCTTAACAGCTAATTAGACACTCAGATAAAATAAGCCCCACCCAGAGTGCCACCCCCTAAAGGAAAATGTTGCAGTAGTGACACTTGACTGTGTTCTGAGAGTAATCAGATCAGATGGGAGTTATAGTTCAGGAACCGGGTCACAAGTTTCCTAATGTTAAATGGACTTCGTATACAGCATCTTTTTTTCCTCCTGTGATATGAGACATTCTAAGGCATTTTTGAGGTTATTTTCCCATTGTTTGCTTTTCAGAACAGAACACTCTTCTGTCATTAATGAATTTGAAGGGAGAGGAAATGAACAGGCAGGAAAAAACAGGGCTATTTCCAGCATATGCAAGGTTCTCAGCTGGGGTGGTTTTCGTGCTGCCTCAGAGTTGGGTTGTCTCACTGTGTCTCTTGCATAATAGTACATGGCAGAGTCTTCAGGTTTCAGGGCCCTCAGTTGCAGGAACACCTGGCTTTTAGAGATGTCCCTTGTGATGATGATCCGATTTTGGAGAGCAGAGTTATAGTTATTGCTTCCATCATACCCCATTCGTCCAATCCACTCCAGCCCTTTTCCAGGAGGCTGACGGACCCAGTGCACACTATAGCTTGTTAGAGAAAATCCAAACACTGTACAGGTCAGCTGCAGAGTCTCTCCAGGTCTTTTCAGCCCATTGCCAGACTGTGTGAGGGTAATCTGTGAGGAACTGTCTGCATTTATCTGAAAAGAATAGAAGACAAAAATAAATAAGAAACACAATGATATTACACACAAAGTACCCCTTTTTAAGAGGAAACAGGAGACTTTCTTACATGCAGGGAATATCATTAAGAAACCAATCAAAAGATTCCTTTCCATGGCTTGGATGGTTGCAGGACCAGAAGAAGATCTGGATGCTGCCGAAAGCTTTGAATTTGGTATCTTTGACCTGCTCGCCCTCTTTAAAGAAGGCTGTCCCAGAAACCTATTTGCATGTTGTCCTGGGTGACTCTAGTAAAAGAGAACTGAAGGCTGAAAGAAGATGCAATAATGGAGTGGCTAAGTATGAATGTCAGAATCCTACCTTTCCTACCTGTGTTTGCCCATCATGTTTTCTGGAAACAGGGGTGTGACCTGATGCCATCTTGCCCAGAGTTTCTCTGGCTTTGGGAGTGAACATAAATTACAATTCAGTACTTAAGGCACTCAAACTATAATCGAGAAATGCAGTTATTTAGAATAGCATTGGTCCAGTCTAGGGTGGGGAACATTTTTAAGGTCAAGGGCAGCATTCCCTCCGGACAACCTGCCGTGAGCCACGTGGCAGTGTTGTTGGGCAGGTTCAGCAGCAAACGTTTGTGAAACAGTCATTGCAAATCCCCTCCCCCAAATATTGGCTCCCTGCTGTTGGGGATGTGAAAGTGATTAGTACCTTCTGTCCTGACGCCATTTTGGTTCACTCTAAATAATGTCCTTGTGCAGATGGTTCTCTAAATGCACTGGTGTGTCAAAGGGGCAAACAGCCTCCATAGCAGATAAGTAGATAATCTACCTCGAGATGGATTCATCTGTCAATTTTAGTTTACCCCAGTTGCTCCTTTTCCCATTCAGTTCACCACATTTCTACGTCAGTTAAAACTTCACATTAAAATTCACCTGCACTTTCATGACCATAAAAATGTTGAAATTATTTAATATTACATAAAATGGTTTATAATGGTGTGTGAACTGTATTTTTAAGTTACTGTGAAAAATGTACGAACACGTGATGAAGGCTTGTATTTTCCCATTGCAAATATTTGAGGAAGGTGTTAGCTTTTGTGACTGAGCGATGGGTCTTTGGATAAAATTTTGGAATGTTTACTTATATTAAGGAAGTAGCCCACACCATGGATTCCCGAACCCAGAAAATGAATCTTACCTATATTTTAGCACTCTGCTCTCCAAGCATTTATTAAATTTAAGAACTGTGGGGGATATGGCCCCCCAAAAAACTTATAACAATATAAATATTTTCACAGAGAGATGGTGATTAATTGATGATCATTCCAATGCTTCTTTTCCCTAGATCTGCTTTGCTCTATTGGAAAACTCATTTGACCTAAAAACTTTATATATTTCCATATTTAGAGGAGAAATCCTAGACACCTGCTTCCTTTGGAAAATGAAACTTCATTCTTCACAAACTCTTCACATTGTGGTTGCATCTCATCGCTGCGATTTTCTTAATACTTTCATTGTCTAACATGTATGCCCCCTGCAGGATTTCTCTTTCCTGAGCTTACATAATGGAATGGTTTTTGCCAGACCCAAGACTAGCTTTTAAACACTGTGAGTCTCTGGCACAGTAATATGTGGCTGTGTCTTCTTGCTTCAGGTTCTTCATGTGCAGATATAAGATGGTGCTGTCCTTGGAGGCAGTGAACCGCCCTTGGATGGTTGGGGAGTAATAATTGGTACCAGTTGAAGAGTAATAGTATATCAGCCATTCCAGCCCTTTCCCTGGACACTGACGGAACCAGTGCATGTGAGCTCTGCTAAGATCAAATCCGGCTGTGGAACAGGTGAGTATCACGGATTCTCCAGGCTTTTTCAATTCTGGACCTGACTGAGTGAGAACAATCTCTGAACTGGCCCCTGAAAAGAGAGGAGGCACACAAAGTGGATTTATAAATAAATATAGAGCGGGTGTTTTCATGGAGTGCCCTTAGCTAGATTGAATGCTTCCAAAAGTTAATGATTTGTTCAAAATTAACTCTTGAAGAATTACTTACAAGCAATCCCAGTTATGAAGAGAAGGGAATTCAATAGCCAGAACATGGTGAACAGAGAGATGAGGAACTCCACTGATGGTTGAAGCAGGCTCAAGGAGATCTTTCGTTTCTCCAGCGAAGGAAAAAAGATAGCCATTTAAAAGCAAATGAGAGTGTTTGATTTTTGCATATGCTGGGCAGGGCTGGGCAGAATCTAGACAAAAAGGGAGACTCTCATCAGTGCAGGGAATGGAGTGAAGTAATAAAAGCTAAGGAGCCCAAAGAGGGAATTCCAAAGGGTCTTTAACCATCAGTAATACACATGACGTTTACGTTACTGTAAAATTTCCTGGGGAAGTTTATGTGAAATGAATGGAGCCTTTGTTTATTTTAATAAACTATTTTTGTTTGTGTCTCTGTGTGGGAATTGTGTCTATTGCATCCCGATTCACCCCATCCATTCTGTTCCATTGTATGTATTGTGCCGACAGGCGGAGTCCCCCAAACCCTAGGCGACGCGCGAGCGGAATAATGCCTCATGACAACGTGCTATGGGATTAAAATTGGCCACAACTTTATTAAGATTCAGATGTAGGGAGACCTTGGCTCAGGCATTGGGCGTTTATCCTTCCCAGCCCCCAGCCGGGGATCTGGGAAACTTCAGGGTTATCCAGAATGTGTGGGGATTGGGCTGGCTCTGGAGAACATATGTTCAAGCAGATAGCACACCCCCCCCCCCCGGTTTCCCGCCACCGGTGGGGGAGAGCAATGACAACCTCTTGGCGTAATTTTAAGCAAACGAAAGGCAGGAGGTAGAAATAGATGATGAAAACAGTGATAATAGTATTAATATTTCAAAATGAAAAAATAAGAGACTACCAAAATATGGAGTCACATGTACCTAAGTAGTTTATAATGTGTCAGGGAAGAGCCAGAACACACTGCTTCGTCAGTAGCAGGGGAGGGTTCAGAGCAGGAACTGTCAGAAGAGGAAGACAGGGAAATGATGCATGGAGAAGAACAGGGGGCGGAGAGTAGTCAGGCGGAACCAGGGGTCAGAGATGGTGAAGAGCCCTCTAACCCATCAGAGCTGGGAGAAGGAAGTTCAGACTCAGAAAGGGGGTGAGCATTCATATCAGCACAGGCAAGGAGGGAAATGAAATGTAAAGATCCAAGACGTCTGGTGAAGTCTCCATGCCTACTTTGTTGGGGCTGGAATTGAAAGAAGCCACTCCCCGAATCTGACTCGACAGGTTCGGACACATGATTTTGAACTGTAGCTGTTCTTTTGTAAAGGTAAAGGTAAAGGGACCCCTGACCATTGGGTTCAGTCGCGGACGACTCTGGGGTTGCGGCGCTCATCTCGCTTTATTGGCCAAGGGAGCCGGCGTACAGCTTCCAGGTCATGTGGCCAGCATAACTAAGCCACATGACCAGAGCAGTGCACGGAAACGTCATTTACCTACCCGCTGGAGTGGCACCTATTTATCTACCTGCACTTTGATGTGCTTTTGAACTATTAGGTGGGTAGGAGCTGGGACCGAGCAACGGGATCTCACCCTGTCATGGGGATTTGAACCACCAACCTTCTGATCAGCAAGCCCTAGGCTCAGTGGTTTAACCCACAGCGCCACCCGCGCCTTTTGTATATTTGTAATAAAGGCTGTGAATATAACACTGAGTTTACTGGAGTGTTACTGCAAAGAGGGAACACCACCTTGACATAATGTGATTTTTTGCAATGAAAAGTTATTTTGGTTTCCATTTGTATATTCTTAAAGGTTGGCAAGTCAGTGGCAGATCTTGGCATCTCAGATTTCAGTGGTACCCTGTGTTACTCCAAAATCCATCAACCCCCACCTCTCACCTTCCATTTGACATCATTGCTGTGGCATCTGCTATGGATCCCCTGAAGCTCTGCAGCCAGTGTGGCCAAAAACTGTCATGCTCCCCAGATCTGCTTTGTATTTGCCCCTTGGCTTAAACTGGTGATGTTTCATCTTTAAAAGTTCAGAGAAGCTAATGCCTTTAAGACTTCTTATGTTGTTCCCACTTCACACACACTGTACAGTTTTATGATGTCTTATAAATACAATAGGTTTTTAATGTATATTTTCTTGTTGCAAGGGGAACTGATCAGTATTAGACATAGGCAGGAATTGTATTTTTTTGAGTTATGTTCTTCCCAGCTATTGCAAAAATGTGAGCTTTGACCTCCAATCCACACACTAGCATCAGGAACAGTTGCTGTAGATTGTAGCATTATGATATCTATTGTGTGTGTCCCATCACTATGGGAATTCATTCTGAAAACAAATAGTAAATAAAATTATTATTTATTCTTTAGGACACAATGTACTTAAAAGCCCTGAGACCTCCGTGTATAGGGCAGTATATAAATTCAGTTAATAAAGATAATGAAGAAGAAGAAGAAGAAGAAGAAGAAGAAGAAGAAGAAGAAGAAGAAGAAGAAGAATTTGTCTAGCATTGAAATAAAGCCAGGGTACCTCAATTGATTTATTTGAGCTTGTGAGGTTTGGGGGCTAGGATTAGGGTTTCTGCCACCATTGTGGATAGATTCAGAAATAATGTAGAGAGGATAGATCAGGAACTAATGTGGATAGATCAGGAACTAATGTAGAGAGACTTGATATGTATTTATTTGCTTGTGTCTTATTCAGTACAATGATTTGAACTGAAAGCTCTACAGTGCCACCAGCAGTCTTTTAATTTAACACACAAAGGTTTTTGTTTGAGCTCGAGTTCAATTTCCACCACTGTGTCTCTGGCACAGTAATACACAGCTGTGTCTTCTTGCTTCAGGCTGTTCATTTGAAGATAAAAGTTGGTGCTGTCCTTGGAGGCAGTGAAACGCCCTTGGATGGTTGGGGAGTAGTTATTGCTGGATGATGAATAATAGTTAAGCAGCCATTCCAGCCCTTTTCCCGGAGACTGCCGGACCCAGTCCATGGTATAGCTGCTAAGATCAAAACCTCTCGTGGCACAGGTTAACCTCACAGATTCTCCAGGCTTTTTCATTTCTGAGCCTGACTGAGTGAGGACAACCTGTGAACTGGCCCCTGCAGAGAGAAGAGACATGCTGCTTAACTGTGTGCAGTTTAAAGCAAACACACAAAAACAAATATATCAAGAGTGACCCAATGTGGAAATAACTCCCCACACTACTATGATAAAGATACAAAGGATTGACTTACATGACAACATGCTTATAATCATGATGAAATGTAACAGCCACAACATTTTAAAAATTATAAGAGGAGAGTTGAGGACCTAAATAAATTTCTGAAGCAGATCCACTGAGCCATGAATCAGTCTGAGGGATCTGGTGTTTACCTTTAAAGATGACATGAAAGCTTTGGTTTTGCATATTTTGGGCGGGCCTGGAAACATCTGATATAAAGGAGATGATGTGTATTGGACCTCAACTTCAGTATTTTCTGGCTCAGTTGAATTTTCACCCGCTGGACCTAGGATAGGGCCTTGGGCCAGGAGAACCTGTCTCCAAATCCTGGCTTGTTAATGTTGTGACTTTGCTGCAGATGGTTTATTTTCCCCTCCATTTACATCATTACCTCCATGCATGAGTCCTCTGAATTGGCTCACAAAGCACACCATAAATAAACACAAAGAAAGCAAATCATTATTATATGTAAAAAAAATGATGGCAATTTATTTAAAATGAAAGCACCCATTGAAATGCAAATCTGAGAATCTAAGGTTATAAAATGTGTGTTATTTATAATATCTGGTTGCATATGTTGCCTATTAATGGGATGACAACTCCATAACTGGGACACCAATACCAGAAAAAGGCCATCTCCTTTTTGGTTATCCATTTCACTTCATTTGCTGAAGAACAAACTAATGGCTGGACAGTTGTTTCTGTCTCACTTCAGTCTCACGGACACTGCATCATAAGTCTATTGTGATGTATTGCATCCATTCTGTTCCACTTTATGTATTTAGGACACATTTTGAGGACACTTCTCTTCCCCCCCCCCAATAAAACACACACCTCTCAGTGCTCTTAAATGCATTCAACAGTAATATGTTTGGTTTCTCCCCCACTAGAGATCCTGCCCCTTCCCATAGATCGCTTTCACCTGACGACACAGGAGCACTATTCCACTTGTGCATCCTAGCAACTAATATTTAGAGCCATACTTTCACCGATACTGGAGGCACAACATGGCCAGCACGCATCGTTTACATGAATTCACCTAATGTTCCTTGAAAGCCACCAAAATTGTGTTCACCATGATGTCAGAACTCTGCATTGGACTGTAGCTGCAGAAAACCATTAAATTCTCAACATAAATGCTGGCAGAGTAACCGGCTATGTGTTTACTACGATGGACACACATGCAGTGTACAGGAGGAAGGGATGAGCTTGGCTGGATGGCCAATAGCAAGATTCACAACTGCTAGTGCACATAGGGATTTTCATGACTGATGACTCATGAATTTGTAAGGGAATTTTATGCCTCCCAGACCTTCAGACCCATAAATACAGTATCTGGCTCCTCCTCTTTCAGAGAAGTGTAGGAAGCTCCACGTGTTCTCTGTCATCCCAATGTTTTACAAGGCCACTCAGTCATGTGGTGATGTGGCAGAGTCTTTGATGGGAAGGGAGTAGTAGATCCTTTAGATACTTGGCACAGGTTCCATAGGAAGTTGTAATACCTAAGGCCTCCAGGGAACAGGATCTTGGAGTATGAGGTAACAAGTGCTACCTTTCATGTCGTAGAGCTGCTGCCTGATTGTCTGGAATATGTAACTTTCGTCACATGCTTCAAGGCTTTCAAGAGCAATGCCAAACTACAGATTTTATCTTGAATTGTTCTATACCATCTAGATGAAATGCAGTCTTCAAGCATAGAGGTGTAGAAGGGCAAATTGATTATATATTTGGCTTCTCCAGTATTATGTTGTCGTTGATGATGTTGCTACAAGTTTCCTCCAAACAGCTCAAGGGTGCATGCAGGGTTCTTCCTTGCCCTGTTATATCCTCAGAACAACCCTATGGGGTAATTTAGGCTCAGAGACTGATCCAAGGTTACCCAGTACACATTCTTAACACCCAATAATACACTGTATGTGAAGATTTCTGGACTAGGGTTTGAGTCAACCACATTTGCTCTGAAACACCATCAAAAGTTTTTCTTAGTATTACAAGATCTGTGCCAACGGTATGATTTGCTTGATCACCCAACGGAAATCCCAACAGCTTTTACAACCCTTAGAAGCCACCAGATTCTTTCTCTTTATACAATCCTCCAAATGGGTTTTTGTGTAAACTCAGATTCACTTTCACCACTGTGTTCTCTAGCACAATAATACATGCCGGTATCTTCAGGTTTCAGACCAGTCATATGTAGATAGACCAGCTTCTTGGAACTTTCTGTGGATATTGTGAACCGTCCTCTAGCAGAATCTGCATAATAAGTAGTGCCCAGATTAATTTGTGAGAGCCATTTCAGTCCATTTCCTGGAGCTTGATGGACCCAGTGCATCCAGTAGCTGTCTATGTTGAATCCTGATGTTGTACATGTCAGCCGAAGGGACTCTCCGGGTCTTTTCACACCCCCTCCAGATTCCACCAGAGAAATATCTGCATGGACACCTGGAAATAGAGAGAGATTGAATTGTAAAACTTACATATGTGGCTTTTAAAGGCTTCCTGATAAATCACACCAACTGCATTGCAGCCAAAGGGATTAAATACCTTTGAAAATGAAGAAGCTAATAATGTTAATAATGATAATAATAAAGAAGAAGAAGAAGAAGAAGAAGAAGAAGAAGAAGAAGAAGAAGAAGAAGAAGAAGAAGAAATTGTCTAGCAGGGAAATAAAGCCAGGGTAACTCAATTGATTTATTTGATCCCGAGAGCTTTAGGAGCTAGAGTAAGGGGTTTCTGCCACCTTTGTGGATAGATCAGGAACCAATGTAGAGAGGATAGATCTGGAACTAATGTGGATAGATAGGGAACTAATGTAGAGAGACGTGATATGTATTTATTTGCTTGTGGTTTATTCAGTACAGTCATTTGAACTGAAAGCTCTACAGTGCCACCAGCAGTCTTTTAATTTAACACACAAAGGTTTTTGTTTGAGCTCGTGTTCAGTTTCTACCACTGTGTCTCTGGCACAGTAATATACAGCCGTGTCTTCTTGCTTCAGGCTGTTCATTTGAAGATAAAGGTTGGTGCTGTCCTTGGAGGCAGTGAAACGCCCTTGGATGGTTGGGGAATATTTATTGCTGGATGATGAATAATAGTAAAGCAGCCATTCCAGCCCTTTTCCTGGAAACTGCCGGACCCAGTGCATGGTATAGCCGCTAAGATCAAAACCTCTCGTGGCACAAGTTAACCTCACAGATTCTCCAGGCTTTTTCATTTCTGGGCCTGACTGAGTGAGGACAACCTGTGAACTGGCCCCTGCAGAGAGAAGAGACATGCTGCTCAACCGTGTGCAGTTTAAAGCAAACACACAAAAACAAATATATCAAGAGTGACCCAATGTGGAAATAACTCCCCACACTACTATGATAAAGATACAAAGAATTGACTTACATGGCAACATGCTTATAGTCATGATGAAATGTAACAGCCACAACATTTTATGACATATAATGGGAGAGTTGGGGACCTAACTAAATTTCTGAAGCAGATCCACTGACCCTTGAATCAGTCTGAGGGATCTGGTGTTTACCTTTAAAGATGAAATGAAAGCTTTTGGTTTTGCATATTTTGGGCGGGCCTGGAAATATCTGATATAAAGGAGATGATGTGTACTGGACCTCAACTTCAGTATTTTCTGGTTCAGTTGAAATTTCACTCCCTGGACCTAGGATAGGGCCTTGGGCCAGGAGAATCTGTCTCCAAATCCTGGCTTGTTTATGTTGTGACTTTACTGCAGATGGTTTATTTTCCCCTCCATTTACATCATCACCTCTATGCATGAGTCCTCTGACTTGGTTCACAAAGCACACCATAAATAAACACAAAGAAAGCAAATCATTATTATATGTAAAAAATTGATAGAAATTTAATTTAAAATGAAAACACCAATTGAAATGCAAATCTGAGAAGTTAAAAATTTAAAATGTAAGTTATTTATAATATCTGGTTGCATATGGTGCCTATTAATGAGATGGCAACTCCAAAACTGGGGCACCAATACCAGAAATTAGGCCATCTCCCTTTTGGTTATCCATTTCACTTCATTTGCGGAGGAACAAACTAATGGTTGGACAGTTGATTCTGTCTCACTTCAATCTCACTGACACTGCATCATAAGTCTATTGTGATGTATTGCATCCATTCTGTTCCACTGTATTTATTTAGGATACATTTGGGGGACACTTCTCTCCCTCCCCCCCCATGAAACACACACCTCTCAGTGTTCTTAAATGCATTTAACAGTAATATGTGTTGTTTGTCCTCTACCAGAGATCCTGCCCCTTCCCATAGATCGCTTTCACCTGACGACACAGGAGCACTATTCCACTTGTGCATCCTAGCAACTATTTAGAGCCATACTTTTACCGATACTGGAGGCACAACATGGCATGTATGGATTGTTGACATGAATTCACCTAATGTTCCTTGAAAGCCAACAAAATTGTGCTCACCCTGATGTCATAACTCTACCAAAGTGCATTAGACTGCAGCTGCAGAAAACCACTAAATTATCAGACATAGATATTGGCAGAATAATCAGTCATGGGTTTACTACAAGGGACACACATGCAGTGCACAGGAGACAGGGGTGTGCTTGACTGGATGGCCAATAGCATGATTCCCAACTGCTTGTGCACATAGAGATTTTCACGACTGATGACTCATGATTTGAAATGGAATTTTATGCCTCCCAGCCCTTCAGACTCCATAAGTACAATATCTTGCTCCTCCTCTATCAGAGACGTGTAGGAGGTTCCACGTGTTCTCGGTCCTCCCTATGTTTCACAAGGCCACTCAGTCATGTGGTGATGAGGCAGAGTCTTCATCCTCAAAGTGACTAGATTGCCACCAAGCACCCCTTTGAACCAACAGTATAATTTTCCCCATTGCATAATGCTGAGTGTTGACTTCTGCGTAGATTACCACAGCATCCCAGAGGACCACCCACTTCTACCACACAGCTATTGAATATGAATGTGTTTTATTTAAATGAAGAAATCAGTAGTCAAATTGATTAAATATGGCTTCTATGTTGTTGTTGTTGATGATGATGATGATGATGATGCCTCAAGGTTCCTCCAAACAGCTCAAGGGTGCATGCAGGGTTCTTCCTTGCCCTCTTATATCCTCAGAACAACTCTATGTGGTAGTTTAGGCTCAGAAATGGACCCAAACTCACCCAATACAAAATCTTAACACCCAAAAATACACTGGATGTGAAAATTTCTGGAATAGGGTTTGAGTCAATAACATCTGCTCTGAAACACCATCAGAAGTTCCTCTGAGTATTACAAGATCTGTGCCAACGATGTGATTTGCTTGATCACCCAACAGAAATCCCAACAGCTTTTACAGCCATTAGAAGCCACCAGATTCTTTCTCTTTATACTATCCTCCAAATGAGTTTTTGTGTAAACCCAGATTCACTTTCCACTACTGTGTTCTCTAGCACAATAATACATGCCGGTATCTTCAGGTTTCAGACCAGTCATATGTAGATAGATCAGCTTCTTGGAACTGTCTGTGGAGATTGTGAACCGTCCTCTAGCAGAATCTGCATAATAAGTGGTACCCTTATTAATTTCTGAAAGCCATTTGAGTCCCTTTCCAGGAGCTTGATGGACCCAGTGCATCCAGTAGCTGTCTATGTTGAATCCTGATGTTGTACATGTCAGTCGAAGGGACTCTCCAGGTCTTTTCACATCCCCTCCAGATTCCACCAGAGAAATATCTGCATGGACACCTGGAAAGAGAGAGAGAGAGAGAGAGAGAGAGAGAGAGAGAGAGAGAGATTGAGTTGCAAACAAACCTTGCATATGTGGCTTTTAAAGTCTTCCTGACAAATCACATTGCAGCCAAAGGGATTAAATACCTTTGAAAATGAAGAAGCTAAATATGAAATGTATCCACAAAGTCATTTCTACTGGATTGTTTCGATGGAAAGCTGGTGTCTGTCCAACAGGATGAGGATACTTCCACAAACTCAGCTGGAAACCACAGCAAGAGGAAGGCTCAAGTTTAAATCGTGGACTATTTCAGTATTTGCATATCCTCCTCTATATATAATATTTCCCAGAGGAACTTTTTCAGTCGAAATGCTTCTCAGTCCAAAATGCCTTTGTTTCCATTTGCCTCTGTACACGTTGCCTTTGCCTTTGCCTTGACATAATGTGATTTTTCTCAATGAAAAGTTATTTTGGTTTCCATTTGTATATTCTTACCTTCCATTTGACACCATTGCTGTGGCACCTGCTATGGATCCCCAGAAGCCCTGCAGCCAGTGTGGCTGAAAACTGTCATGCTCCCCTAGATCTGCTTTGTAGTTGCCCCTTGGGTAAAACTCATGATGTTTCCTCTCTAAAAGTTAAGAGAAGCTAATGCCTTTAATACTTCTTATGTTGTCCCCACTAAACACACAATGTACAGTTTAATGATGTCTTATAAATACAATAGGTTTTTAATGTATATTTTCTTGTTGCAAGGGGAACTGATCAGTATTAGACATAGGCAGGAATTGTATTTTTTTGAGTTATGTTCTTCCCAGCTATTGCAAAAATGTGAGCTTTGACCTCCAATCCACACACTAGCATCAGGAACAGTTGCTGTAGATTGTAGCATTATGATATCTATTGTGTGTGTCCCATCACTATGGGAATTCATTCTGAAAACAAATAGTAAATAAAATTATTATTTATTCTTTAGGACACAATGTACTTAAAAGCCCTGAGACCTCCGTGTATAGGGCAATATAAAAATTCAGTTAATAATGATAATAAAGAAGAAGAAGAAGAAGAAGAAGAAGAAGAAGAAGAAGAAGAAGAAGAAGAAGAAGAAGAAGAAGAACTTGTCTAGCAGGGAAATAAAGCCAGGGTAACTCAATTGATTTATTTGATCCCGAGAGCTTTGGGAGCTAGGATAAGGGGTTTCTGCCACCTTTGTGGATAGATTGGGAACTAATGTAGAGAGACTTGATATGTATTTATTTGCTTGTGGTTTATTCAGTGCAGTCATTTGAACTGAAAGCTCTACAGTGCCACCAGCAGTCTTTTAATTTAACATACAAAGCTTTTTGTTTGAGCTCGAGTTCAATTTCCACCACTGTGTCTCTGGCACAGTAATATACAGCCGTGTCTTCTTGCTTCAGGCTGTTCATTTGAAGATAAAGGTTGGTGCTGTCCTTGGAGGCAGTGAAACGCCCTTGGATGGTTGGGGAGTAGTGATTGCTGGATGGGGTGTAATAGTAAACCAGCCATTCCAGCCCTTTTCCTGGAGACTGCCGGACCCAGTTCATGCCATAGCTGCTAAGATCAAAACCTCTCGTGGCACAGGTTAACCTCACAGATTCTCCAGGCTTTTTCATTTCTGGGCCTGACTGAGTGAGGACAACCTGTGAACTGACCCCTGCAGAGAGAAGAGACATGCTGCTTAACCATGTGCAGTTTAAAGCAAACACACAAAAACACGTATATCAAGAGTGACCCAATGTGGAAATAACTCCCCACACTACTATGATAAAGATACAAAGAATTGACTTACATGGCAACATGCTTATAGTCATGATGAAATGTAACAGCCACAACATTTTATAAATTATAATGGGAGAGTTGAGGTCTGGTCCTGACTGGACGGATACTGGAATCAACAAGGGATACCCACATGACCTGAAAGTGTTGCTGTGTAATGCCAGGTCAATGATGAACAAAACTACTGCCATCCACGACTTGATTGTGGATGGAGGATTTGACCTGGCATGTGTAACAGAGACTTGGTTGGATGAAGCAGATGGGCCTGTCCTTGCCGCTGCTTGCCCACCAGGTTTCTCTTACGCACAGCAACCCAGGCCATCTGGGCGGGGAGGGGGGGTTGCAGTGATTTTTAGGAAGTCATTAGTTTGCACCAGGCGTCCTATTGGGAAGACCGAGTTTTCTGAGTGCATGTTCTGGAAGTTGGGCAATAGGGGCAGTACAGGATTCCTTTTGGTGTACCGACCTCCCCGCTGCACCAAGGATTCCCTGCCCGAGCTGCTTCAGGTCGTGGCGGATGTGCTCCTGGAGACACCTAGCTTGGTTGTCTTAGGGGACTTTAACATCCATGCCGACACGACCTTACAAGGGGCCGCTCGGGACTTCGTGGAAAGCATGGCCTCCATGGGGCTGTCCCTGAATAAGTCTGGTCCCAACTCATAGCCACGGACATGCCTTAGACCTGGTATTCACCTCTATGGATGTTGGTGATCTGACATTAAGTAAAAGTGAAACAAAAGAAGTGCCATGGTCAGATCACTTCCTGGTCCAACTGGACTTCTCCGCGACCTTTCCCCTCTGCCGGGAGGTAGGACCAATTAGGATGGTCCGCCCCCACTACTTAATGGATCCAATGGGCTTCCAGAGAGTGGTGGGGGATGTTTTATCCCATGTTGATGGCCTTTCAGTTGATTCCCTGGTGACCCGCTGGAACGTGGAGTTAACCAGGGCTATTGACTGTCTGGCTCCGAAGCGCCCTCTCCGATTGCATGGAGCCCGGACAGCCCCGTGGTTTTCCCCGGAGCTGAGGGCGATGAAACAGTCGCTGAGACGGCTAGAGCGCCGGTGGCGGAAAACTCATTCTGAATCAGACCGGACACAGGCTAGAGCTCAACTTCGAGCCTACCAAGTGGCAATGGCAACGGCGAAGAGGACCTTCTTCACCGTTTCTATTGCATCTGCAGAAAACAGCAGCAGGAGACTCTTCCAGGTGGTTCGCAATTTAGCAGAACCACCGTCGTCATCGGGGCCTGGTAGGGACCCCAAGATCTCCTGCAATGCTTTTGCAAAGTTTTTTGCAGATAAAGTCGCTCAGATTCGGAAGGAGGTAGATTCCACCGTGGGAGCAGGGCTGGGGCGGGAGAGTGCTAGAGCTCTGTCTAGTCATGTTTCATGGGATCAATTTCAATCTGTTACCTCCGAGGATGTGGACAGGCTGCTTGGACGAGTGAAACCAACCACCTGTGTCCTTGATCCTTGCCCATCCTGGCTAATAAAAGCGAGCCGGGAAGGACTGGGCGATGGGCTCCGCGGGGTGGTGAACGCTTCCCTCTGTGAGGGAGTCTTCCCATACCCGCTGAAGGAGGCGGTCATTAAACCGCTTCTTAAAAAAACATCTTTAGACCCGGCCAATATGGCCAACTATCGCCCAGTCTCAAATCTACCATTCTTGGGCAAGGTGATTGAGCGGGTGGTTGCGGAACAACTCCAGGCACGCCTGGAGGATGCGGACCATTTGGATCCCTTCCAATCGGGATTCAGGCCTCATCATGGGACTGAAACTGCCTTGGTCGCGCTGGTCGATGATCTCCGGCGGGCTAGGGACAAAGGTGAGAGCTGTTTCCTAGTTCTGCTGGATCTCTCAGCGGCCTTTGACACCATCGACCATAACATCCTTCTGGACCGGCTAGAGGGGTTGGGAGCTGGGGGCACTGTTATACAGTGGTTCCGCTCCTTCCTCCTGGGCCGTGTTCAGAAAGTGGTGTGGGGGATGAGTGTTCAGACCCCTGGGCTCTCACTTGTGGGGTGCCTCAGGGTTCCGTCCTCTCCCCCATGCTTTTTAATATCTATATGAAGCCGCTGGGAGAGATCATCAGGGGGTTTGGGCTGGGTGTTCATCAGTATGCGGATGATACCCAGCTCTACCTCTCTTTCAAATCAGAACCAGTGAAGGCGGTGAAGGTCCTGTGTGAGTGCCTGGAGGCGGTTGGAGGATGGATGGCGGCTAACAGATTGAGGTTGAATCCTGACAAGACAGAAGTACTGTTTTTGGGGGACAGGGGGCGGGTGTGGGGGACTCCCTGGTCCTGAATGGGGTAACTGTGCCCCTGAAGGACCAGGTGCGCAGCCTGGGAGTCATTTTGGACTCACAGCTGTCCATGGAGGCACAGGTTCAATTCTGTGTCCAGGGCAGGCTGTCTACCAGCTCCATCTGGTACGCAGGCTGAGACCCTACCTGCCCGCAGACTGTCTCGCCAGAGTGGTACATGCTCTAGTTATCTCCCGCTTGGACTACTGCAATGCGCTCTATGTGGGGCTACCTTTGAAGGTGACCCGGAAACTGCAATTAATCCAGAATGCGGCAGCTAGACTGGTGACTGGGAGTGGCCGCCGGGACCACATAACACCGGTCCTGAGAGATCTACATTGGCTCCCAGTACGTTTCCGAGCACAATTCAAAGTGTTGGTGCTGACCTTTAAAGCCCTAAACGGCCTCGGTCCTGTATACCTGAAGGAGCGTCTCCACCCCCATCATTCAGCCCGGACACTGAGATCCAGCGCCGAGGGCCTTCTGTCGGTTCCCTCACTGCGAGAAGCAAAGCTACAGGGAACCAGGCAGAGGGCCTTCTCGGTAGTGGCGCCCGCCCTGTGGAACGCCCTCCCATCAGAAGTCAAGGGAATAAACAACTACCTGACATTCAGAAAATTCCTAAAGGCAGCCCTGTTTAGGGAAGTTTTTAAACTGTGATATTTTAAATGTATTTTAATGTTTGATGGAAGCCGCCCAGAGTGGCTGGGGAGACCCAGCCAGATGGGCGGGGTACAAATAATAAATTATTATTATTATTATTATAATAAATTTCTGAAGCAGATCCACTGACCCTTGAATCAGTCTGAGGGATCTGGTGTTTACCTTTAAAGATGACATGAAAGCTTTTGGTTTTGCATATTTTGGGCGGGCCTGGAAATATCTGATATAAAGGAGATGATGTGTACTGGACCTCAACTTCAGTATTTTCTGGTTCAGTTGAAATTTCACTCCCTGGACCTAGGATAGGGCCTTGGGCCAGGAGAATCTGTCTCCAAATCCTGGCTTGTTTATGTTGTGACTTTACTGCAGATGGTTTATTTTCCCCTCCATTTACATCATCACCTCTATGCATGAGTCCTCTGACTTGGTTCACAAAGCACACCATAAATAAACACAAAGAAAGCAAATCATTATTATATGTAAAAAATTGATAGAAATTTAATTTAAAATGAAAACACCAATTGAAATGCAAATCTGAGAAGTTAAAAATTTAAAATGTAAGTTATTTATAATATCTGGTTGCATATGGTGCCTATTAATGAGATGGCAACTCCAAAACTGGGGCACCAATACCAGAAATTAGGCCATCTCCCTTTTGGTTATCCATTTCACTTCATTTGCGGAGGAACAAACTAATGGTTGGACAGTTGATTCTGTCTCACTTCAATCTCACTGACACTGCATCATAAGTCTATTGTGATGTATTGCATCCATTCTGTTCCACTGTATTTATTTAGGATACATTTGGGGGACACTTCTCTCCCTCCCCCCCCATGAAACACACACCTCTCAGTGTTCTTAAATGCATTTAACAGTAATATGTGTTGTTTGTCCTCTACCAGAGATCCTGCCCCTTCCCATAGATCACTTCCACCTGACGACACAGGAGCACTATTCCACTTGTGCATCCTAGCAACTAATATTTAGAGCCATACTTTTACCGATACTGGAGGCACAACATGGCAAGTATGGATTGTTGACATGAATTCACCTAATGTTCCTTGAAAGCCAACAAAATTGTGCTCACCCTGATTTCATAACTCTGCCAAAGTGCATTAGACTGTAGCTGCAGAAAACCACTGAATTATCAGACATAGATATTGGCAGAGTAACCAGTTATGGGTTTACTACAAGGGACACACATGCAGTGCACAGGAGACAGGGATGTGCTTGGTTGGATGGCCGATAGCATGATTCCCAACTGCTTGTGCACATAGAGATTTTAATGACTGGTGACTCAATATTTGGAATATAATTTTCTGCCTCCCAGCCCTTCAGATTCCATAAGTACAATATCTTGCTCCTCCTCTTTCAGAGACACGTAGGAGGCTCCACGTGTTCTCTGTCCTCCCAATGTTTTACAAGGCCACTCAGTCATGTGGTGATGTGGCAGAGTCTCCATCATCAAGGCGACTAGATTGCCACCAAGCACCCCTTTGAACCAACAGTATAATTTTCCCCATTCCATAATGCTGAGTGTTGACTTCTGCATAGATTACCACAGCATCCCACAGGACCACCCACTTCTACCACACAGCTATTGAATATTAATGTATTTTATTTAAATGAAGAAATCAGTAGTCAAATTGATTGGGACAAAATGTACTTAACTGCCCTGGGACCTTGGTGTATCGGGCAGTATATAAATTGTAACAACAACAACAACAATGCTTTGCAATTAATCCAGAATGCGGCAGCTAGACTGGTGACTGGGAGTGGCTGCCGGGACCACATAACACCGGTCCTGAGAGATCTACATTGGCTCCCAGTACATTTCCGAGCACAATTCAAAGTGTTGGTGCTGACCTTTAAAGCCCAGTATACCTGAAGGAGCGTCTCCACCCCCATCATTCAGCCCGGACACTGAGGTCCAGCACCGAGGGCCTTCTGGTGGTTCCCTCACTGCAAGAAATGAGGTTACAGGGAACCAGGCAGAGGGCCTTCTCAGTGGTGGCGCCCGCCCTGTGGAACGCCCTCCCATCAGAAGTCAAGGGAATAAACAACTACCTGACATTTAGAAAATACCTGAAGGCAGCCCTGTTTAGGGAAGTTTTTAAACTGTGATATTTTAAATGTATTTTAATGTTTGGTGGAAGCCGCCCAGAGTGGCTGGGGAGACCCAGCCAGATGGGCGGGGTACAAATAATAAATATTATTATTATTATTATTATTATTATTATTATTATTATTATTATTATTATTCCCACAATGACTTGTCTAGCAGGGAAATAAAGCCAGGGTAGCTCAATTGATTTATTTGATCCCACGAGCTTTGGAGGCTAGGATAAGGAGTTTCTGCCATCTTTGTGGATAGATGGGAAGCCAGTGTAGAGAGACTTGATATGTATTTATTTGCTTGTGGTTTATTCAGTACAGTGGTACCTCGGGTTAAGAACTTAATTCGTTCTTAACCTGAAGCACCACTTTAGCTAATGGGACCTCCCACTGCCTCTGCGCTGCCAGAGCACAATTTCTGTTATTGTTGTTCAGTCGTTCAGTCGTGTCAGACTCTTCGTGACCCCATGGACCAGAGCACACCAGGCACCCCTATCCTTCACTGCCTCTCAGTTTGGCCAAACTCATGCCAGTCGCTTCGAGAACACTGTCCAACCATCTCATCCTCTGTCGTCCCCTTCTCCTTGTGCCCTCCATCTTTCCCAACATCAGGGTCTTTTCTAGGGAGTCTTCTCTTCTCATGAGGTGGCCAAAGTGAGAAGAGAAGACTCCCTAGAAATTATTATCCCGAAGCAAAGTTTTTAACCTGAAGCATTATTTCTGGGTTAGTGGAGTCTGTAACCTGAAGCGACTATAACCTGAAGCGTCTGTAACCCGAGGTACCACTGTACAATCATTTGAACTGAAAGCTCTACAGTGCCACCTGCAGTCGTTTAATTTAAAACACGAAGGTTTTTGTCTGAGCTTGAGTTCAATTTCCACCACTGTGTCTCTGGCACAGTAATAGATGACCGTGTCTTCTTGCTTCAGGCTGTTCATTTGAAGATAAAGGTTGGTGCTGTCCTTGGAGGCAGTGAAACGCCCTTGGATGGTTGGGGAGTAGTGATTGCTGGATGGGGTGTAATAGTAAACCAGCCATTCCAGCCCTTTTCCTGGAGACTGCCGGACCCAGTTCATGCCATAGCTGCTAAGATCAAAACCTCTCGTGGCACAGGTTAACCTCACAGATTCTCCAGGCTTTTTCATTTCTGGGCCTGACTGAGTGAGGACAACCTGTGAACTGGCCCCTGCAGAGAGAAGAGACACGCTGCTTAACTGTGTGCATTTTGAAGCAAACACACAAAAATCAACAACCCTGGAATAAATGAATGACCCAATGTGGTAATAACGCCCCCACCCAACCCTAAGTATATACAATAAAGATTTTAAAATGTATGACTTACATGGCAACCTGCTTATAAAGACGAGGAAATTTAACAGCCACAGCATTTTACAAAAAGTATAATGGAAGTGTTGAGGACTCAAATAAATTACTGAAGCTGATATTTGATTCAGTCTGAGGAGGACTGGTGTCAACCCTTAAAGGTGAAATGAAAGGTTTTGTTTTTGCATATTTTGGGCGGGCCTGGAAACATCTGATATGAAAGAGGTGTGGTTCACTGGATATCAGTTTAAGCATTTCCCTTCTCAACTGATAGTTCCCTCCTGGTTTAACAATCAAGTCCTTTCCCCAGGGAACTCTGGGTATTGTAGGTTTGTGAGAGGAATAGGGGTTGCCTCAGCACCCTTAACAAACTACAGTTCCCAGGATTCTCTGCTGTAGCCACAACTGTTTAAAGAGAGTTTGATCCTGTGTAAAATATAAAACGCAAATGGAGTGTAGGATAGCATCCTCTGTCTGAGGCAAGTTATCTTCAGACCCTGTTTGTGTTTTTCTTGCATGTACACCACCACGGCATCACAATAGCTCTCTGAGTTAGCTCACAAAGCATAGTGCAGATAAATACAAACAAAGCTAAATATTAGTATATAAAAAAACTTGAAATATTTCCAATTATTATTTTTTAAATGATAACACAAATGGGAAGCTGAAGTTATACAATATGTCTGGATTATAAAATGTCTGGATGTATACAATAAGCTTCCCTTGGTCTCCAAAAAGACCATAAAGATGATGCAGTTCATTGGGAAGGTGACATCATAACTGGGGTACCAAAAACGGGGGGGGGGCGGACACTCTCACTTTAGGTTTTCCGTTTCACTCATTTGGTGGAGGTGCTCAGAAGAAACTAGTGGTTCTCTGGTTCATGGGTCCAATCAGTGCTTTTTTTCAAAAAAAAAAAAAAATGTTTAGGGGTACTCTCATTTTGACTCAAGAAAATCACCATTTTATAGTTCAAATTTGATAAATAATAATAATAATAATAATAATAATATTATTATAATAATAATTATTATTATTAGAAAATAAACACAGTAAATGGACAAAAGTACAAAGATCCACAAAATGTTTAGGGGTATGCGTACCCCTGCATCCCCCCAGAAAAAGCACTGGGTCCAATCCACCCTATTCCCTTCCATTTCACCCCATCCATTCTGTACTACTGTGTTTTGGATATATTGTGGGCACACTGTGTTTCACAACATACACATTTCTTCAGTTTTCTTCAACACATTCACTAGTAGAATATGCGTTTTGTACTCATCTTTTCTGTAAGATGCTATATTTCATGTGCACGTGAAGAATGCAAATTCTGGAGACATGTATAATCTAATTGACGGTTGTCTCCCTATCCACAAGGAACCCCAGGAATGCTGGGCTGAGTTAGTCCATCTAACAAAACAGGCCAAACAGATTCCTCTCTGTATTTTGCTGTGAGAAGTGTGAAGTGGCCAGACACACAGAAAATGGGACAGTCTAATCTCATTTCAGAGAAAGGCAATGTCCCTGGATCATGTGACTCAAAGAGTAGGTATGTTGGACATACTTGAGGAAGACAAGTTTCCAGTTCAAGGAAATGTTATATCCCTTGGGTATATGGAAACAACATTTAGTTAGGGAGCTACATTGTGAGCCTAAGAAGAGAAATTCTCTCAATTTTAAGTGAAAATTGAAATTGGCTATCTCTTTTGGTTGAATAGCTTAGAAACTGAAAGAACTTCAAAAGAAAGGAAGAAAGAAAGAAAGAAAGAAAGAAAGAAAGAAAGAAAGAAAGAAAGAAAAGGACAAACCACAGATGAAAAGATTGGGTTCCAGTGAAGAGGATCCTGTTTTCAGTGGTGCTCTTAGCTCTAGACCAGTGGCTATGACCCACCTAAGCATCTCTAAAATCCTGATGCCTCCCCCCCCATGACATATAATCCTGAGGCCCCCATCACACCTGCCAAAGACAGATGGCACCAGCAACCCCTATTCTTCCCTCGAGGGACCAATATAGAGACTTTATTGTATTGTATTGTGTTCAGTTTGGTGCAATCATTCTAACTGAAAGCTCTCCAGTGCCACCTGCGGTCTTTGTGTTAAATAGGGAAAGGTTTTTGTGTGAGCTCAAGTTCAGTTTCCAACACTGTGTCTTCCTCTGGCACAGTAATATATGGCTGTGTCTTCTTGCTTCAGTCTGTTCATCTGAAGATAAAAACTGAAGCTGAACTTGGAGACAGTGGAACGCCCTTTGATGGTTGCAGAGTAGGTAGACCTAGATGATGATTGATAATGAGCCAACCATTCCAGCCCTTTCCCTGGAGACTGACGGAGCCAGTGCATGTGAGCACCGTTAATATAAAATCCTGTTGTAGTACAGGTGAGCCTCACAGACTCTCCAGGCTTTTTTACTTCTGGCCCCGACTGGGTGAAAACAGTCTGCGAACTGGCCCCTGAAGAGAGTAGAGGCGAACATAGGTTAACCAGCTGAATTTGTAAATAAATATTGTGGTTGGATCAGATTGTTATTTTTCTTGATTGACATTTTGCTAAAATAAATGCTACCAAAACATATGCTGTAAAAATTACTTACAAGAAAGCCCAGTTATGAAGATGAAGGAATTCAATAGCCAGAACATTGTGAACACTGAAACGAAGAACCCTACTGGTGGCTGAAGCAGGTTCCAGGAAATCTTTGTGTGTTGTTACTTTTTTCCTGAGGAAGAGAAAGGTCGGCCTTTTAAAAGGAAGTGAGAGTGTATGAGTTTTACATATTCTGGGTGGAGTGGGACATAACTAAGATGAAAAGGGTGGCAGGCAGTGGAGAGAAGGACAAAATGCTAAGGCTTTCTGAGTGGGATATCCAAATGAACTTCAACCATCAGAAATGCACACAGGGGACAATTAATTGGGAACTTCAAGCGAAAGGAATGAAGATGTTCTTCATTTCAATGGAGCAGTGATGGGTGAAGGAAACTACCAGATTTTGACCCATTAGACAGATCTATCCAGTGCCACAAGACCTGTTGAGTAGAAGAGGCTTGTCGTGCTTCAGAGGTTTGCCAAAATACCATGCCTTCCAGTGAGCAACCACTGAGGTCTAGAGGATCCTCACCAGCAGGACATGAGTGAAATAGCCCTCTCTCCACTTGTGATTCCCAGCAAATGGTATGCAGGGACATATTGCCTCTAAGAGTGAGGGGGGAGAGCATAACCACTCTAAGGTGTAGTCATCAAAAGCCTTACCCTCCACAAATTTTAAAGCCTCCCGGGTTGTCATAACCCTACAAAAGTGCATTTGTCTGTAGCTATGAGATGCAGCTTCCCATGGTTCTCTGACCTCCTGGGTTTTTGTGCAGAGGAAAACCACTGTGCTGCCCCATGCTCACAATGCTGAATTCTCATACATAAAGGCTAACAGGGACTAGAGAAACCAGCTGTGTGCTTCTCTCAGGGGAGGTGAATTCAACATGCTTGTGCGCACACAGATGTTAATGACTGATCACTCTTTTTTTTGGGGGGGGAAGAGGGTTGGTTTTTGTTTTCTTAGCAGACTTGGAGCACACACACCCCCACACACACTTAAGAGTTGGTCTCTTGCACAATAGCACGGGACAATGACAATGTTTTCATGCTTGAGGGAACGTACCAGCAGGATCCTCTGGTTTTCTGTGCCTGGTCATGTTGATCCATCTCCAGAAAGTGCAGCTCTAGCGAGTTAGATAGCTAGATAGCAGAAGTGCCAACTTGGCTGAAATATTGGGGGCTGGGGGTGGGAGGAAAGCCCCAGCCCACACAATCAATCACATTCTGTAGTGCACAAACATTTAAATGACAATGTCCATCAACTTCAGGGGGCCTGGCCCCTTAAATGTTTTAGGGGGGGGGGGCTAAAGGGACATCAGCCCCTAGGAGTTGGTTCCTATGATGCAATCTCCCCCTCACACACATTCATTCATTCATTCTTTTCAAATTTATACATTTCACTACAGTGGTTCCTCAGGTTACAGACACTTCAGATTACAGACAGTTCAGGTTACAGACTCCGCTAACCTTGAGAGGATTAGAACAGAAATCATGCAGTGGCGGCGCAGTGGCAGCGGGAGGCCCCATTAGCTAAATTGGTACCTCAGGTTAAGAACAGTTTCAGGTTAAGAATGGACCTCCAGAACGAATTAAGTTCTTAACCCGAGGTACCACTGTAATTTTATACATTTCACTAATTTTACAATCATTTTGACATTTCAAAACTTGACTTCCTTCCCCCTCTTTCTGCGGTTCCTTAAATTTGTTTTTTAATATCTTCTGCATATCCAAATTAACTTAATTTGCTCATTTATTCATCTTCTTTAAATATATACTCTTATAAAACTGCAGGTTGTTACAATAATCCTGCCAATGTTTTTATCTGTTTATAATTTATCTGTAAATATTCAATAAACCATTTCCATTCTTTTATATAAAAAAAGTTTGTTATCTTGATTTCTTATTCTTCCAGTAAGTTTCTGCATATTTCTGCCATTTCTGCATATTCCATAAGTTTTTGTATCCATTCTTCCTTTGCTGGGACTTCTGCTTCTTGCCCTTTTGGGGCAAGTAACATTCTTGCTGGGAATCAGCAAAATCGACACTGCCAACATGGGCTGCCAGACGTCTGGATTTTCCCAGACAATTTCTCCTGGACACTGCTTGCGGCTACAGTTTTCCAGCTATGTCTGGGAAATTCTGGACATATGGCAACCCTATACATACTGTATCGGTATATATCTGTATCTGAAAAGCCTACAAGCTGGAACATATTTTCAAGCTGTTTGCTGAGCCTGAGACTATTACTTCTACAGCAGTAAAAGATTTAGAATGACTTCCGGCGGCGACGCCATCGCGGAGCGGTCGTGGGTTGCCTCGGCTGCGAGGCGACCCAGTCCGTCCCGGGGGTTGGAGCCCCGCTACCGCAAAGCGGGGCTCCGGTGGGGTGCGGGAAGAGCGTCCCGCACCCCGGGCTCCCCGGCTGTGCCCACTATGGCTCTGAACCCTTCCCTCGCTCCCCCTGTAAAGGGGGAGTGGGGGTGAAGGGACAACGGAGCCGGGCTATAGGGGACATGCCCCAACCGGGACGTGGAGCGGCGGTCACCCCCGCGACGAGCGTCTAAGTTCTACCTGTCAAGTTTGGAAAGAAAGAAACCCGGTGATCGTGAGTACTCGATTGGACTAATTTCTGTGCCTTTTTAACGATCCGGGAGACATTTGGAAAGGAAGCCTGCCTCCCTCCCTTCGGCGGCAAGAAAATAACGGTTTATGATACTGTTGCTACTAAGACAGTTAAAATGTTTCGATTTTTTCACGAGTGAGTCTACTTAGATCTCCCCTTGGGGATGAAAAGGATGGAAAATATCCCTCTTTAAAGTTTTCGTCTTTGCGCCCTGGTTTCAGGGAAAATGGCTACGAAAAGTTTGAGTTGAAGCGGAAAACTACTGGCATAAAATGGAGAACATAGAAATAGAAACTGAAATTTGATACCTATCCCCCTTCTCACCATGTTGGACTTTGTTTTTGAACTTGTTTTGAACTCTGGACTAACGGATGAACAAAGGCTTATTATTTTGAAACTGGAACTGCTTAATCAGAAATTGAAGGTTTTGAGTGGGGACATGAAGAAAAATCTACTTCCCACAGAGGAGACCTTTCAAGTTTTCGACACCATGGAAGAGAGCCTTGGCAAAGAGCTGAAGGGGATGTTGGAAGAATGGAGAGAGATGGCTTGGCGACTCCGGGAAAAAGAAACGTCCTTTGGGGGTGGCAGCCCCGGGACGGTGAGTTTTGTTATATCCAGCCCCCGAGGTGAGAGCTCGGGAGTGAGGGACAAAGAATTAAGATTTCTACAAATAAAAGAAGAATGCAACGTTGAAGCGGAGAAGCTGAAAGAAGAAGAACTGCGTACCCTGAGGCTCGATGCAAGGACTGTTGGGGAATATGTCTGGATCTGTGGATGTACAAAAAAAGAGGACAATTGGAGGTTTGGTTCCGGTGAAAGATGGAAATGGACAATGGACAGAGGGGGAATAGGGTGAAGTATTAAGTGTAAAATTTAAATGGTCTGTTTTGGTAATCTGAAATCGGAGGGTTAAGACATTAAGTTTTATTTTACTTTTTTTTAATAAGAAAAGGGATATTTTGAATTTTATGTTATTAGCAGCAGTATAAGGAATAGAAGAAGTTAGTATAGATCTGATTTAAGAATAATTTGTTAAGGTTTAAAGATTTGTTATTAACTATTATGGATTAAGATGATTGTTTAGATTTGAACTTTCTTTAAATGAATTTAATTTTTTGGAGAGATGATGTTATTAAAGTAGAATTTGGATTTAAAACCGAAGGAGAGAAGGCAGGGGAAGTCAACCGTCAAGATTCGAAACTAGAATTTTTTTTTTCATGTATGTAAACAAGAAGAAGAATCCTGGCTATGTTTGTATTTGTTTTATATATGTAGGTGTGGGTTGGGTTTATGTTTTGTTATGAAAATGCCAATAAATTCTTCTAAAAAAAAAAAATAAAAAAAAGATTTAGAATGAACTCTGCTTCCATGTGGTGAGAGGTACTGTGAGCAAGATCCACATTTCCACTGTGTGTCTATCTCATATCAGATTCCCAGAAATTTCCCAAGTAACTGTGAATAGAATTGTCACTGTAATACTAAAATAGCTGGCATTGACGTGTACACCTAGGTCTTTGTTGTGGACACATATAAGCAGCTTTCCCTAACCAGGTGTCATCCAGATGTTTTCCTAGAGTTGTAGACTTGGAAAGGACCCTGAGAATCATCCAGTCCAACCCTCTGCAATGCAGGAATATGCAATTGTCCCATAAGGGGATCGAACCTGCGACCTTGGCATTATCAGCACCATGTTTTAACCAACTATCCAGGCTGTACTAAAAGTTTCATCAGCTATCGTCAGCATGGGGACTGTGGGGGCTGTAGTCTGTCTGTCTGTCTGTCTGTCTCTCTCTCTCTCTCTCTCACACACACACACACACACACACACACACACATGTCAACACAATTTAGATCCATGTAACTTCATGGCTATTGTCAGGGACTGGACTGAAGAGGAATGGTGGAGGCCACCCTACCCCCTCCTGAACCTTCCCAAAAAGAGGACGACAGTATAGATTTACAATGGTGGTTTGCAGAAGGTCATGATTCTGAGACAGAAGGACAGAGCTGGGAGATAATGAAAGGGGGGGGGGGAAGCAGCAGAGCCAGAACAGCTGGCTGACACATTAGAAAGCATTCCAGATCCCCCCCCCCTTCTCCTAGAACCAGACAGGCATTGAGGGTAGTAGAACAGAGATCTCTGTGGCGGAAAGCTCAGATTAGCCAATGCAGAAATGACGTAGAATAGGAGGGATGTAGGGGGAGGGACTTTACTTGGAACACCATTTGTGAGAGAGAAACTGAATTCTTTTGTCTCCCGCTGTGATTAGTGAATAAACTAATTGGTAAGAACTCTTCTTTGCTTTTCTCTGCTTCTTGCTGCCACAGTGGGAGGGAAAGAATTTCCCGAAAACCTGACAGCTATGCAGAATGTCATTATGAACTCTTGTACGTAAATAAATTATCACTGATGATTACAAATTTTGATAGGAACATACTTCTGGAATTCAAGGTTGCTGTTTTTAAAAGCAAGGCTGTTGCAATATGAATACTGTGGAATTGAATGCACCAGTGGTTCAGGAAATGAAATGTCTAATGAGGGTTCCCTTTCCAGCTGCAGTGCACAAAAATACATGTATCACTGGTTTTCCAGAAGAGTAGTTTTTGCACAGCCTGTGAGAGACATTTTCTCTGTGTGTGTCTCTTGCACAGTAATACGTGGCGGAATCTTCCAGTTTTAGGCCACGCAGTTGCAGGAACACCTGGTTTTTTGAGGTATCTCTTGTGATGGTGATACGGTCCTGGAGACCACTGTTATAGTTCACATTTCCATTGGACCAGATTCGTCCACTCCACACCAGCCCTTTCCCAGGGGCCCGATGGGCCCAATCCATGAGACTGCTCGCTACAGAAAATCCAGACACTGTACAGGTCAGTTGCACAGTCTCGCCTGGCTTCTTGACACCACCACCAGACTCTGCAATGGTAACTTGGGATAAAACACCTGTATCAGAAAGAAAGAAAATAAGGAAGATTTAAGAAGAAGATGACCATACAGGGAACAATTACTTGCAGAATTTCCTTACATGCAGGGAAGATCATTAGGGAAATGGTCAAGAGTGTTAATTCCATGACTTGAATGGTTGGCAGTAACTCACAGGACCTGAAGGGGAGCTGTATTCTACTGAGAAAGCTTTGCATGCTCTGTTTCCTTTAATGAAGTCCAAAACTAAGAATCATTTGCATGATAGCACAAACGCCACTAATAAAGGAGAAACCTCCAGAATCTGACTAGAAAGGTAAAGGTAAAGGACCCCTGGATGGTTAAGTCCAGTCAAAGGCGACTATGCGGTTGCGGCACTCATCTCACTTCAGGCCGAGGGAGCCAGGTCGTGTGGCCAGCATGACTAAACTGCTTCTGGTGCAATGGAACACTGTGACAGAAACCAGAGCACAACCAAATGCCGTTTACCTTCCCGCTGCTGCGGTACCTATTTATCTACTTGCCCTGGTGTGTTTTTGAACTGCTAGGTTGGCAGGAGTTGGGACCGAGTAATGGGAGCTCACCCCGTTGTGTGGATTCGAACTGCTGACCTTCTGATTGGCAATCCCAAGAGGCTCAGTGGTTTAGACCACAGTCTATGAGGAACCAAAAGCATCAATTCCACATTTCCTCCTGCATCTGCCCTGCAATGTACAGATGTACTAGCAGAGATAGGACATTGGACCATCCTGGTTGGAATCCAGGACTCTGCACTACTTTGTCTTTGGAAACAAGTGCACACAATTGAATCTGGGTACACAATAGAATAGGGTTACTAGAAAAAACATGCAAAAAGTCCTCTGGACTAGTAAGAGATTTCTTCATATACCGGTAGTTATTTCTTGTGGTTTTTTCTTCTTCTTCCTGCACCTAGTAGCAGTCAAAATAGGATATCCTAGACATCTGCTTCTTGTGGCAAAATTTTATTTTTATTTTCTCATCCTGCTGTGCTTTCTACTGTGTGTGTGTGTGGTTTTTATTCCAAGGTCATTGTCCTTAATTGCCCGATTACATGGAACACTCTGCTTCCTACTGCAGAAGGTTTTTGACAAGAAGCAGGATAAAATAAAATAAAATTAGATAAACAAAACCGAAGCAGATCGGAAGTCCCAATGGGGTGTTACAAACACTAGAATGACAGGATGTTTCCAACCAAGATATCAACGACTGATCTATAAATAACCTTCCCTTTGCCAGCTTCAACTTGGGTATTTTTCAGAGCTCAGATTCACTCTGCACCACTGTGTTCTCTCGCACAGTAATACATTCCAGTGTCTTCAGCTTTCAGGCCTGTCATACGCAGATCAATCCACTGATTGGACATATCCATGGAAGTTGTGAATCGGCCTTTAACGGAATCTCCATAATATGTGGTACTTCCTGAAACCCTTGACACCCACTCGAGCCCCTTTCCTGGAGCCTGGCGGACCCAGCTCATCCAGTAGCTGGCTATACTGAAGCCTGATGTTGTACACGTAAGCCGAAGGGAATCCCCAGGCCTTTTCAGATGTCCTCCATTTTCTACCAGAGAAATATCCGACGAAACACCTAGGGAAAGGGACAGAGTTACAAACCTCCCTGAATACATTCTCAGCAAGTCCAAGTCATATCATTGCAACCAAAGGGAGGAATTACCTTTGAAAGCTGAAAGAGTTAAGAGGAGATGGATCCAAATGATCATTTTTATCAGATGGTTTGCAGAGAAATTCTCCTTAGGAGGACTGGTAGCTACAAGGGAACTATGGTTATTTCTGCAAGATCAGAGTCTAAAGCAGGAGGGAGGGAGTTTTAAAGAATGGACTGAATCAATATTTGCATATGCTCTGCTATATAAGACACCACCAGTCCATGAAAAACTTCAACTTTCCCCCCCAAGAAGGGCTTAGCAATCAACGAATTGTGTCCCCAGAGACAGGGGTCATAACTCATAACAGGGAGGACAAAGGAAGCTGTCAAATGGAGAAGATTATGTTATTCCTTACAATTCTCAGTCCATATCACAGCTCCCACAACACTATTTCACATTAACAACAACTTTAATGCTTTAATCGAAATTCCTGCATTGCAGGGGGTTTGACTAGATGACCCTTGGGGTAACTTCCAACTCTACAATGCTATCATTCTATGGAAAGAACTATTTTAAGGGGAAAGAGGGGAGATTTGCCTTAGCAACAACCAGTTTCATTCTTTGCTGACACAAACAGAATGGAAAGAAGGTTGGGTGGCACCCAGTGAAACTTCACCACATATGTAAGAAACACACACACACACACACACACACACACACAAATGTGCATCCTCAGACAGGAAATATGCAAGTTTATTTATTTATCTTCCCTTATCTGGTTATTTGCAGATCAGGAAAATCCTAATTTGGGGTGTGTGTGTGTAAAGGATTCCACTTGTGTGAGGAGGACATTATGTGGATGCTACACATACAGCAGAGACACAATCAGTCTCAAATCCCCATTCACTGGACCAAACAAATTCCCAAACTGAATATCATGATCTGCATGTCTAGGCTTAATTTGCAGATTAGAACTGAACTATCCAGTGGCTTTCACACTAATGTGTTTCTTGGAGCTTTAAATACAATGAAATATATATTTTGAGGGCGTGGGAAATAAGAATGTGTATAAATATTAAAATAAAAGTATAAATATGCATTTGAAGAATTTTCTATTTTAAAAGATTCTCTTCTCCATGCCTTAAAAAAAGTTCCTCCATTGGAAACAGAGAACCCAGACATCTGTTTCCTGTGAAAAAGGAGATTTCTTTCTCTACTGTCTCTTCTGGTTATGATTTCTACTGCTTAACCCTTGAGTTCAATTGCTCATGAAAATGGAACATGAGCACCGCCAGCAGCCAATATTTTTCTGTGGTTACACTACAAAAGGTTTTTGACATGAGCCCAGAAGGGTTTCCTCTCACTGTGTGCCGTCCTTAGTACAGTAATACATGGCAGTGTCCTCTTCTCTCAGGTTGTTCACCTGCAGGTAGAAGCTGGATGTGTCTTTGGAGGCTGTAAACCGACCTCGGAATGCAGAAGGCTGAGCTTCGTATCCTGGTTTCCTGAACCGAGACAACCCTTCGAACGTCTTTCCGGGTGCCTGCCTGATCCAATCCATGTAAAAAGTTTCCATATCAGCATTCAAACCATTCACAGTGCACTTGATCTTCACCGAGTCTCCAGGCCTTTTGATTTCTAGAACTGGCTGAGTGAGAGTCATCTGACAATAGGCTCCTAAAAAGGGGGGCATTAAAGGCAGGAGGGTGACAGATTAAAAATAAATGCTTCAATTACGACAAGAAGCAGCTGTTCAATTCCCCATCCCCAAATGCATTCTGGAACTATTTGCCAATCTCCACAATATTTTTTGCCTGTAAAATGTACAAAGAAGCATACCGTCCAAAGCTGACAGAATGAAAAGTAAATGTAGTAAAGTCATCTTTTTCTCTGTCTCTTCCTCCAGTCCTGTCTTTTTAAATGACTTCTCTGGGAAAAGAATGACTCAAAAGGCCAAGGGTAAATGCCAGATGAACCCACAGCAGAAAGAGGCTTTATCAAGTACTCCATGAGACTCTTTGCATACGGACCCCCATTTAAAAGGCACAATGAAGGCCACACCTGAAACCCATTTGCATGATGCCCTCTGTACTACTAAAGGGTGTAGTGCCATTCAACAGCACCTTGGACAGGGACGGAGTGCATTTGTCCAGCCTTTGCTGCTGAAACCGCTGGGTGGATGCTCACAGGCAGGGAAAAAAAAGAAAAATGAAAGGCACAAATACAGGATGGGTGACACCTGGCTTGAGAGCAGTACATGTGAAAAGGATCTAGGAGTCTTGGTAGACCATAAACTTGACATGAGTCAACAGTGTGATGCAGCAGCTAAAAAAGCCAATGCAATTCTGGGCTGCATCAATAGGAGTATAGCATCTAGATCAAGGGAAGTAATAGTACCACTGTATTCCGCTCTGGTCAGACCTCACCTGGAATACTGTGTCCAGTTCTGGGCACCACAGTTCAAGAAGGATACTGACAAGCTGGAACGTGTCCAGAGGAGGGCAACCAAAATGGTCAAAGGCCTGGAAACGATGCCTTATGAGGAACGGCTTAGGGAGCTGGGTATGTTTAGCCTGGAGAAGAGAAGGTTAAGGGGTGATATGATAGCCATGTTCAAATATATAAAAGGATGTCATATAGAGGAGGGAGAAAGGTTGTTTTCTGCTGCTCCAGAGAAGCGGACACGGGAGAAAGGTTGTTTTCTGCTGCTCCAGAGAAGCGGACACGGAGCAATGGATTCAAACTACAAGAAAGAAGATTCCACCTAAACATTAGGAAGAACTTCCTGACAGTAAGAGCTGTTCGACAGTGGAATTTGCTGCCAAGGAGTGTGGTGGAGTCTCCTTCTTTGGAGGTCTTTAAGCGGAGGCTTGACAGCCATCTGTCAGGAATGCTTTGATGGTGTTTCCTGCTTGGCAGGGGGTTGGACTGGATGGCCCTTGTGGTCTCTTCCAACTCTGTGATTCTATGATAGGGGGTGAAGAACAGGGGTGGGACACAGAGGGTGCTCTTCACCCTTTGCTCTCACCCAGCCCTCACTGCTGGAGCCAGGCAGGGCACGATAGAGAACTCTGAGGGGAAGACATGCTGCACGGAGCCTTCATGGAGTCCGCTGTAAGGCGGCTGAGGGGGAGGCAGCAGGCAGACGCAAGCCCCACAATGCCATTTTGGGCAGCACAGAGCTTTCATGCTGTCCACCCGCTGCCTCCCCCTCAGCTGCCCTACAACCGAGTGGGAGGCAGTGTCCACAGAAAGGGTGGGGGTAGGGGAGTGGTTTGGGTAGAATCGCAAGGGATGAATAGAGAACTCTGGAGGGAGACATTTATCCCTTGATCATGTGATGCATTATGGAATATAATGCTCGTGATTCTCTGTGAGCAATGGATTTGTTGTTGAGGAAACAAATGAGATGATAAGTGAGCTTCTTTCCAGATGTTGTTCACAAACCCATGAAGAACAAGGTCATGTTTTTTGTACTGCATCTTAGAAAATTTCCCTCACTGTGCATCCTACACAGCAATACCGGGCAGAATCTTCTGGCTTCAGGCTATTCAGTTGCAGGGATACCTGGCTTTTTGAGGTGTCTCTTGTGATGGTGATGCGGTTTTTGAGTGCACTATTATACTTAGTGTTCCCACTGCTCCAGATACCTCCAGTCCACTCCAGGCTCTTTCCCAGGGGCTGACGGATCCAGTGCACGTTGTAGCTTGTTAGAGAGAATCCCGACACTGTACACGTCAATTGCAGAGTGTCTCCTGGCCTCTTAAAGCCATCACCAGTCTCTGTGATTGCATCCTGGGGTGAAATATCTGTAACAGAAGGAAATACGAGAGGAAGAAAAATAGGAAATATGTTACAGAGGAAAATGTCAGATGGCCCACTTGAAGGGGGAAAAGAAGGTGTTCTCACATGCAGGGTAGATCAACAGGAAGCTTATCAGAAGGTTTGAGTGCATCACTTTAACAGAAGGCAAACACTCTCATAAACTTGAAGTGGATTTAAATTATGCCAAAGACATCAAATACTGTACCCTCTACACATGGCTTCCTTTTAATGAGGAAAGAACTAAGAAATCATTTGCATAATGTCACCTGTGCTGCAAATATGAGCAAAGGGACAAATGAGGACTTAAGCAGTAGATGTGGTTGGAACCTCAGATCTTCATCCTAGGATAAGAACACGAGGGGAATTGTACCTTTAAAAATAACAGAGTCACTTACATAAATGGAAATCTACCTTTTTCTTACATGCTATAAAGTGCTGGTGCAAGGAAAAATAGGTATATGAAATGGAGAACTACTGGATGCCAGGATACAAGTTTGGGCAAGTACTCCAATACAGATTTAGAGTCAGAAAAGATGAAGCAAAGTAAAGTATGGAAATATAAGCCGTTAGACATTTGAAATATGCCCTTTAAAGTGAGCTCCAAACTTCCCCTCAATAGATGCAAATGGCAAACGTCTAAGACAATCAAATTAGTTTAGGACAGTTCAGTTTAGGGTAGGGAACTGTCCAGTCAAAGGATTGCATACGGCAGACAGTTAAGTGCTGTGCTGTTGTTGTTGTTCAGTTGTTCAGTCGTGTCCGACTCTTCGTGACCCCATGGACCAGAGCACGCCAGGCACGCCTATCCTTCACTGCCTCCCGCAGTTTGGCCAAACTCATGCCAGTCGCTTCGAGAACACTGTCCAACCATCTCATCCTCTGTCGTCCCCTTCTCCTTGTGCCCTCCATCTTTCCCAACATCAGGGTCTTTTCTAGGGAGTCTTCTCTTCTCATGAGGTGGCCAAAGTACTGGAGCCTCAACTTCAGGATCTGTCCTTCTAGTGAGCACTCAGGGCTGATTTCTTTAAGAATGGATAGGTTTGATCTTCTTGCAGTCCATGGGACTCTCAAGAGTCTCCTCCAGCACCATAATTCAAAAGCATCAATTCTTCAGTGATCAGCCTTCTTTATGGTCCAGCTCTCACTTCCGTACATTACTACTGGGAAAACCATAGCTTTAACTATACGGACCTTTGTCGGCAAGGTGATGTCTTTGCTTTTTAAGATGCTGTCTAGGTTTGTCATTGCTTTTCTCCCAAGAAGCAGGCGTCTTCTAATTTCGTGACTGCTGTCACCATCTGCAGTGATCATGGAACCCAAGAAAGTGAAATCTCTAACTGCCTCCATTTCTTCCCCTTCAGTTAAGTATTTAATGTCAAAGATAACACTTCCAGTCGCTTCTACAGTTCTGGATATCTCCACACACCAGTCTAGTTTCTAGGCAGCAATACCTAGGTCCACACACAATGGAGCAGTTGCAGCAACAAGGGACCACAACCCCTCCACCAGTTTATGTACCTTCCACCAACAAACTGCATGCAAACAGCCATAGTCTGTGCCTGCATGGAAACTTCCTCTGCTCATCGTTTTCCAATTCCCTCTTGGTTTTGAGAAACAGTAGTTCAGGAGAGGGAGGAGAGGGAGGGGACGCACTTGGCGGGGGCGTAGCACCATTTGCCAGTGCCTGGTGTGGGTGCAAAAGCATATGTGGCAGCTGGGAGGGGAAATGCGCTTGCAAAGCCCTTGCCACCAAAGGGCGGGCACTTGGGTACTGGGTGGGCGTAGGGTGCAGAGGGTGCTACTGACCCTCCGCTCATCCAGCCATCACCCCTGAAGAGTGGGTGCTCACATGCCAAGCATGGGTGGGTGGGGCACAGAGGGTGCTTTTCACCTTCCACATTCACCTTCACTGCTGGAGCCAGGCAGGGCAGAACAGGGAACTCTTCCCAGATTGTGCAGCCCGGGCAATGGACCCCTGCACCCCACCACCTTCTGCCTTGGCACCTGGCCCTTCACTTTCCTGACCTCCCCCTTCCCCTTCTTCTTCCAACCAATCCTGTGCTATAGCCTCAAACTATGCAGCTTCCCCTGCTTCTGATTTTTGCCTTCTGGCTGGTACAGGTTCCCACAAACCGCTGCCCCCCTTTCCTGAGTCAGATCCCCCGACCCCTGGTGCACACTCATCAGTGTCCTGCTAATCCCAGACAGGGGAGGATTAGTTATTACTGACACTGACATTTTTCTTTTCTAAGCAGTAGCAGTCATAACTCTTTAACAGATGGATTTTGAAAACACGTGGAAGAGGTGTACTGGCAATTCTATTTTTGCAGTTCAACATTTGTAAACAAAGAGGTCTGTTGAGCACAGAATGCTGCCTAGCATAACATTATGCATTTGCTTCTGAGAGAGCAGATGAGAGATGGCATTGCAGCCAGCTGCTGCAAGCAAACATATGAATGACATATTTTGTTTTCAGGAAGCTGAGTTTTCGTACTGCCTCTGAGGATGCTTTGCTCACTGTGTCCCTTGAACAGTAATACATTGCAGAATCTTCAGGCTTCAGGCTAGCCAGTTACAGGAACACCTGGTTTTTTGAGGTGTCTCTTGTGATGGTGATTCGGTTTTGAAGGGCACTGTTATAGTCAGTGCCTCCACCACTCCAGATAGCTCCAGCCCAGTCCAGTCCCTTTCCGAGTGGCTGACAGATCCTGTGTACTCCATTGCTTGTTAAAGAAAAACCAGACACCGTACAGGTCAGTCGCAATGTTTCTCCTGGTCTCTTCACACCACCGCCAGACTCAGTAAGAGTGATCTGTGAAGAGATGTCTACATTCATGGGGAAAAGAACATAAAAGAAGGGAAAGAGTCATGAGAAATGCACAGCAAAACAATTGGCTCTTCTACAGAAATGAAATTGGGGTCTTAACTTACATGCTGGAAAAAGCAGTAAGAAAATCATTAAGAATTTCAGTTCCATGATGGATGGCAAGCACTATGAAGACCTGAAGTGGAGCTGAATTATATCAAGGAGCTTGAATTCTGATTCCTCAACATGTGGCTTCTATTTAATGAAGGACCCGCAACAACGTCATTTGTATGGTGTCATCCCTGCTACCAATATAAGTAGAGGCATGCAACTGAGACCGCATGAAGTAAGAGTAGTGTTCCACCAAAAGAACAGCAACCCCATTTCCCCATCCTATGTCTGCCTAATAAAAAATAAGCAAAGCAGATGCTGCTGTCAATAAAAGATGAGAGCAGCAGCAAATGAAATGTATCACTTTCAAAATTGCAGAAAATGATCCACTCCATTGTCTTCCAAGACCAACAGTTCAGTCAGAAGAGGAAATCAGCTGTAACTTTTGGAGGCGAAAACATCCTAGACCCATGCTGAAATTACTCTCTGCAAGTTCATAGGCCACTTTAAAGGCAGAGAGAAAGCATGTTTCAGATTAGGGAGAGTACGCAATACCACAACCTTGTAGAAGGCAGTAGTATTCAACTGGGCATCCCATTTTAGTTCATGAGAATTCCACTGGGAATGATTTCCATGAAGTCTGTGTCACAGCAGCAGGGTGGTTGAATGCCTTTTCCTCTTAACATTCTCCAAAATCCATCCACAGATGTATTTAGGAGGGAGAAGTGTGCAGGCCTAGCTGCTGAGAGTACATCCTGGACCTACAGCCAGCATATGCCCCAGAGTCTGATTTTGCTCTGTATTATTATCATTATATCTAGCTCTCCGGAAAATAAGGTTTTTCAGCAAAATGCCCAGGTACTAGTGCGGTGATGTCCCCCTTATCTGATTTGGGACATGATCCAGTGCAATAGAGATGTTGCAATCTGACCCAGAGCAATCTGCGGCTGACCTAACCTGTCTATTTCCCCCATCCATCAGCTAATTTGTGTGCTTGAGGTGGTGGTATAGAGTTAGCATGTAGTTTGGTAAAACAAAACAAAAGAAAAGATTAGGATCTAGCTGTGATTCCTTTTCACTCTTAACATAGTTTGAAAACACTATGAAGAGTCGTGCTGACCAATCTATGTTTGAACTTCAACATTTGTAGAGAATTGATAGAAGAACTATTTGTATGGCATAATATTGTGCTTTTGTGGTTGAGGGGAAACACAGGGTGAAATATGGCCTGGCTTCCAGCGGCTGCCCACAAACCCATGATTGACTTATATCTTGCTTTCAGGAAGCAGAGTTCTTGTACTGCCTATTGCTCACTGTGTACCGTGAATACATGGCAGAGTCTTCAGGCTTCAGGCTAGTCAGCTGCAGGTACACTTGGCTTTTTGAGGTGTCTCTTGTGACAGTGATCCGGTTTTGAACGGCACTGCTATAGTAGGTGCTTCCATCAACCCAGATACCTCCAACCCAAAACAAGCCCTTTCCTACTGGCTGACGGACCCAGTGTAATCCATAACTTGTTAAAGAAAACCCAGACACCATACAGGTCAGTTGCAATGTCTCCCCTGGTCTTTTCATGCCACCACCAGAATCAGTAAGGGTAATCTGTGAGGAAATGTCTGTATATGGAGAGATAAAATGAAACATGAAATGGCATGGAATGATATAGCAAAGCAATAGATTGTCTACAAGAGTGGGGAGAGGATTTTTCTCTTACATGCTGGGAAGAACATAAGGAAAATCATCAAAGGTTGCAGTTCCATGATCAATGGCATCATCTTCCAGGACCTGAAGAAGATATTAATTATATGAAGGACCTTGGATTCTGCATCCTCTGCACAGGACTTCTTTTTAATGAAGTTCCCCTAGAAGGTAATTTGCATGGGGCCATCAGTGCTGTTATTATAAGCGGCAAGCAGAGGCACACATGCAGTAGGTGTGGTTATCATGCCAAGAACAGCAGCCCCACATCTCCCTGCAATTTCAAAGGCCCATTGAAAGACAGAGAAGGTTGGGAGAGGGGAAAGAGCACCTTGCAGATTGCAGGGAGCACAGAATATGGATGCAGTATGGAATGACTGACATAATGATACTCATTTCCTTTGATTCCGTTTAGAAGACCACATTCCAAAATCAAAGACTGGCATAACATATCAGCAAAGGAAACTGTCTTTTCATATGTGATATGTGACTGTAAACATTAATTGGATTGCACATTTCCCCTATTTACTGTATGCAACACTTTGATCAGCTGCATTAGATGAATAATAAAAAAGGAAAGGAAACTGAAATCTGCTGTGATGAAGCCTCTAAAAAGAAATACTAGCCCACTCCATTTACAGATCCAGAAAACCAGAAGAACTAAAGTAGCAGTGCCAGAGGAGATCAATCTTTAATCAGCAAATTTGGGTTAATGTGCATTTCACAAATTTGCTGTGGAATAATTCCATCTGCTTCAGTAGAAGAGTTTGGATTTGATATCTCGCTTTTCACTACCCGAAGGAGTCCTCAAAGCGGCTAACATTCTCCTTTCCCTTCCTCCCCCACAACAAACACTCTGTGAGGTGAGTGGGGCTGAGAGACTTCAAAGAAGTGTGACTAGCCCAAGGTCACCCAGCAGCTGCATGTGGAGGAGTGGAGACACGAACCCGGTTCACCAGATTATGAGTCTACCGCTCTTAACCACTACACCACACTGGCTCTCAGTGGTTTAAATGTGTAAAAACATACATTTAAATACATATTTTGAGACAAAGGTTGAATACACACAAACACACAAATAATAAAAGAAACATAATTTATTTTAAACTTTTTATAATCAAAATCATATAAATGTGGGAATGAAATGGAAGCATTCAGGAAAATATATAAAGAAATAAGGTTATTTTAAAGGTTGTCTTCTTCATCCATTAAAAATGTCACCTCCATCTAAAAGGGATATCCTAGACAGTTTTTTCTGTTGCTTGCTCTCTCTATTTTCTCTTGGTGGTATTAGGCTTTTGGGCAACATTGCCCATCGTCATGGAGCGTGAGCACCACCAACAGCATTTTCTTCCTCTGCGATTACATCGTAGGAGGCTGTTCAGATGACTTTATAGCACAGTAATACCCAGCTGAGAATGTAATGTGTCTGGGCAACTGTCACGTTGGGAGAGAAATGAATCCCAAATGCATATGGAGCAGGTGGCCAAGATTAGCTCTAGTTGTGATTCCTTTTCACTCTTGACATAGTTTGAAAACACCCTGAAGAGTGGTGCCGGCCAATATGTTTGAACTTCAACATTTGCAGAGGATTAATTCTGTTAAAGAACAATTTGTTTGGCAACATATTGTGCTTTTGTGGTTGAGGGGAAACACATGGTGAAATACGGCCTTGCTCACAGCTGCTGCCCATAAACCCATGATTGACTTATATCTTGCTTTCAGGAAGCAGAGTTTTTGTACTGCCTCTAAGAATGCTTTGCTCACTGTGTCCCTTGAACAGTAGTACATGGCAGAGTCTTCAGGCTTCAGGTTAGTCAGTTGCAGGAACACCTGGTTTTTTGAGGTGTCTCTTGTGATGGTGATCCGGTTTTGGGGGGCACTGTTATAGACAGTGTCTTCCACCACCCCCGATAACTCCAGCCTACTCCAGTCCCTTTCCTAGTGGCTGACGGATCCAGCCTACTCCATAGCTTGTTAAAGAAAACCCAGACACCGCACAGGTCAGTCGCAATGTTTCTCCTGGTCTCTTCACACCACCGCCAGACTCAGTAAGTGTGATCTGTGAGGAAATGTCTGTATATGGAGAGACAAAATGAAACATGAAATGGCATGGAATAATACAGCAAAGCAATGGATTGTCTACAAGAGTGGGGAGATTATTTTTCTCTTACATGCTGGGAAGAACATAAGGAAAATCATCCAAGGTTGCAGTTCCATGTTCAATGGCGTCATCTCCCAGGACCTTGGATTCTGCATCCTCTGCACAGGACTTCTTTTTAATGAAGGCCCCCAGGATGTAATTTGCATGGGGCTATCAGTGCTGTTATCATAAGCGGCAAGTAGAGGCACACATGCTGTAGGTGTAGTTATCATGCCAAGAACAGCAGCCCCACATCTCTCTGCAATTTCAAAGGCCCGTTTAAAGAAATAGAAGATTGGGAGAGGGGAAACAGCAGCTTGCATATTGCAGTGAGCACACAATATAGATGCAGTATGGAATTGCTTGCAGAATGATGCTTATTTCCTTTGATTCCAATTACAAAACAACATTCCAAAATCAAAGATTGGCGTAACATATCAGCAAAGGAAGCTTTCTTTTCATATGTGATATGTGTCTGTAAAGCGGGTACTCCCTTAAAAGAGAGCACGGGTTGCAGAAGGGTTAAAGGAGCAGCTCCCAGTTACTGGGCAGTTTTGGTTTGGCCACAGCTAGTGATTGGTTGGGGCGTGTTGCTGGGGAGTTGGGTATGTTGCCACTTTGATGATTGACAGGTGCTGCCTATAAAACCTGTGTTTGTGAAACTTTAGTTTCACTTTTGCTGCGTGCAACGGATCTCCCGCCCGCCCTCCCTAACTTTAGGGAATGGTGTCCTGCTGCTTGACCTTGCTATGCCTGTCATGGGGTTGTCTGCTTTGGAGCAGGAGCCTGGTAGGAATTTGTCCAAGTGGCTGATTGGCTTTTGTCACTGGTTTTGCCTACTGCGTAGCAAATCGTCACAACTTGTAAGGTTGGCGGTTAGGCATTGGTTAAAATTGCTTGCACTAGGGGTCAGGATAGGCTGGGCCTGCCCCTAGTAATGCTGCTTCAGGGGTATGGATAGGCTGGGCCTACCCCTGAATGCGCTGGGCAGGGGTATGGAATTGGCTGGGCCTACCCCTGCAAAAAGGGTATTCTGTTAAAGGAATCCAGGGGCTCTTCTTGCTTTTGTCCACCCCCACCTCAAGTGGTGGGGGGCTAGGGCCACGCAGAGTCCTTGGGAGCATTTGGGGGAGAACCGTGGGTCGTGGCCCGACTCCGTTTTCTCCCTTAGGTGTTTACCCTTTCTGACTTCGCCCAAAAGCGAATGTCAGCTGTCCCATGGCTGGGGGGACAGTAGTCGGAACCAATGCCTAAGCAACCACTCACATTGGTTGTATTTAAATAAAGTTGTGGCCAAAATTATGCCAAAAACCTTAAACAAAAATTACTGTGTGCGTCTGAGTTACTGGGGTGGGGAGCTGGGACGGTAGCCTCGACATGCAAACATTTATTGGGTTGCACATTTTCCTTATTGGTAGATTTACTGTATGCAACACTTTGATCAGCTGCATTAGATGAATAATTAAAAAAAGCAAAGTAAACTGAAATAAGGTATGATGAGCGATTTACAGATCTAGAAAACCAGGAGAACTACAGTAGCAGTGCCAGAGGTAAATCAATCTTTAATCAGCAACTTTTGGTTAATTCGCCTTTGACAAATTTGCTACGCAATAATTTCATCTACTTAAATGTGTAAAAACATACATTTAAATACATATATTGAGACAAAGGTTGAAAACACACAAACACACACACATAATTTATTTTAAACTTTTTTATAAACAAAATCATATAAATGTGGGAATGAAATGGAAGCATTCAGGAAAATATATAAAGAAATAAGGTTATTTTAAAGGTTGTCTTCTTCATCCATTAAAAATGTCACCTTCATCTAAAAGGAATATCATAGACAGTTTCTTTCTGTTGCAAAATTAGATTTCACTCTCTATTTTCCCTTGTAGGTTGTATTAGGCCTTTGGATTGCATTGCCCATCTTCATGGAGCGTGAGCACCACCAACAGCATTTTCTTTCTCTGCGATTACATCGTAGGAGGCTGTTCAGATGACTTTATAGCACAGTAATACCCAGCTGAGAATGCAATGTGTCGACCAATATGTTTGAACTTCAACACTTGCAGAGGATTAATTCTGTTAAAGAACAATTTGTTTGGCATGATATTATGCTTTTGTGGTTGAGGGGAAACACAGGGTGAAATATGGTCTTGCTCGACTTCCGGCGGCGGCGACGCAGTCGCGGAGCGGTCGTGGGTTGCCTCGGCTGCCGAGGCGACCCAGTCCGTCCCGGCGGTTGGAGCCCCGCTACCGCAAAGCGGGGCTCCGGTGGGGTGCGGGAAGAGCGTCCCGCACCCTGGGCTCCCCGGCTGTGCCCATTAGTGCTCCGAACCCTTCCCTCGCTCCCCCTGTAAAGGGGGAGTGGGGGTGAAGGGACAACGGAGCCGGGCTATAGGGGACATGCCCCAACCGGGACGTAAATGCGGCGGTCACCCCTGCGACGAGCGTCGAAGTTCTACCTGTGATGCATGGATTTAAAGAAACCCGGTGGTCGTGAGTACTCGATTGGACTAGATATTATGCTTTTTGGACGATCCGGGGGAAGGAGAAAGGCAGCCTGCCTCCCTCCCTTCGGGTGAAAGAAGTTAACCAGTTTGAGTGACTGCTGCTACAGAACTGGTTACAAAGTATTCGAACTTTGATAAATGAGACTGTTAAAATTTCCCTTTGGGGAGTAAATTTGCGGAAAATATCTCCGTTTAAAGTTTTGGTCTTTGCGCTCTGGCTTCAGGAAAAATGGCGATGAAAAGTTTAAACTGAGGTGAAAAACAACTCTTACAAAAGGAAGAACACAGAGACAGGAACTGTAATTTGACACTCACTCCCACCCCCTCTACCATTATGTTGGACTTTGTCTTTGAACTTGTTTTGAACTCTGGACTAACGGATGAACAAAGGCTCAATGTTTTGAGGCTGGAACTGCTTTATCGGAAAGTGAAAGTCTTGTGTGGGGATTTGAAAAGAAATTTACTTCCCACAGAGGAGGCTTTTAAAAACTTTTGACACTTTGGAAGGAAACCTTGGCAAGGAGCTGAGAGGGTTGCTTGAAGGATGGAGAGAAATGACAGGGCGACTCCGGGAAAAAGATTCGTTCTTTGGGGGTGGCAGCCCCAGGACGACGATAAGATTTGCTATATCCAGACCCCGAGGTGTGAGCTCGGGGGCAAGGGACAAAGAATTAAGATATTTACAAGAAGAAGAAGAATGGTATAAAGAAACGGAGCAGCTGAAAGAAGATGAGATGGGTACCCTGAAGCTCGTTGCAAGGAGTGTTCTGAACTGTGCCTGGATCTGTGGTCATTTGGGAAAAGAAGGCAATTGGAAGTTTGGTTCTGGTGTCACTAGGAGAAGGACAATGGACAGAGGGGGAGTGGGGTGAAGTATTAAGTAAAATTTAAAATGGTCTGTTATGGTATTCTGAAATCGGAGGGTGAAGATTGTTAGCTATATTTAGTTTTTTTTTAATAAGAAAGGAGATATTTGAAGTTTTATGTTATTAGCAGCAGGTTAAAGGATAGAGGAGCTAGCGTAGATTTGATAAGAACAATTAGCGAAGATTTATGATGATGTATTACCAGCAAACTTAGTATAAGATGATCAAGTATATAGACCAAGATGATTAAGATGATTGTTTCATTTTATATATATAATTGTGTTTAATTTTTAGAAGAAGAGGTTAAAAAGTAGATTATGGATATAAAACCGAAGGTGAAAAGGTAGGGGAAGTCAACCGTCAAGATTCAGAAATAGAATTTTTTTTTATGAGATATTTAAATAAGAAGAAGAATCCTGGCAATGTTTGTATTTGGTTTATAATTGTATTTGTTTTGTATTTGTATAAATGTAGGTGTGGATGTGGGTGTATGTTGTTATAAGAAAAAATGTCAATAAATTCTCATTAAAAAAAAAAAAAAAGAAATATGGTCTTGCTCACCGCTGCTGCCCACAAACCTATGATTGGCTCATATCTTGCTTTCAGGAAGCAGAGTTTTTGTAATGCCTCTGAGAACTTTTGCTCACTGTGTCTCTTGAACAGTAATACATGGCAGAGTCTTCAGGCTTCAGGCTTGTCAGTTGCAGGAACACTTGACTTTTTGAGGTGTCCCTTGTGACGCTGATTCGGTTTTGGAGGGCACCGTTATAGGCAGTGCTTCCATCACTCCAGATACCTCCAGACCAAAACAATCCCTTTCCTACTGGCGGACGGATCCAGTGTACTACATAACTTGTTAAAGAAAACCCAGACACCGTACATGTCAGTCGCAATGTCTCCCCTGGTCTTTTCACGCCACCACCAGACTCAGTAAGGGTAATCTGTGAGGAAATGTCTGTATATGGAGAGACAAAATGAAACATGAAATGGCATGGAATGATACACAAAAGCAGTGGATTGTCTACAAGAATGGGGAGAGAATTTTTCTCTTACATGCTGGGAAGAACATAAGGAAAATCATCAAAGGTTGCAGTTCCATGATCAATGGCATCATCTCCCAGGACCTGAAGAAGACCTGAATTATATGAAGGACCTTGGATTCTGCATCCTCTGCAGAGGACTTCTTTTTAATGAAGGTCCCCCAGGATGTAATTTGCATGGGGCCATCAGTGCTGTTATTATAAGCGGCAAGCAGAGGCACACATGCAGTAGGTATGGTTATCACACCATGAACAGCAGCCCCACATCTCCCTGCAATTTCAAAGGCCCATTGAAAGACAGAGAAGATTGGGAGAGGGGAAAGAGCACCTTGCAGATTGCAGGGTGCAAACTATATTGATGCAGTATGGAATGACTGACATAATAATACTCATTTCCTTTGATTCCTTTTAGAAGATCACATTCCAAAATCAAAGACTGGCATAAAATATCAGCAAAGGAAGCTGTCTTTTCACATGTGATATGTGACTGTAAACATTTATTGGATTGCACATTTCCCCTATTCACAGTATGCAACACTTTGATCAGCTGCATTAGATGAATAATAAAAAAGGAAAGGAAACTGAAATCTGCTATGATGAAGCCTCTAAAAAGAAATACTATCCCACTCCATTGACAGATCCAGAAAACCAGGAGAACTACAGCAGCAGTGCCAGAGGAAATCAATCTTTAATGAGCAGCTTTCGGTTAATGTGCATTTCACAAATTTGCTGTAGAATAATTCCATCTGCTTCAGTAGAAGAGTTTGGATTTGATATCCCGCTTTTCACTACCCGAAGGAGTCTCAAAGTGGCTAACATTCTCCTTTCCCTTCCTCCCCACAACAAACACTCTGTGAGGTGAGTGGGGCTGAGAGACTTCAAAGAAGTGTGACTAGCCCAAGGTCACCCAGCAGCTGCATGTGGAGGAGCGAGACGTGAACCCGGTTCACCAGATTACGAGTCTACCGCTCTTAACCACTACACCACACTGGCTCTCAGTGGTTTAAATGTGTAAAAACATACATTTAAATACATATTTTGAGACAAAGGTTGAATACACACAAAACACCCATAATGATAGAAATATAATTCATTTTAAACTTTTTAATAAACAAAATCATATAAATGTGGGAATGAAATGGAAGCATTCAGGAAAATATATAAAGAAATAAGGTTATTTTAAAGGTTGTCTTCTTCATCCATTAAAAATGTCTCCTTCATCTAAAAGGGATATCCTAGACAGTTTCTTTCTGTTGCAAAATTAGTTTTCTCTCTCTATTTTCTCTTGCAGGTAGTATTAGGCCTTTGGATTGCATGGCCCATCGTCATGGAGCGTGAGCACCACCAACAGCATTTTCTTCCTCTGCGATTACATCGTAGGAGGCTGTTCAGATGACTTTATAGCACAGTAATACCCAGCTGAGAATGTAATGTGTCTGGGCAACTGTCACGTTGGGAGAGAAATGAATCCCAAATGCATATGGAGCAGGTGGCCAAGATTAGCTCTAGTTGTGATTCCTTTTCACTCTTGACATAGTTTGAAAACACCCTGAAGAGTTGTGCCGGCCAATATGTTTGAACTTCAACATTTGCAGAGGATTAATTCTGTTAAAGAACAATTTGTTTGGCATCATATTGTACTTTTGTGGTTGAGGGGAAACACAAGGTGAAATATGGCCTTGCTCACAGCTGCTGCCCACAAACCCATGATTGACTTATATCTTGCTTTCAGGAAGCAGAGTTCTTGTACTGCCTATTGCTCACTGTGTCCCTTGAACAGTAATACATGGCAGTGTCTTCAGGCTTCAGGCTAGATAGCTGCAGGAACACCTGGTTTTTTGAGGTGTCTCTTGTGATGGTGATCCGGTTTTGGAGGGCACTGTTATAGCCAGTGTTTTTCAACCTTTTTTGGGCAAAGGCACACTTGTTTCATGAAAAAAATCACGAGGCACACCACCATTAGAAAATGTTAAAAAATTTAACTCTGTGCCTATATTGACTATATATAAAGTAATTCTCTTGAATTTTTCAATTTTTCCCATGGCACACCAGGCAACATCTTGCGGCACACTAGTGTGCCACGGAACAGTGGTTGAAAAAGGAGAAATGATGCAAAAAACATTTGGTGAACAACATTTTTTTCCCCTCTGCGCTTACATCATTGGAGGCTGTTCAGATGACTTTATAGCACAGTAATACCCAGCTGAGAATGTAATGTGTCTCTTCCTGTTTGGGTGCCGGTTCCTGTCAGTCGGGAGTTGAAGAGCTCCGGTCCCTTGGGGGTTTTGGGGTTACCGTACCCACGCTACGGGCCCCCTAGAGCCACAGGAAGAGCGTCCCGTGGACAGGCATTCTTGCGGGCTCCAGGACGTGCTGTCCCCGCTCCCGATCGACCCTCGTAAGGGGGGAAATCGGGCGAGCGAGGCTCCGGTACGGAGCTGAAGAAGCCATTGCACCCTGAGGAACGAAGCAGCGATTCTGACGGATTCGAGCGCCCGGCTCTTTCTTAATTGGATTACAAATTAGAAGCTCTGTAAGTAATATCTTTCTATTGACTTTAAAATTTAAAAAAAAAAAATTCGGACTTGCAGAGAGAACGTTAAAAAGGAAGCCCGTTCTCCTGGACTGCTTTACAGATCAAGGTAATAACAAAGGAGCTGAGCCGCGGACTAGCGGAAAAAAGTTTGCTAGTTTTGCTGAACTTTTTAAAAGTTGCTTTAAAGTTGTTTTAACTGCTATTTAAGACTTAATAACAAGGAATTTGGCAGAGGAAGACACCGCTCACCCTCTGGATAGGATTCCGGGTCAGTTAGCGGGCTGCGTTACTTTGTTGCCGTTCTTTTTGCTACTGTTTACCAGCGGAGACATTTTAACTTCTTTTTGGCTGGCTACAGTTACTTTCTGGACTTGGTGGTTACATTGCAAGGAGATTATTAAAGAACTGCTTTGGACTGTTTTAAAGACTGACTTTTCTTGACTTTTGATGAACTTTTGGAACTTTCTTTTGAAACTTTTAAAGCCTGGAATTAGAACTGCTGTGTTGGGACTGCTTGGGACTCTTGGCTCTGATTTCTCTTTGTTCTCTGGACTAGCATGCTTGCCACCTGGTGTTTACTTCTGGGAATGTTTGGATTTTGACTTCCTGTGAATGTCTGAGATAGTAACGGTTACTGAAGTGACCTTGAAATACCAGCTGCAGAGTGCACAGGAGATGCAAGATAGTACAAGGTCCAAAGTAAAAAAAGACGAAGGACGCAAAGCATCGATTTCAGCAAGTCTTCAGGAACAGATGGCGTCTGCCATTGAGAAACTGAATGCTAACATTTTGGATCTGACAGAAAGGCTGGGGAAAGTGGGAGAAGACGTGAAACAAACACAGACCTCAGTGAATACATCAACAGAAAAACTACAAGCTGAAATTAAGGACTCCACTCAGAGACTGGAAAAATCTATTAGTGCAATTGAGGAAGGAGTTAGGCAAAATAGAGAGGAAATTGATAAAATTGGCAAAGAGGTGAAAGTCCTAAAAAAGGAAACAGAAGAACTTAAAGAAGTCAAAGAAAAAATAAAAATAGTGGAGACAAAATTGGACAATATTGATGTAGAAAAAATTGAAAAAATTGGATCACAGCAAAGAAACGTAGAAGAGTCTCTCGCCTTTCTGCAGCTCCGAGAGAGGGAAGGGAACCTCTGATTGAGGGGACTTCCAGAACTGGAGAAGGACAGTTTGAAGGACTACATAGTTAATGAATTTTCAACATTCTGGGAGCTGGAAGCGATTGACGTATCAGCATTCATAGTGAAGGCCTTTAGATTTGGAACTAAAGGAAAGAAAAGCTCCAAAGTGGTCAACGATTGTTTGATAGTATTTCAGAACAGATACCAACGAGACCATATTTTGGACCTACACTACAAGAACAACCTGGTGGTGCAACAGAAGAAAGTCATCATTTATAAAGACATCCCCAAATATTTCCTTTCCAAGAGAGTAGACTACAACGATTTGGCATCGGAATTGAGATCGAGGAAAATTCCCTACAGCTGGGAGTTTCCAGAAGGCCTAACATTTAGATTTAAAGAGAAAAGGATAAAGATAAAATCCCTGGCTGATAAACAAAAATTTCTGGACAAACACCTGGAAGATTTTAAAGGCTCTTCACTAGACTCAGCTAATTTGTTTCGACTCCCAGGACTTCCATTGCCAGGAGGACCAAGACCAGAAGTTGCAGAAGAGGACAAGAAAGGAGAGGCAACTGGGGGTGAAGATTAGAAGATGGCTCTAAAATTGATGACATGGAATGTTCGGGAATTGAACCAGAGGCCGAAGAGACACAGAGTATTTCATAGTTTGGAGAAGAAGAAATTGGACATTGTTTGTTTACAGGAGACTCATGTAGTCCGACAACACAGAAGGATTTTACAAAATAAAAAGTTAGGCCAGGAATTTATTTCATCTGACAAAGTCAAGAAGAGAGGTGTTGTAATTTATGCAAAAGAAAAATACAGTCCAAGACAGCTATTTAAAGATGAAGAAGGGAGATACATTGCTATTGAAATTAAGGTACAAGGCGAAAAAATTTGATTCTGGGACTTTATGCACCTAATGATGGAAAGTCAATTTTCTATAAAAAGATCCATGACTTGTTAGTGGATTATTTGGATTACAAAACGGTTTGCCTCGGTGATTTTAATGGAGCTGTTTCCACATTAATGGACAGATCTCAAAGAACAAAAATTACAAATGATGGGAAACTGCCCAAAACGTTTTTTGAAATGGTGGACAATTTGAATCTAGTGGACGCTTGGAGACTGAGGAACCCAACTGAAACAGAGGCAACTTATTTCTCAGAACCTCAACAGTCATGGTCGAGAATAGATTACATCTGGATTTCTAATGAATTGGCACCAAAAATACAAAAAGCAGAAATTGGCCCTAAGACATGTTCTGACCATAATCCTGTACAATTGAATTTGAAAGTTATTTCCAGAGATTCGTTTAGATGGAGAATGGATGATGCATTGATGAGAGATGCCAAGCTGATAGAAAGAGCTGCAAAAAAGATGAAGGAATATTTCCAAATTAATTTGAATACTGATGTTGAGAAAAGAATAGTATGGGACGCAAGTAAAGCTGTGATGAGAGGGTTCCTCATAAGTGAAAAGGCAAAAAAGAAGAAGCAACAAAATGCAGAAATGGAAAGATTGCTGAGACTGATAAAAGAGAAAGAAAAAGAATTAAGAGGACACCCCAAAAGTCAAAAAATACAGAAAGAAATTAAATACTTGCAGTCGCAATATGCAAAAATTTTGAATCAAGAAATAGAATGGAAGTTAAAATTTATGAAACAGAGGACTTTTGATTCGGCTAATAAATGTGGAAGATTGCTAGCTTGGCAGTTGAAAAAAAGACAAAAAGCAAACATCATCACTAATTTGGTAGTTAATGGAAGAAGCGTGGAGAATCCAGAGGAAATTAGATGGTGTTTTCAAAGATTTTATAAACAATTGTACAAGGAGGATAAAACAGATGAATTAGAGATAGACCAATTTCTGGAAAAAAATGGATTACATAAAGTCCCAGAAGATAAACTAACTATGCTCAACCACCCGATTTCTACGCAAGAGATAGAAGATGCAATTAACAACATGCAGATAGGAAAGGCCCCAGGACCAGATGGATTAACTGCAAAGTATTATAAATCACTAAAAGATTGGCTGTCACAGCCTTTGAAGGAAGTTTGCAATGATTTGTTAGAAGGAGGTAGGGCACCGGAGACATGGAAAGAGGCCTATATCACACTGATTTTGAAACCAGATTCTGATAAGACTTTGATGAAAAACTTGATATATTCCAGAACCTACAGGGTTAAACTGTTAAACTGCTCTGGTCACATGACGTGCTGTAATCTGGGTGTGCCTATAAATGGGTTTCTGTTGCGTCCTGGAGTTGGGAGTTTGGGGCGTGGTTTTTTCCTTTCTGTTATGTTCTTCAGTACTGGGAGCAAGCATGCCTTCCCAGGAGTTGTATCCTTTCTGTAAATAAACGCTTTAACAGAGATAAGAACGAAGACGGCTGCAGAGAGCTTTATTAAGGATGCCTTACACAACAGACCTGCTTCTTGCTGCGTGAGTAGAGTCTCTGCTAACAGCCCAGGGAACTGGGGGAAAGCAAAGTGGCACAGCAGGAGCGTGCTGGACTTTTTGCCAGTTTAAAGTGGACTACCCAGTTTACTGGACAGGTTATGGACCCAGGTTATGGCTCCAGCAGATTATGGGCAGCTCAAGTTATGGACAGCCTAGCCGTTAAGGACACTTTATGGGTCATGGCTTGTCATAAACCCCAGGCCATGAAAGTTTGCTTGGTCTGGTCAGCGTCTCGAAGGCAGTTGAAAGCAGAGTTTGTGTAAGGGCTGGCGTTCAGCTTCGCATGCAGAGAGGAGTTGCTGATAAGCCCGAGCTCCGTCGCCGCGGCAACTAGCTGTGGAATGCAGTGTACTCTGCCAAGTTTGTGGAGGCAGAGGGGTCAGCTTGAGAAGCCTGCTTTTGCTGTTTCTTAAGGCAAAAATAGCAGTTTGAACTCGCTGGCTGAAGAGGAGACTGGAGGCATCTTCGGACAGGGAGGAAAGCTACTGAAAGCAAGTAAGTGAGCTGCACCCCCAGGGAAGATGGCCGAGCAGAATGAGTTTTCCTCTGTCCCTTTTGAACGCTTAAATGGACATAATTATGAGGAATCCGTTTGAGAGGTCTTCCAGAATTGGAGGGTGACAGTTTAAAGGCATATATTGTGGAGCAATTTTCAACGTTTTGGCACCTGGAAGAAACTGACGTCTCAGCGCGCATAGTGAAGGTCTTCAGATTTGGACCCAGAGGATCCAGAGGGAAGAAAAGTACTAAAACGGTTAGTGACTGTTTGATTGTAACACACGATAGATACGATAGAGACTACTTTCTGGATCTGCATTACAAAAACAACCTGGTGGTACAGCAGAACAAAGTCATTTTTTATAAGGACATCCCCAGATTTTTCCTTGAAAAAAGGATTTTTTACAACGATTTGACTACTGAGTTAAGAAAAAAGAACATCTCCTTCAGCTGGGAATTTCCAGAAGGTCTGGCGTTCACGTTTGAAGGGAGAAAGATAAGGATAAAATCCCCGGCCGAAAAGCAAAAGTTTGTGGACAAACATCTGGAGTTCTTCAAAGGCACAGCACTTGATCCAACACTACTTTACAGATTTCCAGATCCACTTCTACCGCCGGGGGCATCAGCACCAAGACCAAGCGACAAG
>OFHU01000279.1:0-169233 GCA_900245905.1 Lacerta viridis
CAGAGCACGCCAGGCACTCCTGTCTCCACTGCCTCCCGCAGTTTGGTCAACTCATGGCAGCTTCGAGAACACTGTCCAACCATCTCATCCTCTGCCGTCCCCTTCTCCTTGTGCCCTCCATCTTTCCCAACATCAGGGTCTTTTCCAGGGAGTCTTCTCTTCTCATGAGGTGGCCAAAGTATTGGAGCCTCAGCTTCAGGATCTGTCCTTCCAGTGAGCACTCAGGGCTGATTTCCTTCAGAATGGATAGGTTTGATCTTCTTGCAGTCCATGGGACTCTCAAGAGTCTCCTCCAGCACCATAATTCAAAAGCATCAATTCTTGGCGATCAGCCTTCTTTATGGTCCAGCTCTCACTTCCATACATCACTACTGGGAAAACCATAGCTTTAACTATACGGACCTTTGTCGGCAAGGTGATGTCTCTGCTTTTTAAGATGCTGTCTAGGTTTGTCATTGCTTTTCTCCCAAGAAGCAGGCGTCTTTTAATTTCGTGACTGCTGTCACCATCTGCAGTGATCATGGAGCCCAAGAAAGTAAAATCTCTCACTGCCTCCATTTCTTCCCCTTCTATTTGCCAGGAGGTGATGGGACCAGTGGCCATGATCTTAGTTTTTTGATGTTGAGCTTCAGACCATATTTTGCGCTCTCCTCTTTCACCCTCATTAAAAGGTTCTTTAATTCCTCCTCACTTTCTGCCATCAAGGTTGTGTCATCAGCATATCTGAGGTTGTTGATATTTCTTCCGGCAATCTTAATTCCGGCTTGGGAATTATATACAGGTATATGTGTGTGTGTGTGTGTCTGTGTGTACATGTGAAACTCGAAAAATTAGAATATCGTGAAAAGGTTCATTTCTTCAGTAATTCAACTTAAAAGGTGAAACTAATATATGAGATAGACTCATGACATGCAAAGCGAGATATGTCAAGCCTTTATTTGTTATAATTGTGATGATTATGGCGTACAGCTGATGAGAACCCCAAATTAACAATCTCAACTTTGGGGTTTTCATCAGCTGTGCCATAATCATCACAATTATAACAAGCAAAGGCTTGACATATCTCACTTTGCATGTCATGAGTCTATCTCATATATTAAACTCCAGTAGCTAATGAAAACAATTGCTTACATAAATGGACTTTTCCACGATATTCTAATTTTTCAAGTTTCACCTGTATAGTATGAAATTTACACAACCAGCAGACTTGCAAAGCAACAACCCTGGTATGGTTCAACTCATGCGGGCTTGAGTGTTGGATTCTTGTGTTGCAGGGGGGGGACTAGGAGGAGAAGATTGCCAAACATCCCTTTCTCCCTTTGAAAGGAAATGTGCCCGACTGTGCAGAACAGGATGGAGGGAAGCCAGCGACTTGGTGGGCAGGGAGACCTCATAAAGCTGGACGCTTGTCAACAAGAATTGTTCCCCCATGTTTTCCTTGGCTGGCGGTGGGGGCAAGCGGAGGGAGGGGGTTTGGGGGGGTCTCGGGTGCCCCCCTGCTCCCAGCCACAGTCCCACCGTGGCTTGGTTTCTGCTCAAGTTCAGTGGGAGGCAGCTGCGGGTGCCAGCCTTGGTGCGGTGCCCCCCCTGCGCCAGCCAAGTGTGAGAATTTCTCCCTTGCTTTAAGCAGATTAGGGCCCGGCGCACAGCTGGTGCAACCGTCAACAACAAGCTGAGCCAGCCTGGATCCGGCCAGAGGCGGCCCGTTTCGAGCCTTCTCGGGGATGCCAGCCGGCTTCGTAAGGAACCAGAAGGAATGGCTAACAGGTCACGGCCTCCTTTATAAGGACGGGAGAAGCGGCTGCTGGATCAGGCCAGGGGGAGCCCTTCTTCGTCCAGCAGCCTGTTCTCACAGTGGCCAACCAGACGCCCATGATGGGAAACCTGCAAGCAGGATTCGAACACAAGATCTCTCTCTCCTCTTGCGGTTTCCAGGAAGCACTGGAGCAGAGCCATCATGCCCAGTAGCCGTCGATAACCCCCCCCCCCCCGTATTTGTCTCATCCCCTTTGAAAACCATCCAGGGGATGAGACAAATACGGGGGGGGGGGGTTATCGACGGCTACTGGGCATGATGAACAGTGGAAAGAAGATGAACAGTGAAAGAAGATGAACAGTGGACCCTGATGCTTGATGCAAGGACTGTTGGGGACTATGTCGGGATCTGTGGAAGCACAAGAAAAGAGGACAATTTGAGGAGTGGTTCCGGTGTAAGATGGAGAAGGACAATGGATAGAGGGGGGATAGGGTGAATTGTATTAAGTGTAGAATATAAATGGTTTGTTATGGTAATCTGAAATCGGAAAGTTAAGACATTAAGTTTTATTTTATTTTTTTTAACAAGAAAAGGGATATTTTGAATTTCTTTTTGATATTAGCAGCAGTGTAAGGGAAAGAAGAAGTTTGTTTAGATTTGATATAAGAATAATATGTTAAGATATAAAGTTCTGTTATTAATTATTATAGATTAAGATGATTGTTTAGATTGGAATTTTCTTTAAATGAATTTAATTAATAGAGAGGTGAAGTTATTAAAGTAGAATTTGGATTTGGAACCGAAGGAGAGAAGGCAGGGGAAGTCAATTGTAAAGATTCGGAACTAGAAATTTTTTTTTTTTATGTGTAAACAAGAAGAAGAATCTTGGTTATGTTTGTATTTGTTTTGTATAAATGTGGGTGGGTAATTGTCTGGGTAGATGTAGGTGTAGGTGTGGGATTATTCTTTGTTATGAAAAATACCAATAAACTCCTTATTAAAAAAAATGAAAACCATCCAGGTTGGTGGCCATCGCCGCCTCCTGCATCAGGGAGTTCCGCATTTCACCTATAAGTCGTTTCTTCCATCTGTTCCGAATCTTCCAACATTCGGCTTCCTTGGATGCCCACGAGAGAGGGAGAGAAACTCTTCTCCACCCACCTTCTCCATGCCAGGCATGATTTTTCTTTTTTTAAAACAAACATCTCATCTTGTCGCCTGTTACTTGCCTTTCCCCTAAACTCAAAAGCCGCAGAATTTCGAGTTGGAAGGGACCCCTTAAGTGCCATCTAGTCTAACCCCTTGCAAGGCAGGAAGTCGGGGTCTCGGTTACATCCTGCGCTGGTGACCCGGGGCCAACGAGCGGGGGGTGGGCTTCATGACCTCTGAGGTTCTGGCAGCGGTGGCATTGGGGCTTGGCGCTGAGTCCTGTCTTTGGAGCAAAGCGTCAGCTGGGGAGGATCAGCTGCTCTTTCAAGCCAAGCCAGCGCTTTGACCCTCTTGCCAGGCAGCTCCTGGCTTCGCTTGGGGGGAACGGCTGCTGGGTCTGCAAAAGTACTCCTGTGTGGGTCTCTCTTCCCTGCCCTTCGCCACCCTTCCCTCATCCTTTCTCTCCCTCCCGCCTGCCCAGATCACATCTTAGGAAGCAATGACTGCATTGGTAGCCCATTCCAAGCAGCTGTTCCCGATCCGAGCAAGCGCCAGGGGTGGGAGGGAGGCCAGGGAGGGAGGGAGGCCAGGCCGTTTTGGAAGCCCGGACTTTTTGGCCTATATATATATATATATATATATTAATATATATATATAGCAGATACGGAGTAGAGAGCTCGGCAAAAGACAGCGTCCCAGTGTGCCGAGGCTGTGAAAAATAATTAGAAAATTGGAGTCCTTGGAGAATACAGGAAATAAACTAGAAAGGTTGCAAGGACTCAGGCCAGGACGGCAATAAACAATGGTTCTCTCTATTTTTGTTGTTGAAAGTATAAAACAAATTCCAGTTACGATTGTTAACTCCAGGACAAGGCCCTGTTTCGTTTATTCTTCATCAGCTGGAATAATAAAGAATCTCAAATTAAACTTATATCTTCGGACATTATTATCTATTTCGTCATTTCTATCAAGGCAATTGTGTAACAAGCATTTCGGCACCCAGAGAAAGTTTTATCATGTCTATATGAAAGAACACACATAACAAATTATAGCAAATAATATAGCAATTCATGTAGCAACCAGAGGCAGTTTACCTGTCGTTTCTTAGTTTTGTGGTCAAAGTGTACCGAGTGTGTCTGGCTAGAAATGACTAAATAGATAATAATGTCGGAAGATATACCGGTAAGTTTAATTTGAGATTCTTTATTATTCCAGCGGCTGTGAAAAAGGCAGATTCCATGCAAGGGATCCTTGGGAAAAGAGCTGAAAGCAAAACAGCCGCTGTCATGATCGCAGTTAGGCAAATCTGCATTCAGAGCCGTGGGCACGGTTCCTGCTACCCTCACCTCCGAAAGGGTACAGTGTTCCCTTGGTTCTCAAACTTCTTGGTACTCAAACAACTTGGAACCCAAACACTGCAAACCCGGAAGCAAGTGTTCCGTTTTGCAAACGTTTTTCGGAAGCCGAACGTGCTCCGTTTTGAGCGCCACGTTTTGAGTGTTACGCTGAGGTCCGCCTGTTTCTGCCAATTATTTTGCGTCTTCGTTTTTGCTCCTCTTTTCGTTTTGTTTTTGTGACTGCGTGGAACCCAGTTCGGCTCCTGGTGGATTGATTGTGTGACTGCAGTACGTTGTTTAATTGCTTTCATTCTGTGGATCCGTGGTCTCGTCAGATAGTAAAATTCATGTTAGATTGCTGTTTTAGAGGTGGTTTTTAAAAGCCTGGAACGGATTAATCCATTTTGCATTACTTTCTATGGGAAAGCGCGCCTTGGTTTTGGAACGCTTTGGTTTTGGAACGGAATGGATTAAGTTTGAGAATCAAGGTACCACTGTAAATTTCTAAAGGTGCAGGTAGCTTTTAAGCAACATTGCGCAGGGACTGCCAAATTCAGCCTTGGTTCCCCAGCCAGGAGGCATATGCTTGGTTTTGGAATGGACTTCTGGAACAGATTAAGTTTGAGAACCAAGGCACCACTGTATTGTGGAGTTGGAAAAGCTTCAGAAAGAGGCCACCGGAAAAAAAGATCCAGGGGCTGGAGCATCTCCCCATCAGCGTTTTAGATTAGACGAAAGGCAAGTAAATGGGGGCGCAATGGATGGATGGCTCAGCTGGTTAGAGCGTGGAGCTGATAACGACAAGGTTGCAGGTTCGATCACCTGTCTGTTCCTGCATTGCAGGGGGTTGGACTAGATGATCGCCGGGGCCCCTTCCCACTCTACAATTCTCTGGTTCTACAAGACTCAGGGAAGTGTGGCTTTCACGGGAATAGTCACATTGATTCGAAAATTGGGTAGTTAAGACGCAAAGAGAATCAAATAGTTAAGATGCAAAGAGAATCTCTCTCTCTCTCCCCCCCCCAATCTCTTTAAGAGAAGCACCCACCCACAGCTCCTGAGAATCCCTGTCCCACCAGCTGCCTGTGCAAAGAAGACACCCCCCCCCCCGCATAACAGGGGGTTGGACTAGATGACCGTTGGGTGCCTCTCGAGAATTCTACAATCCAGCCCCTTTCCCCAGGAACCAGGCAGCTCCACACCAGCTCAGGGTGTGTGTGTTTGTGTGTGTGTGTATGTATGTGTGTGTGTCTATCTATCTATCTATCTATCTATCTATCTATCTATCTATCTATCTATATCTCTATCTATCTATATCTATGAAGGTAAAGGGACCCCTGACAGTTAAGTCCAGTCGTGGACGACTCTGGGGTTGCGGCGCTCATCTTGCTTTACTGGCCAAGGGAGCCGGCGTACAGCTTCCGGGTCATGTGGCCAGCATGACTAAGCCGCTTCTGGCGAACCAGAGCAGCGCACGGAAATGCCGTTTACCTTCCCGCCGGAGTGGTACCTATTTATCTACTTGCACTTGACGTGCTTTTGAACTGCTAGGTGGGCAGGAGCTGGGACCGAGCAACGGGAGCTCACCCCGCCATTGCAGGGATTCGAACCGCCGACCTTCTGATTGGTAAGCCTTAGGCTCTGTGGTTTAACCCTCAACGCCACCCGCGTCCTGTGTGTGTGTGTATCATATATATATATATAAATGGGGATTGGAGCTAGGCTCCCTCTGGGAGATGCCAGGCATTCCTGAGGCTCCGTGGCAAAGGCATTTGCGCTCCATTGTCTATCTTTGGTAACAGAGTCTCCTCCCGGCCTTGGGGGAAGGGCGGCAAACTTGGCATTGCCTGGCTGGCACCCCAGAGGCCAAGAGACTGACCTGCCCGTCGGGAAGCTCCTCAAATTTTGCCTCTGCCGTAACGCATAAATGTGCCCATTCTAGGAAAGCCTGCCTTCCCCCCTCCCTGGCCTCATACGTGAGCTACGGTTGCCATATTTCAAAAAGGTAAAAACCAGGACACCCCAAAAGTTGTCGAGTTTTTTCCTAGACAACCCCAGAGTTGTTGGGTGCCAGGTTCGAGTCCTACTAGCACCTCCAGGTAGGACCGAGAGAGTGTTGCCGTCTGAAATCCTGGAGAGCTTGGTCAGTGTGGCCAATACTGAGCTCGATGAACCCAGTGGTCTGACTCTGTATAAGGCAGCTTCTTTTGTCAGGAGGAACCTGCTGGATCAGGCCCCTGACCCGTCTACTCCAGCATCCTGTTCTCACAGTGGCCAACCCAGTGCCTCTTCTGGGAAACCCGCAAGCAGGATTCGAACCCAACTCTCCCCTCCTGCGGTTCCCAGCAACTGGTATTCAGATGCACTGCTGCTTCCAATCGCGGACCAACAAACAAGGCAACACGAGAGGCAGGGAACAGTCACCAACGATGATGTAAAGCGTACAAAAAGTTAAAACGCTATAAAACAGATTAAAATCCTCACCAACTTTCTAAGCATCTGTGCAGGCCTGGCTAAATAACAGCAGCAACAGCTTCCAGCAAAATATAAAAACACAATAAAACGTCAAACATTAAAAACTTCCCGATACAGGGCTGCCTTCAGATGTCTTCTGAAAGTTGCGCAGCTCTTTATCTCCTTGAATGTTTCTCGAAGGCGCTGGAAGGAATACAGCGAAGGCGTCTGCCTGATATCACTAGGCGGGGAGTTCCAAAGTTCCTGAGTTCCTGCTAACGCAGAACGGGTATTGCTTGCAGTAGTGCCAGTTCCGGCCGAGCTGGGTAGGATGTCTCATAGAGGGTAGACTGCAGGGTAAAGAAAGAAAGAAAAGAAATTCTATAAGCCTATAAAGTGCTAAGGGACGCGGGTGGCGTTGTGGTCTAAACCACAGAGCCTAGGGCTTGCCGATCAGAAGGTCGGCGGTTCGAATCCCCGCATGACGGGTGAGCTCCCGTTGCTCGGTCCCAGCTCCTGCCACCTAGCAGTTCGAAAGCACGTCAAAAGTGCAAGTAGATAAATAGGTACCGCTCCGGCGGGAAGGTAAACGGCGTTTCCGTGCGCTGCTCTCTGGTTCGCCAGAAGCGGCTTAGTCATGCTGGCCACATGACCCGGAAGCTGTACGCCGGCTCCCTCGGCCAGTAAAGCGAGATGAGCGCCGCAACCCCAGAGTCGTCCGCGACTGGACCTAACTGTCAGGGTTACCTTTACCTTTACTTATAAGGTGCTAGAAAGTTTATGCACAAACACAATAAATCAATGGCCAGAAAGCTAGTAGCTCAGCGGCAAAAGTTTGCCTTGTCCCTGCCCTGGGCATCTTTTAGGATTGTGCTGGAGTTTTCTAACCGTGCAGCTGGCCCTGGGGTGGGGCAGCATTCCCACGAACCCCAGATCTGGAAGAGAAGGAGGTGCCCCCTTTGCCGGGGTGTGTGTGTGTGTGTGTGTGTGTGTGTGTGTCCTGGAATCCCAGGAATCTTCCACCAGCCGCTTCTTGCCCTCAGCTGTTGGTGGATGCCCGATCCATCTTTGTCCTAGTGGAATGCGGGTGAGGACAGGTGTCGACAGATAATTGCAAGGGGGCTCAGAGATAGTCCTATGGCAAAACACGCCCCCCCCATTTAACTTGGGGTTCTTAAGAGTGACAGAAACCTTATGGTCTAGCTGCTGTGAGATGAGCCACTGGTTTAACAGATGCTTCTTACATTCTTAGTCCAGTTTTTTGGGGTGGGGTGGGGTGTGTGGCTGCAGAGCGCCAGAAATGTTTCAGTTTTGCAACCCGAATTTGCTGTTATGCAGCCAAGTCCCAGTTGCAAAACAGCAGCACTCAGAAATCGCTTCTAGGTTTTTATTTTGGTTTGCAAGTATGGATGCACAAAGAACTTATTTCACGTGCAAACGTTCCCAGCATGGAAACGCTAGCAAAGTCATCATCGGAGAACACTCCCCATCCAACCTCCTGAAACCATTGCACACACCCCGTAATACTAATGTTATTTATTTTTTATTTCATAAAAATTATACATTGCTTGAGTGGTTAAAAAACCACACACACTCTCAAAGTGGTTTAGGAAAAAGACGGAACAATAAAATGTTAACAACTTTTAAAAATTCAACACTTTAAAATTTGCTAAGATAGCCGTAGACCAAAATCAGATTAAAACTCACACCGACTTTCTAAACGTCTGGGTAGGCTTGTCTGAACAAAAATGCTTTTTGCAGGCGTCAAAATGAGTTCAGGGAAGGCGCCTGCCTGATGTCAAGTGGCAGGGAGTTCCAAAGTGTGGAACAGGTATTTTGTGGCAGTGCCATTTCCTCCGATTGAAGCAGCCGAGTGGGCAGATATGGGGTAAGGCAATCTCTTAGGTAAACTAGTCCCCAGTTGTTAAAGGATTTATTTAAGTATAAGTTTGTTCTTGGTATGAGCTTTCGTATCTGAAGAAGTGTGCATGCACACGAAAGCTCATACCAAGAACAAACTTAGTTGGTCTCTAAGGTGCTACTGGAAGGAATTTTTTTATTTTTTATTTTGTTTTATTTTGTTTCCCCAACAAAAAGGACATTGTTTTTTTTTGGGGGGGGGTACTTTAAAACATTTTTTTCCCCAGTTCATTATGAATTCTTTCCCAATCCTCTTTTACACTTTTACTCAGAAGTCGGCAACCTAAAGCCCATGGGCTGGTTCCGGCCCATGAGCTTCCTGATGCCGGCCCACGGCCGTTCTGTGGATCAGCGTGGGGATTCTGTGCTTTTGCCCCCCTCGCTGCAGGGACCGACTTCCGGGTCGGAAGAGCGCCAGAAATAGCGTGAGCGCATGGTGGGGGGGGGGAGACGGGGGACGGACGCTGCAGCCCACTAAGAGAGGTGTGCCGGGGAGTGGACCGGACCGGCCTCAAAAAACGTTGCCGCCCCCTGCTTTTACTGGTCCCCAAGTTGTACTAATGTGCTAACAAGGCCTCCTTGCTGTCAGCAATTGTGCTGCAGCATTCTGCACCCAGTGCAGCTTCCCCAAATCAAGGACAAGCAAACTCCCACAGAGAGCGCATTGCAGCAATCCGGATTTGAAGTAACCAGAACATGAACTACGGTGTCCAGCCTTTCCTGGTCCAGGAGAGCTTGGTTCTGGTTTTCAAACTTCTCACGCCCTGAGTAAGGTTAGAGATGCTTGCAAGGTGGTTAGGCAATGCTACCGAAACAAACTGTCTGGAAACTGGCTCAATGCCTTGTGTACACCCACCACGATGTGCATAATCTGCACAAGAGACCTTGGTGCCAGTCCCATCAACTGCACTTTTTCTGTATGGGAAAAAAAAAATCAAGCTTTGGAGAAACTGTGCATCTGCCATTTTCCAAGCGCCTATTGGCTGGTGCCCGTGACGTCACCCAGAGTTTGGCAGCATAGTCAGACAAGACCTGAAGGATGGATGGAGCGGAAGCAGGGTGGTTTTGATTTAAGTCATGCTTTAAATCACGAGTCAGTAAGACTTGATTTTTTTAAATATATATATATGTGTGTGTGTGTGTATTACACACATACAGAAAGACTCATTCTTGCTGGTATAATCTTAATATTTACAACCAGAGGAAGGTTTCATTTTTGGAATAATAAATTTTCAGAGTAGTTTTTACAGTTATATCGAAAATTACCTGATTTGGTTATACTATTAGAAATACATAGACAGGTAATTATGAAATTATCGTGAGGTTTAATAAGTTCACTGTTTATATTTGGACAATTTTTCTGCTGCGAAAGTTTCCCCCCGCCAAAAGCATTTTATTTTAAAAATCTGATTTAAAAATAAAAATAAAAATCCGATTTTTAATTTTGTATTTTTTTTTATTAAAAAAAACACCATTGATTTTTATCCACCCTGAGCAGAAGCCTTTCCACAACCGGAACGCGCATGGGTGATGTGCTCAGGTGTTCAGACAGGCAAGGCAGCGGGCGAAGAAACATTGGGAGGAAGCTGGCTCCTTTAAGACCCTGGGTTTACCAATATAGGTTTTGGCAACCAATCAGAAGCTGGGGGAGGCGAGGGATCAGCCGGTTGGCATCTGTATTTGGGGGAGGTTCTGGGCGCACGACCAGGACAGGAACCAGCCCCTTGTCACAGTTGCAAAGAGGGCCAGGGGGAGGGTGAGCCTGCTATTTTGGGCCCCGGGGCCAGGAGTATCGGATGCTGAAAGGGACAGGATACCAGGGTTCTGCTGGGGGCAGGAGAAGGTGAGGAAAGCGTGGGAAAGGGAGAAGAAATAATCTTCGCAAAAGCGTTGGGGGAGAAGGTTCGAGCTGCCTGGTCGTGTGTCCCGAAGATCAGGAGCCAGAACTCCTCAAACCATTACATTTTTGAGCTCTTGCAACTCAGGACGGAGAACAGAAAGCCCTTATTCACACAGCTAACCTGTGGAACTCACTGCCTCAGGAGGCAGGGATGGCTGCCATCTTGGATGGCATTCGGAGGGGGATAGCGAGGGAGGAGAGGGCTGTCGAAGGCTACTAGCCGTTTTCATTTCATTTAACTTTTAATTTGCATGTTGTTGTTCAGTCGTTCAGTCGTGTCCGACTCTTTGTGACCCCATGGACCAGAGCACGCCAGGCCCTCCTGTCTCCACTGCCTCCCACAGTTTGGCCAAACTCATGCCAGTTGCTTCGAGAACACTGTCCAACCATCTCATCCTCTGTCGTCCCCTTCTCCTTGTGCCCTCCATCTTTCCCAACATCAGGGTCTTTTCTAGGGAGTCTTCTCTTCTCATGAGGTGGCCAAAGTACTGGAGCCTCAACTTCAGGATCTGCCCTTCCAGTGAGCACCCAGGGCTGGTTTCTTGAAGGATGGATAGGTTTGATCTTCTTGCAGTCCATGGGATAATTTGCATATCGTCTTTCTATTGCCCGATACCCAAGGCGGTTTACGAGCTGAAGGAACAAAATTTAAAAAATTCCTTCCAGTAGCACCTTAGAGACCAACTAAGTTTGTTCTTGGTATGAGCTTTCATGTGCATGCACACTTCTTCAGATACACTGAAACAGAAGTCACCAGACCCTTATATATAGTGAGAGGGTGGGGAGGGGTATTACTCAGAAGGGTGGTGGGAATGGGTGATTGGCTGATAGGTGTGGAAAACCTGTTGACGACTGTTAACGACTGCAATTGGTCTTACAGGAAAAAGCAAGGGGTGAGATGGCTAATGAGATAAGAATCCAATGTCTCTATTCAGACCAGGTCTCTCCATGGTTTTAAGTTTGGTAATGAGTTGCAATTCAGCAACTTCTCTTTCCAGTCTATTTCTGAAATTCTTTTGCAGTAAGACAGCTGCTTTGAGATCTTGTATAGAATGTCCTGGAAGAAACAAAGAACGTACACATGATAACAATCTAATCCAATACAAAAATGTGATAATAAAACCTAACTTTAAAATAAGCAACTTATATCAAATAAAGTAATATTCTACAATCCATTAGAATAGCCTAGATGAATAACGTTCAATATCAGCATAATAAAAATTAAAACAGAAATCCACTCTTAACAATTATAATAAACAATTTCTAAACTATAATCAATAAAACAACGGCAGTCAGAGGAGGCTATGCTTCTGAATCCCAGTTGCTGGAAACTGCAGGAGTAGAGAGGGCTCTTGTGTTCGAATCCTGCTTGCAGATTTCCCATAACGGGCATCGGACTGGCCGCTGTAAGAACAGGAAGCTGGACTAGATGGGCTCTCCTTTGAACCGACCCAACGGGTTCCTCTGACGTTCTTATTTTGTGGGTTGATGCATAATGGGATGTGTGTGTCAGGGGGGCTGTGCAGACTAGAGGACCTTTGGGAATCCCACCCAGGGCAGTGATTCTGCTTGAATGAATGAACGAACCTTCATTTGCGTCAGCCATCGGCCATAGCAATAAAACAGCAATACAATATACAAAGAATAGAAATAAAAAGTCCATTATATAAAATACCTTTTAGGGTTTTGAATCAGTAGTAGCCTTTTCTGTCACCTGTTCATCTTGATCTGCCAAGAGAAAGGACACTGTGGCAGTGGCTGGGCGACCCGGAATGGACAAAAAAGAGGGGCTATAACCTCATTCCTCAAGTCTTTATAAAGAGTGCAAGCCAGAAGGGCACGCGCCGCCGATTCGTGACCGCCGTCTCCGCAGGGACATAACCTGTTGGAATCGTCCCTCGAGTCCAGCCGAGGGCAATGCATTCAATCTTGCGAGGGTGAAAGCTCATCTATATTTTAGAATTGCTAGGTTATGCAGATAGGGTGCCGGAGAGTCGAAATGGGAAGGTGGGAAATAGTCATACGACGGGCAGAATTTCCTTATTGTGGCCAAGTTGTTCTGACGCTCGATCTCGTTTAGGCGCTGGTGAACGAGACCGTTCGCTTTACAAAAACCCAAAGTGAGCCGCTGTTGTGGTGATAAACCGCAAGAGCGAAGTTTTTGATAGACAGTTTTAGTCCAGGCGCTCTTGTGACAATCTTGCAGCACTAGGGATATTAGACTGGGGGGTGGGGGGGGGGATTTGTCAGTTTAGGCAAAGCCAAGAGTTAAATGTCCTACGCCAGATCCCTAATTCTGCCGAAGGAAGATTGGCCCTCTTGGAGCAACGATGCGTTTGGGACATTGTGGTACAGAGTAAAATTGCTTCTTTCCCATCCTTTGCCAGCTGGATCCTGGCAATGCCTGATGCGAATGCCACCCCCCCCCCGGGTGCTCCTGAGCCATGCTCAGTCCCGGAATGGCAGAACCTGGGGGTTTGGCTCCCTCCTGCCTTTGGGCTGGGCTGGGCAGCTGCTGGGCCATGGAGTGGGGGCTGTGGAGGAGGGAGGCAGGGCAGGCATTCCGGGACTAATCCCGCTGACATCGGTCCCAACTGGGAGAGCGTGGTCTCAGCTCCCAGAAGCAGCTGCCGGGAGCAGCTGACGGCCGTTCCGAGTCTTTGGCCTTCCTGGTTAGAGCGTTGGGGGTTCGAATCCCCCGCTCAGTCAGGAAGCTCACTGGGCGACCTTGGGCCAGTCTCCTCACTCTCCACTTAACCCAGCTCACGGGGTTGTTGTTGGGGATTAAATGAGGACCATGACCTGGGAGAGACCAGGGTTCAAACGCCCCGCTCAGCCATGAAGCTGATTGGGTGACCTTGGGCCAGGCACTCACTCTCAGCCTGTCCTACCTCGCAGGGTCGTTGTGGGGATCAAACGGGGAAGAGAACTACGTATGCTGGGGCAACCCAGTATGACTGTTGTATTATTATTATTATTATTATTATTATTATTATTATTATTATTATTATTATTGTTAATATTCCAACTTGAGCTCCTTGAAGAAAAAGGCGCGATATAAAGCTAAAGACAGATAGATAACAAACCCGCCGTGTTTTTCGAACAAGGAGAGCGATGGGAAGACATGCCATATAGTAAAAAGGTAAAGGGACCCCTGACCATTAGGTCCAGTCATGTCCGACTCTGGGGTTGCGGCGCTCATCTCGCTTTACTGGCTGAGGGAGCCGGCGTACAGCTTCTGGGTCATGTGGCCAGCATGACTAAGCCGCTTCTGGTGAACCAGAGCAGCGCACGGAAACGCCGTTTACCTTCCCGCCGGAGCAGTACCTATTTATCTACTTGCACTTTGACGTGCTTTCGAACTGCTAGGTGGGCAGGAGCAGGGACCGAGCAACGGGAGCTCACCCCGTCATTGCGGGGATTCGAACCGCCGACCTTCTGATCGGCAAGCCCTAGGCTCTGTGGTTTAACCCACAGCGCCACCCGCGTCCCTTTATCCCATATAGTGCAGGATAACAAATGGCAGCAAATGTTCAGTAATATGGCCAGCGCTGTGCTGTCTGACATCCCTGAGAACAGTTCAAGGGTGGAGGCTCAGAACAGAAGGAGGTCTGGATTTGCCCCAGGATGGGAGGCAGGGATTGGAGAGCACTGTAGGATTTTAGCAGAGATGATGCCCCCCCCCATCTTACCAAGACTGAACGCAAGTTGCACCTCCTGGCTGATGCCGGGGTTTTTTTGGGGGGTGGAGGGGGAAGACTCTGAGTGCACCAAACATCTGCTTGCAGCTGGGCTGGCCCCCTCCCTCAGATTTCCCCCCCAATCCCCTGAGACATTCTTCTGCGTTTCTGACAGCTTATTTCATTGTTTGTATCTCACCAGCTTGGCAGGCGTCGTGTCACAGACGCCGGGGACTCAGGGTGGTGGCTCACAGGTCCCCTTCTGACCCGCTACAGGCCATCCCCATTCTCTGTCTCTCTCACCTCCCCCCCCCCGGAAAAACCCAATTTTTCCTTCCAGCTGAGGATTCATTCAGGTTACCAAACCCATTGCAATCATATTTGGTTTCTCTCAAGTGGACTGTAATTCAAAACTAATAAAAATTATTTTAAAAAATAAAATAAAATAATTGGGGCTAGCCAAGAGGGGGCAAGAGCAATGGGGGGGGGTTCTGGAAGAGCCTTTTTAGAGACACAGAACTGGGGGCGGGTGGGATCCTGCATTGCAAGGGGGTTGGACTGGATGACCCTCGGGGTCCCTTCCACCTCTCCAATTCTATGATCAGCCTTCCGAACTCCTGAAACTTTGCCGGAAGATTTAAGGACCTTTCCCACTCCCTATCGACCTGAAGACATGTGCCCCATATGATACATCACGGGTCTTGACCAAATTCTACTGTTGTTTTGGGGTTCGTAGTAGATAGCTCGATGGCAATAGTGACCCAGTGTTGTCGCAGTGTGAAAAGGGCAAATCCCATGCTAGAAAAGGAATCGGAAAGGAATCGGAAACAAAGCTGCCAGTCTCATGATGCTGTTAGATAATCTATGGTGCCGTCGCATTTGGAATACTGTGCGCAGTTCTGGTCAGCTCACCTCGGAAAGGAGATTGTAGAGCTGGGAAAAGTTCAGGAAAGGGCCACGCAAATGATCAAGCGGGAGGAAGGGATCCCCCCCTTTGAATAAAGGCTGAAGCATCTGGCAAGAAAAGGCAAGTTAAAGTCGATAGGATTGAATTCCAGAACGAATTAAGTTCTTAACCCGAGGCACCACTGTATATCACCAGCTGAACGTCGTGATATACAGTGGTACTTCAGTTTAAGAACTTAATCCGTTCCGGAAGTGCGTTCTTAAACCAAAACCGTTCTTAAACTGAGGTGCGCTTTCTCTAATGAGCCCTCCCGCCGCCGGTGCCCTTCCATCGTTCGGACTCCGATCTTAGACCGAGGTAAAGTTCGCAAACCGGGACGCTACTTCTGGTTTTGCGGAGTTCTTGAACTGAATAGTTCGTAGTTACAGGTAGGTAGCCCTGTTGGTCTGCCATAGTCAAAACAAAATAAAAAAATAAAAAAAATTCCTTCCAGTAGCATCTTAGAGACCAACTAAGTTTGTTCTTGGTGAGGTTGATGGGCTTCCATTTCGTGTGGCTCAATGTGGTGCCTTCCATAGTTCCAGTTACAGGTAGGTAGCCGTGTTGGTTGGTCTCTAAGGTGCTACTGGAAGGAATTTTTAATTTTTTTATTTTGTTTTGAATAGTTCGTAAACAGGGCTGTTCTTAAACCGAGGTACCACTGCACTGATATATCACAATATACTGATATATTAAAGGTAAAGGACCCCTGACAGTTAAGTCCAGTTGTGAACGAGTCTAGGGTTGTGGTGCTCATCTCGCTTTACTGGCCGAGGAAGCTGGCGTTTGTCCGCAAACAGTTTTTCTGGGTCATGCGGCCAGCAGGACTAAGCCGCTTCTGGTGAAACCAGAGCAGCACACAGAAACACTATTTACCTTCCCGCCGGAGCGGTACCTATTTATCTACTTGCACTTTGATGTGCTTTTGAACTGCTAGGTGGGCAGGAGCTGGGACCGAACAACGGGAGCTCACCCCGTTGCGGGGATTCGAACCGCCAACCTTCCGATCAGCAAGCCCTAGTCTCCGTGGTTTAGACCACAGCGCCACCCACGTCCCTTACTGATATATTATGTCTGAAATAAGGATGTAGCTATGTAGAGCCATCTGCTGGCTTCACGGTTTCCCCTGCCTCGCGATTTTTGCATAGCACACTAATACACACATCACGATTCGCAATATAGTGCCAGGTCAAAAACTATGAAACCGATATCATGATATGGACTTCAAACCGGCTTTGGACAATATATCGAAATGTCATCCAGTCCTACTCATAACGCTGGAACTCAGGAGCGAAAGGGGAAGCTGAATATTGGAAGATTCAGGACAGATGGAACACTTTCAAACTATGGAACTCCCTGCCACAGGAGCCAAGGATGGCAAGCAACCTGGATGGCTTTGGAAGAGGATTGGAGAAATTCGAGGAGGAGAGGGCTATCGATGGCTACTAGCCAGAAGGGCTGTGCTCTCCCATCCCAGTTGGGTGTCAGCAATGCTTCCGAATCCCAGTTGAAGAGAGGGTGGTCTTGTGTTCAAATCCTGTTTGTGGGTTTCCCACAGATATAATAATAATAATAATAATAATAATAATAATAATAATAATAATAATATTTTATTTATACCCTGCCCATCTGGCTGGGTTTCCCCAGCCACTCTGGGCAGCTCCCAACAAATATTAAAAACAAAATAAGCATCAAACATTAAAAACTTCCCTAAACAGGGCTGCCTTCAGATGTCTTCTAAAAGTCAGATAGTTGTTTATTTCCTTGACATCTGATGGGAGGGCGTTCCACAGGGCAGGCGCCACCACCGAGAAGGCCCTCTGCCTGGTTCCCTGTAACCTCACTTCTCACAGGGAGGGAACCGCCAGAAGGCCCTCGGAGCTGGACCTCAGATAGAATCGTAGATTCCAAGAGTGGCTTCACCGTCAGTCTTAATTCTGGGAATTGTAGCTCTGTGAGGAGGGAACGGGCGTCTCTTAACAGCTCACAGCAACCTTAACAAACTACAGTTCCCAGGGTGCTTTGAGCGTTTAAAGCTATACAATCTGCATACATGTCTGGTGCAGATGTGACTCTAAGGGTTGCTGGAAAGCATCCAAGAGCTTGGATCCGGGTTTTCTCCGGAACCGTGAAACCTGGAGCGAGTCGGAAATCTGGCTTCCTCTCCTCCGCCACCGATCTGCACGCTCACACACTCACTCTCACACAAGCTGACTCCCCTGCCCACCTCATAGCTGAGGCCTGAGGTCAACCAGCTGCAACTGGGAAAGAAAACTCAGCCATCTCTCCCTGGAGGGATGAGCTCAGTTGCAAGCTGGAAGTGTGTGTGTGTTTTTGTGTGTGTGTGTGTGTGTGTGAGCAGAAAAGTCCCCCTCCCCTCCCCCTGCTTGCCGAAAAATTAAAATACAAAACCGCATCTTTGCTATAATATAAGACACGGACGGAACATCTGGATACTCTCTCCTCCAAACTCTTGGTTTGACCCCTCCGAGGTCCCAGGCTGTTTGGAAATGTGCGAAGGTCCCCTTAGGGGGTGATCAATAACTGCTGGGGAAGAGGAGGGAGGGGGAAGCAGTTGCCATGGCAGCAGAGCAGGGATGCAGGGCATCACTTCGTGGTTAGTGACGTAGAGTGACAAGGCACCTGAAACATGAGATCTGCAATCCTCTGCTTGCTGGGTTCATCAAGCCCTCTCTTCTTGCATGGTGTCTGATCCAGGCAACACCGCTGATTATCTCCCCCCGCACATGGGAACCAAGAACGTGGCATGCAGGGACACCCAGAATCCTGCCGAGACATTCCGAGATCCTACCAGATTTGCCGTGAGATTTCATGCTAGGTGACAAATCTCGGCTCGCCCTCTTAAGAGCAGCGAGAAGAACCCGCTGGATCAGGCCAACGGCCCATTGAGCCCCAGTGTCCTCTTCTCACAGGGGCCAACCAGATACCCCAATGGGAAACCCACAAGCAGGATTCGAACACAAGAGCCCTCTCTCCCTCCCTGCAGTTTCCAGAAACTGGGATTGAGAAGCATCGCTGCCTGCAATTGTGGGGAGAGAGCACAATCGCCATGCCTCTCACGATAAGCTTTATCTTCTTTGGCGATCCCTCGTAGCCGAGTAAGATTGTCTTCCATAAACACGGTTTTAATAATGAGTCCGTAAGGGACTGTGGAGGCCGATTCTGGATCCACACGTCCTTCCACAGAGGGGACATAGGTTTCCGGGCGGGAGTTAATCACGGTGTGGATTTGCCAAGCGTGCCTTGCTCTTAGCACGTTTCTCCCTTGCGTCCTGAGTTCGAGTGTCTTCAAAGCCCATGACACCTTTGGTAAAGGCTGTTCTCCAACTGGAGCGCTTGCAGGCCAGTGTTTCCCAATTGTCGGTGTTTATACTACATTTTTAAAAGATTTGCCTTGAGAGAGTCTTTAAACCTCTTTTGTTGACCACCAGCATTACGCTTTCCATTTTTAAGTTCGGAATAGAGTAGTTGCTTTGGAAGACGATAATCAGGCATCCGCACAACATGACCAGTCCAACGAAGTTGATGTTGAAGAATCATTGCTTCGACACTGGTGATCTTTGCTTCTTCTAGTTGTGCAAACTATCGAGGCATCTCTCTATTAGCTCCGGCAAGCAAAATTCCTGCAGGGAAATCCAAGGAGAATTGAATTCAATGCATCTCTTGTGAGCCTGCATCCGCACAACATGACGCGTCCAACGAAGTTGATGTTGAAGAATCAATGCTTCGACACTGGTCTTTATACTTATTTTGTGAACTGCCCCGTGATTTTCGGATGAAGAACGTTATACGAATTCAATTCAACCACAGCAATGACAGCCCTCTCTCCCTCCACCAGGAAATGGGGGGAGTTACAGGGTTTAACTCTGCTTTGTGCGATCGAATCCTTTCTTTTATCTGACCTCCATCTTCCAACGCACGGTTTCATCCACGAGTTGCCTCTTACTCGCTTTACGTCTGAACTGAAAAGTCTCAAACGCCAGAACCATCGCCGGATTTACGTATAAGCTAAACAAGCTACAGCTTAGGGCCCTACTCTCTCTTGGGCCCCCCCCAAAAAAATTTAAGGAAAAAAACCTGGATGTACATTTCCAAAATATAAGATAAAAAACAAATAAAATAAAACCTACATACAGCAACAGTGTTTTGTGTTGTGTAGGCTCCTATGATGTAAGTCATGGGCCTGCTAGCCTGCTCCCTAAAATATCACTGGTTTGCTCCTTTCTATATATAGGGTGCCTACATTCTGCATGTGCAAATGGCTTTAGATACCTATTAGGTCCATCAATTACCATATAGCATATATTCAACACAAAAAACAGAGACCATTTGTTGTTAACAATGGACAGCTGGACATAGAAAGGGACCCATTACCTTCAGTAGCTTAGGGCCTCATCAAACCCAAAGGCCTGAGTGCTCACTGGAAGGCCAGATCCTGAAGCTGAGGCTCCAAGACTTTGGCCACCTCATGAGAAGAGAAGACTCCCTGGAAAAGACCCTGATGTTGGGAAAGATGGAGGGCACAAGGAGAAGGGGACGACAGAGGACGAGATGGTTGGACAGTGTTCTCGAAGCGACTGGCATGAGTTTGGCCAAACTGCGGGAGGCAGTGGAGGATAGGGGTGCCTGGCGTGCTCTGGTCCATGGGGTCACGAAGAGTCGGACACGACTGAACAACAACAACAACTGATGCTCCTTCTCTTTCTCTCCTCCCCCCAAGTCCCCGCAAGACCCCTGGAGGCAGCTGATCGTGTGGGGAGCCTGCTTCTCCACCATCTCCTGCTGCAAACATCTGCAGCCCATTTCCTCCCTGGGTGCGATCCAACTGCATTTTCCATGTCCATCACGCCGCATGGCCCGGCGCCAGCTCCCTTTCCCTTTGCAAAGGGGGGGGGGTTGCGTGTGTCTCTCCTCCCCCTTTGAGGGGAAACCGGCAGACACCCCAGAGTTTTTTTTGGGGGGGGGTTGCATGTGCTAATTCATGTCAACGGTTGCCTTGTATCCACCCAACGAAGCTGAATGCTGGAAGATTCAGGACGGAGCCAAGGAAGTCTTTCTCCATGCGGCGCATAGTTAAACTGTGGAACTCGCTGCCACTGGATGATGGCCACCAACCCAGATGGCTTTGAAAGAGGATTGGACAGGTTCATGGAGAAGGAGACGGCTATCAATGGCTACTAGCTGCAAGGGTCATGCTTTGCCCGCCTCCACAGTCGGAGGCAGCGATGCTTCTGTATCCCAATTGCTGGAAACCCGAGGAGGGGAGATCCTGCTTGTGGCTTCCCATAATAGGCATCTGAGAACAGGATGCTGGGCTGGATGCACCGCTGGCCTGATCCAGCAGAATCCTGAGGTTTCTAAGTTATTTGGAGCTGGCAGTAAATGAACAAAGGGCAGGACCTCATGGGCTCCTACCACCTCCGGTGATCAGAAACAGCCCTTGTCCCTCGGTCCGTGGCGTTCTGTTAAATCAGGGCCAAACCCTACTTGTCAACTCCTGCAGGAACACAAGGGGAGCCCTCTTTGCAGTTGGATCGGGCCCAAGTGGGCTCCTGTTTCCACCAGGGCCATCTTCTTGCATCTGGAAAGCTGGTGGTGAGCAGGATATGTGCTTCTTCTTCTTCTTCTTCTTCTTCTTCTTCTTCTTCTTCTTCTTCTTCTTCTTCTTATCATTCGTAGCCAAGTAAGATTGTCTTCCATAAACACGGTTTTAATAATGAGTCCGTAAGTGACTGTGGAGGCCAATTCTGGATCCACACGTCCTTCCACAGTGGGGACATTGGTTTCCGGGTGGGAGTTGATCACGGTGTGGATTTGCCAAGCGTGCCTTCCTCTTAGCATGTTTCTCCCTTGCGTCTTGAGTTCGAGTGTCTTCAAAGCCCACGACACCTTTGGCAAAGGCTGTTCTCCAACTGGAGCGCTCGCAGGCCAGTGTTTCCCAATTGTTGGTGTTTATACTACATTTTTTAAGATTTGCCTTGAGAGAGTCTTTAAACCTCTTTTGTTGACCACCAGCATTACGCTTTCCATTTTTAAGTTCGGAATAGAGTAGTTGCTTTGGAAGACGATAATCAGGCATCTGCACAACATGACCACGCCAGCGTTCTCTCCCTTGTGATTCCCAGAAACTAACTGCCTCTGGAGGCCTTAAGAACTCAGCCATCATGTCTGGTAGCCACATTTTCTCCGTAATTTTCCCCCCTAATCTTCTTTCAGGGTCATTGCTGCCCCTTACGGGAGCTGGGGCAATCCTTGGGAGTCTCAAATTTCAGCGGTGTCCTGTGCAAAGCCAAAAATCATTGCCCCCCTGCCTCTCACCTTCCATTCTATATCATAGTTGCGCCCCCCCCCCCAGGTTCTGCACCCGGTGCGACCAAACCAGTCCCACTCCGCTAAATCCGCCTCTGGTGGGAGCAAGTTCCATCCTTTAAAAAAATAAGGACTTTCTTTTATCAGTCCCGATCCTTGCAACATTCAGCTCTGTTCGATGCCCGCGAGTTCTGGTGTCACGAGGTTGGGAGGAAAACTGTCCTCTGTTCGCCAGGCGTAATATTATACACCTCCACCACGCGCCTCCTCCAATCGCCTTTCCCCCAGATGACATCAGCTATTACCTGTATTGTTAATGTATCAGGGGTTCATGTGTGCCGAGGAAAAAGACAAGAAAGGGTTCGTTTGGGTGTGCTGTTTAATTGGGGTGTGTTTTGTCCTGCAGCTGCGGCGCTTGTGAGAATGAGTCAGCAAGCATGTGAGAATGACTCAGCGACATCTGCAGTGTGATGATGATGATGATGATGATAATAATAATAATAATAATAATAATAATAATAATAATAATAATTTTATTATTTAAATGTTGCTGAGCTTAAGGCATAGTCTTTAGGCTGTAAGGAGACTGTATCTGTAATTGTATGCAACTGAAACTGCAGTATACTCTCAGTATAGCAACTCTCTGTTCTTTTGGCACACTCTCCCGGCGTGAGTTTGGGCACTCTGCACATGCCCCGAGTAAGACCCTGGAGAGGAAGGTTAATTGGGAATGAGGAGCAGATGAGCTCAGACCTGCAGAGTCTAAGCTATGATTTGCAGCCATCTCCGACTGAGCTGAAGCTTGCAAGCTACATACACAAACTTAAATTATTATTATTATTATTATTATTATTATCCCCTGTGTCATTTTCCAGTCCCCTCAAAAATCTGGTATTTGCATTTTCACCCTATAAGGATCTCCTTCACTCTTATTTTTTTCGTATTGGAAAACTGCTAACGTTCAAAATAAATAAATTGTTATTTAGGATATTCTACCCAGCTGCTATAAAACAGTTGCAAGGGAGCTTACAAACAAGTTCATAATGATACTTTTTTCTAAAAAAAAAAAAAAGCACCATAGAAATACAGTAATTTCATGGACTAAGTCAAAGAGCAGGATTAATTTTGTGAACCGCCCTGTGGTGTTTGGGTGAAGGGAGGTATACAATTTTCATACCCTCCAACATTTCTCCAATGGAAATAGGGACATACTATTTAATAAAAATTAAAATTAATAATAATAATAATAATAATAGCTACTCTGGGCAGCTCCCAACATAAAAAACATAATAAAACATTTAAAAACTCCTCACACAGGGCTGTCTTCAGATGACTCGGAAGTTGGATAACTCCAACATTTCTCCAATGAAAATAGGGACGTCCTAAGGAAAAGCAGGGACACGGCTGGTGCTGTGGGTTAAACCACAGAGCCTAGGGCTTGCTGATCAGAAGGTCGGCGGTTCGAATCCCCGCGACGGGGTGAGCTCCCGTTGCTCGGTCCCAGCTCCTGCCCACCTAGCAGTTCGAAAGCACGTCAAAGTGCAAGTAGATAAATAGGTACCGCTCCGGCGGGAAGGTAAACGGTGTTTCTGTGCGCTGCTCTGGTTCGCCAGAAGCTTAGTCATGCTGGCCACATGACCCGGAAGCTGTACGCCGGCTCCCTCGGCCAGTAAAGCGAGATGAGCGCCGCAACCCCAGAGTCGTCCGCGACTGGACCTAACGGTCAGGGGTCCTTTTACCTTTAAGGAAAAGCAGAACATTCCGGGATCAAATCCGAAGCCGGAATGGCTTCTGTAAATCTGGGACCGTCCCTGGAAAATCGGACACTTGGAGGGTCTGAAACAGGGAGGCAAAGCCTTGACATCGCTCCCCCCCAATAAAGGATGGGTGAAATGGACTGTTTTATAGCAGATAGGAGTTGTGAGAGAGTCATCTGAACATTGCTCTTTGCTGGACAACTTCCCAGAGCACTCCTTGTCCTTTGAAGCCACGTTCCTAAAGACTTAGAATTGCATGAGGCTCTAAGTCATGGGTAGGCAACCTAAGGCCCGGGGGCCGGATCCAGCCCAATTGCCTTCTAAATCCAGCCCGCAGACGGTCCGGGAATCAGCGTGTTTTTATATGAGTAGAATGTGTCCTTTTATTTAAAATGCATCTCTGGGTTATTTGTGGGGCATAGGAATTCGTTCATTTCCCCCCCCCCAAATATAGTCTGGCCCCCCACAAGGTCTGAGAAAAGTTTGCTGACCCCTGATCTAAGTTATCTGAAGAAGTGTGCATGCACACGAAAGCTCATACCAAGAACAAACTCAGTTGGTCTCTAAGGTGCTACTGGAAAGAATTTTCTATTTTGTTTCTACTAAGTTATCTGCAGTTTGTCATGTAAATTGAGGGTGAATTGTAGGAGTCCCAGATTTGGTTGCCAGGGGAGTGCGCTGGAGAACAGAGCGTGCCTCCTTTCCAAAGGAGCGGGACCAATGAACACTTTAGTTCTCGTCCCCTAGATTTGAAGGTGGGGCCGGAAAGTGCCAAGGGCAGCTTCTCTTTGGGGTCGGAGGCAGATCACATCTGGGGGCAGGGAGATGGTTCCTTTGCCAAGTTTTGCTCAGGCTGCCTGGAGTGTCGCGGGAGAAAGTCCTGCGGAAATAATATCCACACAAAAGAAAAACTGAATCTGGTGGCTGAACCAGGAAGGCTCCATCTGAAGGATATTAGGAGGGAAACAAAACCTTGAACAGATTTGAAATCTGGCAGCAATCTTGCTGAACCTGAACTTGACATCTGAAAATGAAGCTGGGTTTTGTTTTGTTCTTAAAGAAGCTGCAGGGAAACTAGCAATTAAATCTCTCTCTCTCTCTCTCTCTCTCTCTCTCTCTCTCTCTCTCTCTCATGGGAACTGATTCTAAGGGCAAATATCCACTAATATATTTCTGTTGCTCAATCGGAGTGTGTGCGTTTGTAAAAAAAAAAAAAAAGTGCAGAAACTTCAGACAGGAAGCTTTTAATTAAAGGCACAGTGTGATCTCTTTCAAGTGTTGTGGAACTGCCATCAGCCTCAGCCAGCATTGCTACTGGTAGTGGTAGAGGTCACTGCATTAGCTACCCTTGCAAGGAACTTTCCAGAAAAACCCTGCTCATATGACTCATGCAATTAAGCCAAGCCGTGTGCCAACAACTGGTTTCTTTTCGGAAGCGTCAGATGCAAACCTGGCATCTGTTTCTTTCAGCCAAGGGAAATAACAGCTCAGATAAGTGGATAAGACCATGCAGTGCCTTTATTTGAAGGATTCGTCAAGGCTCCTCTGGCCTTTTTTGTGGGTCTTCCAGTGCTTCCCCCCCAAATAATAATAATAATAATGATGATGATGATGATGTTTAGGGGTGCTCTCATTTTCCTACTCATATTGAAATAGGTACTCATTAACTCAAATATTGAAAGGGTGCTCATCAATGGCTCCTCTTCATCCTGGAGAGAAGTGACTAGTGGGGTGCCACAGGGTTCTGTCTTGGGCCCAGTCTTCTTCAACATCTTCATCCATGACTTGGATGATGGGCTTGAGGGCATCCTGATCAAGTTTGCAGATGACACCAAATTGGGAGGGGTGGCTAATACCCCAGAGGACAGGATCACACTTCAAAATGACCTTAACAGATTAGAGAACTGGGCCAAAGCAAACAAGATGAATTTTAACAGGGAGAAATGTAAAGTACTACACTTGGGCAAAAAAAATGAAAGGCACAAATACAGGATGGGTGACACCTGGCTTGAGAGCAGTACATGTGAAAAGGATCTAGGAGTCTTGGTAGACCATAAACTTGACATGAGTCAACAGTGTGATGCAGCAGCTAAAAAAGCCAATGCAATTCTGGGCTGCATCAATAGGAGTATAGCATCTAGATCAAGGGAAGTAATAGTACCACTGTATTCCGCTCTGGTCAGACCTCACCTGGAATACTGTGTCCAGTTCTGGGCACCACAGTTCAAGAAGGATACTGACAAGCTGGAACGTGTCCAGAGGAGGGCAACCAAAATGGTCCAAGGCCTGGAAACGATGCCTTATGAGGAACGGCTTAGGGAGCTGGGTATGTTTAGCCTGGAGAAGAGAAGGTTAAGGGGTGATATGATAGCCATGTTCAAATATATCAAAGGATGTCATACCTGCTTGGTGTACTGCAATGCGCTCTACGTGGGGCTACCTTTGAAGGTGACCCAGAAACTACAACTAATCCAGAATGCGGCAGCTAGACTGGTGACTGGGAGCGGCCGCCGAGACCATATAACACCGGTCCTGAAAGACCTACATTGGCTCCCAGTACGTTTCTGAGCACAATTCAAAGTGTTGGTGCTGACCTTGAAAGCCCTAAACAGCCTCTGTCCAGTATACCCGAAGGAGCATCACGCTGGCCACATGACCCGGAAGCTGTACGCCGGCTCCCTCGGCCAGTAAAGCGAGATGAGCGCCGCAACCCCAGAGTCGTCCGCGACTGGACCCAACGGTCAGGGGTCCCTTTACCTTTAGCCATACTTCTGAGCGCCAGTTGCAGGGAACCACAGGAAGGGAGATTGCCCTCGGGATCGAATCCTGCTTGCGGGTTTGCCACGGGCAACCATTCAGCCATTCAGTGTATACGTGATAAAACACAATACGCCACAGAGACACTGCAAAAGGAGAATCAAAACGGCACTTTTGTAAGCTTGTAGAGAACAGGATGCAGGGATAGATGGGCAGATGGCCTGATCCAGCAGCCTCTTCTTACCCTCTCACCTCCGTGACGCCGCATGCCTCTGGTCCACCTGGAGATGCTGAAAGCGGTCCATCGCAGCGGATTGCCACAGCTTATGTTTTGTTATGAAGCGGAGGAGAGATTGCTAAGGAAATGGGGAGCTGCCTTGCGCTCCATACCAAGTGTTTATGGAAAGACTGAGCTCGGAGGGAAAGGGTTCGGCACTGTATCACATTTCAAGGTTGTTCCCAGCCTTGAAAATGTGTCAGAGATTCCTAGGGCGGGGGGGGGGGGATTTCCCCGTAACCTCTTCACCCACCCGCTTCTCAAACCTCGGCCTTCCTGCCGCACATAGCAACCCAACGCACGCACGGAACCTGTTCCCAACCTTTCCTTCCGTATGAACGTTAACGAGCTGGAGGGTTTCCCAAAGGTCATCTGCTCCAGCCCCTGTCGTTAGGAAGAGCCGGGGAGCAACGCGCTTCTCTGATTTATTGATTTGTAGAAGTGTCAGCATGCCACAAATTCATGCCATATTGCGAGGCGGTGTATACGTGATGAAACACGGAGACAGTGCAAAACGAGGATCAAAACGACACTTTTGTAAGCTTGTCTAAAGGTAAAGGGACCCCTGGACATTAGGGCCAGTCATGGACGACTCTGGGGTTGCGGCGCTCATCTCACTTTACTGGCCGAGGGAGCCGGCGTACAGCTTCCGGGTCATGTGGCCAGCATGACTAAGCCGCTTCTGGCGAACCAGAGCAGTGCAGATGAGCGCCGCAACCCCAGAGTCGTCCGCAACTGGACCTAACGGTCGGGGGTCCCTTTACCTTTACCTATAGCTCAGTGGCAGAACACCTGCTTTGCACGCAGAAGGTCCCAGCTAGGAATCTCCAGGCAGGACGGGCTGAGAATCACATTTTCTCAGGAATGATTCAATGGGCAAGAGACTTCGGACATAACATACAACTCTCCTCATGGGGGAAGTTATGGAGGGAAGATTTAAAATTTATTGTTTGTAGTACATTGAAAGAAAACTATATGAAGATGGTGCATAGATGGTATTTAACTCCCAGTAGGGCTTGCCGATCGGAAGGTTGGCGGTTCGAATCCCCGCAGTGACGGGGTGAGCTCCCGTTGCTCGGTCCCAGCTCCTGCCCACCTAGCAGTTCGAAAGCACGTCAGAGTGCAAGTAGATAAATAGGTACCGATCCGGCAAACCAAGCAAAGTTCTCCTTGCCTTCTTGCTAACCCTTTCCTTCTCTGCTATTCCTCCCGACAGACAGCAAGGCCATCGTGGACGGGAACCTGAAGCTGATTTTGGGCTTGATTTGGACCCTGATCCTGCACTATTCCATCTCGATGCCCATGTGGGAAGACGAGGATGAGGAGGATGCCAAGAAGCAGACCCCCAAACAGCGGCTGCTGGGCTGGATCCAGAACAAGGTCCCCCAGCTGCCCATCACCAACTTCAACCGCGACTGGCAGGACGGCAAGGCGCTGGGAGCCCTGGTGGACAACTGCGCTCCTGGTGAGTAGGAATAAGCTGCCGGATGGTGGCTCAGGCCTTTGGCGTTCCTCGTGGCTTGGGTGCCTGGGCGGACTACAAATCCCATCGTCCTTGACCAGGTGGGCTAAGCTGGCTGTGAACGATGGGAGTTGTAGTCCGCCCACATCGAGAGTACCCAGGAGCAAAGAACGCTACTTAGCTCAGTAATGTCCGTGCTGACTGCCAAGCAGCTCTCCGGGGGTTTCAGATAGGAGATATTCCCAGCCCTGCCTGGAGACGCCCCCTGGGGATTGAGTCTTCGGCATGCCAGGCAGGTGTTCTGCGCCCACCGAGCTGCAGGCCTTGCCAGCTGGCTGTAAACACGTGTGCCGGTTCAGAAATGGCCCCATTCTGCTTTCTTCGCCACACTGATGCAAAGTGCAGTGGTACCTTGGTTCTCGAACTCTCGTATTATCTTTATTGATTTGAATTAAAAAATATCACATCACAATGCCATTTAATGCAGACAAAAAGAGAGAAAATAAAGGAGAAAGAAAATAAAAGGAGAGAAAGAAAAAACAAACAAAAACCCCCATAATTACTATACATTTCATATATGTAAATGCCGTATCATATTTACAAACTCACAAAAAAGAAGAGAAACATTACTGTGAATTAGCTAAAAAAAAAAGACTTCCAAATATTTTCATTTACTGTGCATTATAAAGGAAAGAATAGATATGGTTCTCAAACTCAGTCTGTTCCGGAAGTCAGTTCCAAAACCAAAGCATTCCAAAACCAAGGCGTGCTTTCCCGTGGAAAGTAATGCAAAATGGATTAATCTGTTCCAGACTTTTGAAAACAACCCCTAAAACAGCAATTGAACGTGGATTTTACTATCTAACGAGACCACTGACCCATAACATGAAAGCAATAAACGATGTGCTGAGGTCACACCATCCATCAATCAGTAGCTGAACTGGGTTCCCCACTGTCACAAAAACGAAACGAAAGGAGCAGCAAAAACGCAAAATAAATTGCAAAATCAGACAGACCTCAGCGTAACACTCAAGACGGAAGTGTGGGACTCAAACAGAGCACGTTTGACTTCTGGAAAAAGTTCGCAAACCAGAGCACTTCTGTGTTTGCAGTGTTTGGGTTCCAAGTTGTTTGAGTACCAAGGCGTGCCACTGTACTGGAATCATAGGAAGGGAACCCCAGGGGTCATCCAGCCCAACCCGCTGCGATTCAAGACTCTCGGCTAATAAACACATCCGTCTCTAACATGGTTACAGCGGGGCTGTGCTTTTAGTCCTGCTCCTGAGGTTCCACGTGGTCGGTCTGTCCCCCCCCCCATCTTGCCCCCGTGGGGTGAGGGTGAATGTCCGCATGCAGGTGCCCGGGGAAGAAGTCACGTGACCTCAGAGGCGGGTCTAAAACCTATGCACCAGGATTGCCAAATTAGGATTATTAATGTTGCAGTCTTGGCGTCCTCCAGCTGTCTGGGGCTGCAGCTGCCTAGCGCTGGCCGGTGACTGTTGGGAGTTGTAGTTCGGAAAAGCTGGAGGGCGCCCGGTTGAGGAAATCCGCCTTCTCCCACGTCTCCTCTTGGGCTGGTTTATGCTGCGGAGTTCAGCTCCTCTTCCAGGACTCATCAGCCTAAACACTTCTTCTCTCTCGGATTTATGGCTGGGGGGCGGGGGGAGGGAATCTACCCTCGGCTCAGGAAAAGCAAGCCAAATTTGGGCAAACTCAGAGGTCTGGACGGATATACTTGGCAACGTGAGAGTCCTTGGCGTGTTTGTGGGTTGTGTATCTCGCTGTGTAGAGGCGTCAGACATGGACTGTAGCCTCCCTAATGTTCAGAATTTAAATCCACCCCTCCTTTAAAAAAATAAATAATAAATAATAAATCCTGTGGAATTAAGGCAAGATTTCTCCGCAGGCAAACCTTGCTTAGCATCGTCAATGCGACTTTTTATGAGCCACAGATCTCACCGCCACAGATACGGCTCACCCGCCATGCGCTGTCACTCTGTGGAGTTGTGGCGCAGAGCTGCACCCTAATGATGATGATAATAATAATAATAATAATAATAATAATAATAATAATAATAATAATAATAATATGCTTCCTATCTGACTGGCTTGCCATAAGCACATACAGCACACATTTAAAGTGCATGTTTTTGCCCAAAGTATCACGGGAGCTGTAGTTTGCTAAGGGTGCTTGGAGCCCTGTGGGGGGAAACTACAGTTCCCACGATTCTTTGCGGAAAAGTTATGCGCTTTCGGCAGTGGGGTAGTGCTTAGCAGGCAAAATCGGCCCTCCAGATGTTTTGGGACTACAATTCCCATCATCCCTGACCCGTTAGCTAGGGATGATGGGAGTTGTAGTCTCAAAACATCTGGAGGGCCGAGTTTGGCCATGCCTGGCTTAGAGTGTCAGGCCAGGACCTTGGAGAGCAGGGTTCGAATCCGTGCACAGCCATGAAGTTCAGTGGGGGATCTTGGGCCAGTCCCTGCCTCTTCGCCCAGCCCACCTTGCAGGATTGTTGTAGGGATAAAATGAGGAGGGGGGAGAAACACGCACACATGCCGCCTTGAGCTCCATGGAGAAAAAGGTGGGGTATAAATGCTACAAAATGTATGTTGCACGTGCTTAAAATGCACGGCATGGATCTGGCCCAGCGGGCGCTGAGCCTGCTGTCAAAAGAAATTGCAGGGCTTAAGCGGCCGACTTGCGGAGGTCTACTCAGAAGTAAGCCCCGCTGAGTTCCTGGCAGTTTGGCCCCAGGTAAACGGGGAGCAGGATTGCGGCCAGGTTAGTGGGACTTACATCCGAGTAGACACTTACAGGGTTGTTGCATTCTCAAAGTCGCCCGAGAGCGACTTCCCCCCTCTGACAGGCAAAGGGACTGATTACCTTGATGCTTAAGGGAATGGCACACCACGCATGGGCAGAGGCACTCTTGTCCTGGACAGATTGCGGGGCCGAATCCTGCTGCCGTTGAAATATTGGAAAGCTGAAAAAATAAACCTATGCTGCCAATACTTGTGGTAAACCAGTATACAGTAAGCAGCGCAAAAACGGAAACCTACCAAACCATTCCACGTTCTGAATCCTATATTAGTAATCCAAAAATAGAGAGGGCAATGCGAGAAAGCCACAAACAGAAAACTCATTCAAGTTAATGCAACAGGAAAATTTCAGTCTTTAAAGTTTCTTTAGCCAGGCTCCTGTAGATATTGATGAAGGTAAGTCCAGTCAGATGAAATATCGAAGATGTTACGCACAAATGTTAGACAGGGTGCCGGCGTTTGTCCCCTGTTTCGCCCATGGACAGTTTTGGGCTTCTTCAGTAAATTCTTTCCCAGGGTTTACTGTATTTTCATACATTCAAATTTACATGTTACATCTCATCTTAACTAGAACATCTAATCTTCTTCTTCGGAATATTCTTCCTCAAGGTTTTGGTATATTTACACACTTTCAATTTCATATGCTAAGTTCTTTCTTGGCTTCAGCATTTATTCATTTGGCGAGGCGGGAAGGTCGAGCGATGGACAGAAGCCGCAGCCAGGCCTTATATGTCGATAGCTTCCCTCTGGGTCTGCCCCCCTCCCCGCCTTAGTTCTTGGCATACTTTCTCTCCTCCTCTGGGGATCCCCCAGGCAGGCGGGTCGCTGCTTGCAAATCTTTGGCAATCCATCTCCAGCACGAACCCCTCTGCCCATCCTCTGCGGTGCTCAAAAGAAAGCCTATTCCTCTCAGGGCTAGCGCTGGCGGAATCGTAGAGTTGGAGGGGGACCCCCAGTGGTCATCTAGCCCAACCCGCGGCAATGGTGGCACTCTGCTGTTCAGTGCAGCTGCCGTGCGTCACTCCAGAAATCCAGAAACATGCCGTGTCAGGAGAAGCAGTCCTATATATATATTAAATATTAAATTATATATATATTAATTTTTCTATTTTACAATTTAGAATATTCATTTAAACCTTCTTTTTCCATGGTTCATTTTGCATAGCATAAATCCCTGCATATTTTATATAAACTAAACCAGGGGTCAGCAAACCTTTTAGCAGGGGGCCGCTCCACTGTCCCTCACACCTTGCGGGGGGCCGGATTACATTTTTTTTTGGGGGGGGAATGAACAAAGGAACAAATTCCTATGGCCCACATGCTGATTCCTGGACCGTCCGCGGGCTGGATTTAGAAGGCGATTGGGCCACATCCAGCCCCCGGGCCTTAGTTTGCCTACCCATGAACTAAACCATTAAGAATTCCATTATTACTTCCCTCAAAACTTACGTACACTGTTGAATTTATCTTAATGCTGCCCATGTTTTCAAGTGTACACAGTTTCCCCTTGAGGACTTATCCTGCCCAGGCAAAACTATTCCCAGAAGGGGCAGAGCAGGGTCATTAAGCAGTGGGGTTTGGGGAGAATCCCAGAGAGAGAGAGAGAGAGCAGGCCTTTGGGGGACTAGATGGCCTTTGGGGGTCCCTCCTGTGACGTCATTCCCGGCGTCTGTTCCACGAACGCCGGCCTCTTGCTCCTTTCTCTGCTGCAGGAGGTTGAGTCCCACAAGGGCATACAGGGCACTGCCACGCCAGCCACAGAATCGCAGAATTGGAAGGGACCCCCGGGGGTCATCTAGTCCAACCCCCTGCAATGCAGGAATCTCAACTAAAACATACATGACAGGTGGCCATCCAGCCTCTGCTTCAAGCCTGCCAGCTTTCTCCTCCGCCGTCTTGCCCTTGCGCAACTTAGCAGGGAAGAAGCGGGAGGCGGCGCCAGGGTGTGTTGGCTCCGCCTTCGATTGGCTCTGGCTCCGCCCACTCTTGGACCCCAACCACGGGCACCTGCCGCTGACTCTTATCCAGTTCCGTGTCTTATTTCTCCCCTTTGCACTCCCTTCCTCAATCCAGTTCCGGTTCTTCTCAGCAGCTGGGGCGGCTTGCAATAAACCCTGGAGTGGATCCAGTTCCTTTCCGATTGGATCCGGCAAGCTTTGCCAAGGATGGCCACAATGCCCCTATTGTCTCTGGCTCTCCTGGCAGGCGCCCCCAAGGCCAGCGCTGCCTGTCTGACCCTGTCTTTATCTCTCCTTCCCATAGGCCTGTGCCCGGACTGGGAGACCTGGGATCCTAAGCAGCCCGTGGAGAACGCCCGGGAGGCAATGCAGCAAGCAGACGACTGGCTGGGAGTGCCCCAGGTACTACCTTGGCAAAAAAACTGGGGCTTCCGAAGGGCTGGGCTCTCTGGATCAAAGCCACCCTTTCCCCTCTGCCTTTAAAAGTTGCCCGGCGGGCGGTAATCCAACCGGCGAAGACTCTTTTCGCGCTTTGCCTGTTGAATTTCTGCCTGTTGCACAACAGGGAAAGGGGCGGCTTTGGCACGCTGGAGGGAAGCAGCTGGTGGGGAAGGGGTGTTATTCCTCTTTGGCGCCCCACCTGTTAACATGGCATTACTCCTCCTCCTCACAGGTGATCGCCCCCGAAGAGATCGTGGACCCCAATGTGGACGAGCACTCGGTCATGACGTACCTGTCCCAGTTCCCCAAAGCCAAGCTGAAGCCGGGGGCTCCCCTGCGCTCCATGCAGCTGAACCCCAAGAAAGCCAAGGCCTACGGCCCAGGTGAGTAGCCCTGGCAGAAGAGACAGAGGGGCCAGTGGTCAAGGGAATTGATTGCTCTCTTCTCCACCCAACTCCCAAGGGACGCGGGTGGCGCTGTGGCTTAAACCACAGAGCCTAGGGCTTGCCGATCAGAAGGTTGGCGGTTCGAATCCCCGCGACGGGGTGAGCTCCCGTTGCTCGGTCCCAGCTCCTGCCCACCTAGCAGTTCGAAAGCATGTCAAAGTGCAAGTAGATAAATAGGTACCGCTCCGGCGGGAAGGTAAACGGCGTTTCCGTGCACTGCTCTGGTTCGCCAGAAGCGGCTTAGTCATGCTGGCCACATGACCCGGAAGCTGTACGCCGGCTCCCTCGGCCAGTAAAGCGAGATGAGCGCCACAACCCCAGAGTCGTCCACGACTGGACCTAATGGTCAGGGGTCCCTTTACCTTTACCACCCAACTCCCAGTTGACCAGGAGAAGGCCTGCCCTAGCCTGCTCCCATCACTTTAAGAAAGGGATCAATCCGGATCAATCAACCAGAGAAGCCTTCTGTGTTCTGGAGCTAAAGAGGGGGCCTCTGGACTCTTATTTCCATTTCATAGAATCATAGAATGGGACCCCCGAGGGTCATCCATCCCAGCCCGCTGCAATGCAGGAGTCAGAGCTATAGAATCGCTGAAGGGAGTAATTCAGTCATGTACCAGGACTTCGGGTTTACAAATGCAAAGTGAATTAAAGGGCTCTGTTGCCCAAAGGCAAACAAACAAACAAACCAACAAACAAAACCCACTTTAAAATAAACATTAGATGGGGATGTCCTTTGAAAAGCATGGGTTGAGTGAATTGCTGAGAAGGCGGTTAAAGAGCCCACAATTGGGATGGGACCCCCATAGATCGCGGAGTCCAAGCCCCTGCGATGCAGGAATCTCAACTGAAGCATCTGAGTTGATGAATGCTCGCCGTCTGATTTGATAAGCCGGTCAGGCAAAAGGTATAACAGAGACCGGGCGATATCAAAGTTCCGGGAGCTTTGCGCAAGAAGATTCGGACGAATTCTTGATAATTCGTGGAGGAGGGGGTTGGAACAGTGTTACGATTCTATGAAGATTCAGGAAAGGGGAAATACGGTGGTACCCCGGGTTACGCACACCCCGTGTTGCGGATGTTCGAGTTGTGAACGCCCGCAACCCAGAAGTGTTTCCGGAGCGCGCATGACCCATGTGCGGCCCCCGGATGCGCAGAAGCGTTCTGTGCACTTTGTGCATGCGCAGAAGCGCTCAAATCACGCTTCTTCTGGGTTTTTCCTGTGCGTTCATGATACACACGCTCGCGTTATGTACCGCGACCCGGAACGGATCGTATATGTAACCCGGGGTACCACTGTAATAATAATGATAATGATAATAATAATGAGAACTGGGGAACTGGAAAGGGACGTGTTCCACCTGCTGTATCCCGGCTAACGTATCTGACGTTCCTCGCAGGGATTGAGCCCCACGGTAACACGGTGCTGAAACCAGCCCATTTCACAGTGGAAACCATCGAGGCAGGATTGGGAGAGGTGCTGGTGTACATCGAAGACCCCGAAGGACACACAGAGGAGGTACTGGGCTCTGCAGCCTTCTGCTCTTCTCCCTGCCCTCCCGAAAGCCCCGGGTTTTGTGGGGTCCTGCGCCTGATCGAATTAAAACGGGAGGCATTGCAGGCAAAAGACACGGCAGGGAATCCGAGTCTCCCCACCTCCTGAAATACCAAGCAAGGATGGGGAACACGCAGCCCTCCAGCTGTTGCTGGACTACAACTCCCACAATCCTTTGCCATTTCCCACGCCAGAGTCTAGCAACAAATGGAAGGCCCTGTATTGCGGGACACCGCAGTAGGGATGCGGGCGAGGGTGGGTCTCTCTAGGAAATAATGTCTCCTGCTTTTGTTCCTCACCCACCCAGGCCAAAGTGGTCGCCAACAACGACAAGAACCGGACGTATTCTGTCTCCTACGTGCCGAAGGTGGCTGGCTTGCATAAGGTGAGAGGCCCTCTTCGTCTGTAAGCATGGAATCAGAGAAGTGTAGAGCTGGAAGGGACCCCCCCGGGAGTCATCTAGTAATAATAATAATAATAATAATAATAATAATAATAATAATCAATACCCTGCCCATCTGGCTGGGTTTCCCCAGCCACTCTGGGCGGCTCCCAACAGAATATTAAAAACACAATAAAACATCAAACATTAAAAACTTCCCTAAACAGGGCTGCCTTCAGATGTCTTCTAAAAGTCAGATAGTTGTTTATTTCCTTGACATCTGATGGGAGGGCGTTCCACAGGGCGGGCGCCACTACTGAGAAGGCCCTCTGCCTGGTTCCCTGTAACCTCACTTCTCGCAGGGAGGGAACCGCCAGAAGGCCCTCAGAGCTGGACCTCAGTGTCCAGGCTGAACGATGGGGGTGGAGACGCTCCTTCAGGTATACAGGACCGAGGCCGTTTAGGGCTTTAAAGGTCAGCACCAACACTTTGAATTGTGCTCGGAAACGTACTGGGAGCCAATGTAGGTCTTTCAGGACCGGTGTTATGTGGTCTCGGTGGCCGCTCCCAGTCACCAGTCTAGCTGCCGCATTCTGGATTAGTTGTAGTTTCCGGGTCACCTTCAAAGGTAGCCCCACGTAGAGCGCATTGCAGTAGTCCAAGCGGGAGATAACCAGAGCATGCACCACTCTGGCGAGACAGTCTGCGGGCAGGTAGGGTCTCAGCCTGCGTACCAGATGGAGCTGGTAGACAGCTGCCCTGGACACAGAATTGACCTGCGCCTCCATGGACAGCTGTGAGTCCAAAATGACTCCCAGGCTGCGCACCTGGTCCTTCAGGGGCACAGTTACCCCATTCAGGACCAGGGAGTCCTCCACACCTGCCCTCCTCCTGTCCCCCAAAAACAGTACTTCTGTCTTGTCAGGATTCAACCTCAATCTGTTAGCTGCCATCCATCCTCCAACCGCCTCCAGACACTCACACAGGACCTTCACCGCCTTCACTGGTTCTGCTTTAAAAGAGATGTCCAACCCCACACAATCTTTCCTCGCAGGAGCGTTGTTCCAACCCTTGATGGTTTTGCCCCTTTCTGGCCCTTCGCCAGTGTGTGCCAGTCCAGGCTGGTTCTCACCACATACTAAAAAAAATCACCCTTTTTTCCTCCCTGCTCTCCTGCCCTAGGTCACGGTGCTCTTTGCCGGGCAGAATATCGACAAGAGCCCCTTCGAGGTCAACGTGGGCATGGCCCTGGGGGATGCCAACAAGGTGACAGCCCGGGGGCCAGGCCTGGAGCCCGTGGGCAACGTAGCTCACAAGCCCACCTACTTTGACATCTACACGGCAGGTAAGTGCCCAGGCGGATGCCTCTGAAAAGCCTTCAGACACATAGCTGTCAACTTTCCCCTTTTCTTGCGAGGAATCCTATTTCAGAATAAGGGAATTTCCCTTAAATAAAGGGAAAAGTTGGCAGCTAAGTTCAGGCAGCCATGCCCGACTGAGTGCCTCCGGCACTTGAGACATCCGAGGTAGACTGCCCCTGCATGTGGAAGCTCTATGGCTAATTGCCGCCAATGGGCATTCCCCCCGAGGGTTGCCAGACCTCCATCTCCTGACTTGAAATTCTCCAACTTTGCCTGCACGATGTCCCCACTGCAGGTGGCAGGGAGAGCGCTTTGTCCTCTAGATGGGCGAGAGCGCCAATAATTAATAATAATAATAATAATAATAATAATAATAATAATAGTTTAAGAAGATCGTGTATGTGTTTTGCAAGCTTCAACTCAGCAGGAGATGGCTGCAAAGCATAGATTAGAGCAGGCATAGGCAAACCCGTCCCTCCAGATGTTTTGGGACTACAACTCCCATGACCCCTAGCTAACAGGACCAGTGGTCAGGGATGATGGGAGCTGTAGTCCTAAAACATCTGGCGGGCCGAGTTCGCCTATGCCTGGCTTAGACTCTGCAGGTCTGAGCTCATCCTCTCCTCATTCCCAATTAACTTCCGTCTCCAGGGTCTTTCCCAGTGACATCACCAGGGGCTCTTCCCTGTGACATCAGTAGGGGCGATCCGTAGCTCTCAGTTTCGGGCTCTGAGATCTCAGGGTCTGGGACGCTCCTCACTTGGCAACCCCAATATCCCAGCAGGAACTTCTTCCACCCCTTCCCAAAGCCATTTGAAACACGGGTCGTGGGCCTCCTCGGGGGAAACGGGCGAGAGGGTGCGGAGAGGACCGGCACCCGTGGGAAGGCACACGATTCTTCCGACAGCCAGAGTCCTCAAACTGTAAAGTTGGAAGGGACCCCCCCAGAGGTCATCCAGCCCAGCCCCCTGTGAGGACACGGATCAAACACTAGATGGAGTGGATGGTGTGTGTGTGGGTTGGATCCTGAGCTGTGCCTCTCATGCCGCCTCTGCCCGACAGGTGCGGGAACCGGAGACGTGGGCGTGGTGATCGTGGACCCCCAGGGCCGCCGCGACACCGTGGAGGTGGTACTGGAGGACAAGGGCGACAGTATCTTCCGCTGCACTTACCACCCTGTCTTGGAGGGTCCACACACCCTCTACGTTACCTTTGCAGGGGCTCAGATCCCCAAAAGCCCCTTCACGGTCAACATCTCAGAAGGTAAGGCCACCTGCCGCTTCTCTCTTGGGGACCCATCTTCCTGTTCCTTCCTCCCTCCCTCCCTTCCTTCCTTCCTTCCCTCCCCCTCCACATCTCCATGCCTGTTTTTCGCCTCCAAAATGCCACCCTAATCATTTCCTTAACACTCAACCAGCAGAAAGAAGCCTTTGCGGTCTGATAGTGGCGAGGCAGTGTGGGGTAGTGGTTAGAGCGTCGGACTAGGACATGGGAAAGACCGGGGTTCAAATCGCACTCCCCTCCCCCCCTTGGTCATGAAGCTCACCGGGTGACCTTGGGGGGGGGCCCATCCCTGCCTCTCAGCCTAAGTTACCTACTTCACAGGGTTGTCGTGAAAATGGAAAGGGGGGGAGGAGAATTGTGTCTGGGAATTAATAAAATAAATTGTCATCATCAAGGGGAGCCCGTGTGGTATAGTTGGTAGAACGCTGGATCCAGGGAGACCTGGGTTCAAATCTCTATTTGGGCACGAAGGGAGGGTGACCCTGGACCTGTTGCGATATCCCAGCCGGACCCTACCTAATTCACAGGGCTGTTGTGCGAAAGCAAACGGCATAACCTCGTGGATGCTGCCCCAAGATCTTTGCAGAAAAAGTGAAATAATAATAATAATAATAATAATAATAATAATAATAATAATAATAATAATAAATGAATCCCTTTGTACCTTAATAGGGTAGGATGTTCTCAACCTTTCTTGGATCCAAGGGGACAGGTTGGGAAATACAAGAAACCATTGTGGTCACCATATGCCCATTTCACAGAAGAAGAACCAGTGATGCTCAGACCCCCACTCCCCCCAAAACCTGGTACAGTCATACCTCGGGTTGCGTTCGCTACAGGTTATGAACGTGCCGAACCCGGAAGTACCGGAACGGGTTACTTTCCGGGTTTCGGCGTGCATGCATTCGCAGAGGTGCTAAATCGCACTTCGCAAGCAGATCCCGTTCACAGCCAGAGGTACCACTGTATAACCCTTCAAAGCCCACTGCAAGCAGATAAAACACAGACCGGAAAAGGATGCAAACTTGCCAACCCCAAATTAAAACACTGGGGGAGGGGGCTGTTTTGGGGACCCCAGTAATAGGGAGTGGGGAGCCAAGCTGCCTCGGTTTCTCTCCAGTATGGGGTTAACAGAGAGCCTAGGAGCCCAGACCCTTGGGTGGGCGATGGGTGCCCCTTATTGGGGTTCAGACTCCTTGGTACCCCCAAGCCGTTGCCAAGCAATGGGCCTTGTCCCAAGAGAAGCCATTATTGCAACGGTGTGTCCTGCCTCCTCCAGGGAAGCCTGCCTAGGAGTTTGGGGGTCCCAGCTGGGGCTGCCAGTCCCCCCCCCCAGGCCCACAAAGAGGGCAAGCAGGGCCCCCCCCAGAGGTGTGATTGGCACTTCCATTCACCAAATCGATCTTTTTATTGGCAAACTCCGCGTTTTGAATGCAATAATCTCACGGTGGCACGGGTGGCGCTGTGGGTTAAACCACAGGGCCTAAGGCTTGCCGATCAGAAGGTGGGTGGTTCGAATCCCCGCAATGACGGGGTGAGCTCCCGTTGTTCGGTCCCTTCTCCTGCCAACCTAGCAGTTCGAAAGCACATCAAAGTGCAAGTAGATAAATAGGTACCGCTCCGGCGGGAAGGTAAATGGCGTTTCCATGCGCTGCTCTGGTTCGCCAGAAGCGGCTTTGTCATGCTGGCCACATGACCCGGAAGCTGTCTGCGGACAAACGCCGGCTCCCTCGGCCTATAGAGCGAGATGAGCGCCGCAACCCCAGAGTCATCTGTGACTGGACCTAACGGTCAGGGGTCCCTTTACTCTCTTTGTCACCGACGGGAGTTATTCCTGGCCTCCGGCGCAAGGAATTTATCTTTATTAATTTTCTTTTGGTTTCTGGGCTGAGACTGATTACCGGCCTCCTTATCCCCCCACCCCTTGAAGCCTCTGTGCCATCTTGGCGGGAATTGTTTCCGTCTCGGCCAAAGTGTCTCGCAAAATCCCTAGCCGATATAGTCCGCATAGTCCACTTTGCACGTTCCTAGGAAACACGCCTGCAGAAAGGTCTGGAATCTCGCATCTAGCTCCCCTCTCTCCTTTGCAATGAAAAACAGGAATCTGACACACCAGAAGCTTCCTGACAGCAACATTCCTGTGGGCACACAGCTGAGCTCTGCTCTCTAGCCTTAGTCCTCATTTTCTCACAAAAACCGCTGAGTGTTTTAACCTGCAAAACCTTTGCCATTTTGTATCCTCTTTGGGATCACCGCACAACAGCCCTCCGAGGTCGGTTCTTAGGCTGCAGTCCTACTAGGGCCTGAGTTCAACTGAGCTAAACGGGACCCATTTCTGAGCCTTATGGCTGCTGTGGCCATTTTACAGATCTGCAAACTGAGTCTGAAGGAAGGTGACTTTCCCAGGGTCTCCCCGTGAGTTAGCAGGCTTGAAAACTCTTCCCCTCTTAATCCCGACTATTTGGGGATGGGTTGTGGTTCCTTCCTGGGAAGTGAACACACTCTGTGCAAGCTCAGAGGCAGATGTCCGACTGTTCTTTGCAAGCAGATCCCAGGGCTTTCCCCCGGGGTGGGGAACTGGATCTCGCCAGGGGGCTGAATCCAGAGCTGGCTCCCCCCTTTTGACTCAAAAGTGCCCACCTGTCAGTCAGCTGATTTCAGGTGATTCAACTTCAGAGGGAAAATGGGGAGTGCACTTTTAGCATGCTCCGGGTTCCTCTATTCCCACTTTTGCAGCCCCGCCTTGAATTAGGGTTGCGGCTGTGAGTTGACCGTACAGGTGGGTGTGGCTGGGGGGAAACAGCCTTGCGGGCGAAATTAGGATCCCTGAGGTTTCTTTCTTCCGTATTGCATTTTCTTTATTGTGTTTATACACCGCTCTAGACCCGGAGGTCTCAGGGCGTTTCACGGGACAAAATCAAAATATTAAACCACGGTTTCCCCATGCTTGCCTTAGGTAAATGACTAGGAGATCAGCATTCCCATTACACAGATGGGGAAACTGAGGCCAATAGCCCCTTGCTTCCTCATGCCAGGTGCCGGTCTGTCTGCTTGGGGGGGGGGGAGGAGGCTTCTGCCTGCTTCCCCACCCCATCAAACATCACTAACTCATCCTCTCCTTTCTCCTCGGATCCTCCAGCGCCGTTCCCCCCGCCTCCGCCTGGCGTCTCCCCCCTCCAGATCATCCCTCAGTCTGTCCGCACCCCGCCCGCCGACAAGGCCAAGAAAATCCCACCCCCCACCATGCCCAAGCCTCGCAAACCAAGTTAGTAAGAGCAGGCCTGGCGAAGCCTCGCTTGTGCCCGCGCTTCCTGGCATGAGATGGCCCGGCAACGGCATGGAACGGGCAGAGCCACTGTGTCCGTCCCGTCCCCCCAGACTCCTGTTTCGTTTGTTTGGTTGCTTGGTTCATGGGGTGGGGGAGAAGGTTCATATGTTTTCAGCCCTGCGTCTGCAGAGAGACTGCTAGGCGGTTTGCAATGCAGTGAAAGACAAGTCCTTGCAAGACCTCAGCTGCTTTGACTGCCGGCTATACCAGGCGAGAAAGATACTAAAGAAAGAGGAGGTTTTTCTCTGCGAGATTTGAAATTATATTATGAAGCATCTTGCCTATGTTGGTTAAGGGATTGGGTTTTGTTAAAAAATACAGATCTGTTAAATCTGGAAGGATATGAGAAAGCTTCCCCATAATAACCCTCAAGCAAGGGGTACCCCCCTTCTCAGCTTGGGGGTCCCAGCCCAGCAACTCTGTCAGGCTGACCCCAGTGCCTTCCTCGATCTGCCTCGGGAGTTTAGGGTTCTGCATGGCATCGTGCTGCCCCCAACCAAGCCCTGCCCCATAGCTGTCTCTTTCCCACGTGCCTGTCGCTTGTGGCATGGACTTGAGGTCATGCATTTGAGAGATGTGCCTGCACCAAAGGACCAGCATGCTTCACTTTGAGCTGCTGTGCTGCCTGCGAGTCACAGCCTTTCCCCTAAGCATCTCTGCGGCTTTCTCCTCCTCTGCCAATCTAAGGGGCACCCATCCACCATGGGATGTGATCCATGAGAGGCAGTCAAGTACAACATTCCTTGCAATGCTAGAGAAGACATGCGAGGGGATGTTTGGTCCAGCCAGCTGAAACTTCCTGTTGCTTCTGGCTGGAGCATCCTTCCTTTTGCATGTGATAGAAGGTGGGCGTGGCCTTACCTGTCCAGGTAACAAAGGACAAGTCCAGGTAACAAAAGGACAAGTCACGAAGCACCCTTCCCTCTTTTTGACTTCCTTCTTTGTTTGACCAGCTTTTGAGCTAGGACTGCCCTGCTAGCTGTTTAGCTAGCAGAAGCACTGGGGTTATTCCCCCATATGGGGTAGATCAGGGGTCAGCAACCTTTTTCAGCCGTGGGCCGGTCCACCGTCCCTCAGACCATGTGGTGGGCCAGACTATATTGGGGGGGGGGGAATGATACAATGAATTCCTATGCCCCACAAATAACCCAGAGATGCATTTTAAATAAAAGGACACATTCTACTCATGTAAAAACACGCTGATTCCTGGACTGTCCGCGGGCTGGAGTGAGAAGGCGATTGGGCCGCATGCGGCCCGCGGGCCTTAGGTTGCCTACCCCTGGGGTAGATCCACATGTACATGTTTGTAACTAAGTCTGTGAACTGTCGTAAGTAAACTTCTTTTATTGACAGGTAGGTAGCCGGGTTGGTCTGCCATAGTCAAAAAAATAAATAAAAGTCAATTCTTTTATTGACTTTGAGTAAGATTGTGGCGCCATTATTCTTTTAAGAGGGATTCAAGGGAACTTACCAGGAATGTACAATTCAATCTGAGACAGACTGAATTGTATAATAGGGAGAGGCTCACACGAGCCTGCAACCAGCTATCTGCTGTGCATGTAAAAAGGGGGAGGTAAACTCTGCTAAGTGAAGGAAGTTGCTAGCGCAAGTTAGGAAGGATATTAATCAACAATATATCCTCTCCTGCCACCCTGAACATTCCCATCATCCACCCTCTGACCTCCATCAGCCACTGTCAGTATGGCCAACAATTGGGAGGTCGGTGCGAGTCCCGCAGCACCTCGGGGCGGGGGGAGCACCAGGTTGGCTGTTCCTGCACTAAACCATCATTGCTAATTCATTTCCCTCCATCTTCCTCTCCACCCACCCTCAATGTCGTTCTTTCCCCTCTTTCGTACACGTAAATATCCTTTAAATGTGCTCACCTGATACAACTGGGGAGAAGGACCCCACATTGGTCTAGAGCTCTAGGCCATTGATCTTCAATTACTGGGTCGTGGCCCCGATTCTGGAGTCGTTGCAGCACGATCAGCATAAGGGCATGTGATTAAAAAGTTAAGAAACGGTTGCCCGGTGCATGCTTGGGTTCCAGGTGGGTCTTGATCGGAAAAGATGGAAGGTTGCAAAATCAGGCCCAAGAGAAGGTGGTTTAAGAGCTCGTGATTCTCTGCAAAGCGGGTTTCCAGGGAATAATAAGAGCAGAAAAAGAGCCCGCTGGATCAGGTCACTGGCCCACTTAGTCCAATATCCTGTTCTCACAGTGGTCAACCAGATGCCCCAATGGGAAACCGGTGAGCAGAATCTGAACTCAAGACCCTCTTGTGATTTCCAGTAATTAGGAATTCAGAAGCATTGCTGCCTCCAACTGCGGAGTAAGAGCATAGCCAGCATGTCTAGGAGCCATCGATAGCCCTTTCCTCCGTGAATTTGTATAGTCCTCTTTTTAAAATCCCTCCCAAGTTGGTGGCCATCGCTGCCTCCTGTGGCTGGGAGTTCCACAGTTTAACCTTAACATCACAGCATTTAGCTTCACTGGATGTATGTGAGTTCTGAGGTTACGAGAGAGGAAGGAAACCTTTTCTCGCTCCCACGATCTCCATGCTTATTTTTACGCACCTCTGCGATGCCCCCAATTACTCCCTTGTTTCTAAGCTAAAACATCCCCATACGCTGCAACCTTTCTCCATCGGAGAGTTGCTGCATGCCACTGATCATTTCGGCTGCCCCTTTCTGAACCGAAACGGCTTGATTTTTTTAGTTTCGCTTGCAAAAGTGTGTCAGTGATGACCCCGCGGAGCTGTGGGCAGCTGACGTAGGATACACTTTGTGACCTATACAGTTTTAAGCAAAAGGTATTAAGGGAAACCCATGCTTGGTGCCTGAGAAACTCCAGCTAAAGGTAAAGGGACCCCTGACCATTAGGTCCAGTCGCGGACGACTCTGGGGTTGCGGTGCTCATCTCGCTTTACTGGCCGAGGGAGCTGGCGTACAGCTTCCGGGTCATGTGGCCAGCATGACTAAGCCGCTTCTGGCAAACCAGAGCAGCGCACGGAAATGCCGTTTACCTTCCCCGGAGCGGTACCTATTTATCTACTTGCACTTTGACGTGCTTTCGAACTGCTAGGTTGGCAGGAGCAGGGACCGAGCAACGGGAGCTCACCCCGTCATTGCGGGGATTCGAACTGCTGACCTTCTGATCAGCCAGCCCTAGGCTCTGTGGTTTAACCCACAGCGCCACCCGCGTCCCTTAGAAATTCCAGCCAGAGCCATCTAAAAGGGTTCCCTTTTTTTGTTGAGAGAATAGCTGGTGCTTCAATCGGGCTGGATCTCCTCCGCTGCCGGCCCTTCTGCTTGTCTTGCTCGCGAGTCGCTGCATGGAGGGTCTCCTTCGAGCTGACCCGGTCCCGGGTGTGCAAATGACTGTTTGGGTGGCACCCTACCCACAGCACTTGGGTGGCGTCGCGGTGCTTGGCTAGCCCTGGGTACCTTGGCCACATTTTGGGGGTGGCAAGACGTGTGGCACTCTGTGTGCCTTGCCTGCCGAATCCCAGCCCTCTCCCGAGAGCGTCGCTGCGCATCCGACGAAGCCAGGCGCGTGGAGAATGAACTGCGTGGCCGGAACCCTTCTTTGGCTGCTAACCTGCCCTTTCTCTCTCCTTCTCCATAGCATGCAGCCCCAATGCCTGCCGGGCCATGGGTCGTGGACTCCAGCCCAAGGGGATGCGAGTGAAGGAGGTGGCAGACTTCAAGGTCTACACTAAAGGCGCTGGCACCGGAGAGCTGAAAGTCGTGGTCAAGGGACCAAGTAAGTGCTGGCAAATTCGTCCCAGTCGAGGCCGGCTCTACCCTTTCTTTTCAAATTACAGGATTTTTCCCTCCATAGGGCACACCGGGGCATAGGGCGCACCTCGTTTTTAGAGGAGGAAACAAGAAAAAAATATTTTTCTGGTTTTCCTCTTCTAAAAGCCCTGTTTTTTTGAGGATCAGCTAAAAGTTTTGCAGCTTTTTTGCAAAGGGAAAAGCCCTGTTTTTTTGAGGATCAGCTAAAAGTTTTGCAGCTTTTTTTGCAAAGGGGGAAAAGCAAAGCTCCTTTTGCAAAGGGGGAAAAGCAAAGAGGAAAAGCCCCGTTTTTATGGGGTTCAACTCACATTTCTGCAGCTTCTAAAGGAAAGGGAGCCTTTTCTACAGTTTCCAGACAGATAATCTAATCAGCCAGTCACATGTCGCTGGGGAAACAAACAACCTCCCTCTGCAGCACATTCAACAATGGAGGCCTGGGCAAGGGGGGGGCTGAAAGGGAGCCAGGGACTCTTATCTCTCTCCCGATCTCTTGCTGATAAGCGGGGTCCTTTCAACACCCCCTTTTCTCTTTGTAAAATAAAAAGCACGATTCTCTTTTGGCCCCTGGGCAATTTAGCTCCAGGGACCACCATTCGCTCCATAAGACGCACAGGTATTTCCCCTGGCCCAACAACATCCGCGCAGCTGTTGAAACAGTCTTTCCTGCTCCTTTGGGATCCCATCACCTACAATTCCTAATAGAAAAGCTTCTGGGTTGTTGTTTTTTTTGGTAAAAGTTATTTCAAACCTTTTTTTCAATTCATCGTATATCATTTCCCAGAATACTTTTGCTACCTTACATCAGGCGTAGGCAAACTCGGCCCTCCAGATGTTTTGGGACTACAACACCCATGTTCCCTTTCTAACAGGGCCAGTGGTCAGGGATGATGGGAGTTGTAGTCCTCAAACATCCGAGTTTGCCTATGCCTGCCTTACATGTTCACCACATAGGATAAAAGTTGCCTTCTTCTTCTTTACATTTCCAGCAGATAATTGTACCTGTCTTATACATTTCCGCTAACTTACTGGGAGTTAAATAACAGAGGCTGGCAGATGAAGGGGGGGGGAGCGGACTCTCATTTCCCCCATAGATTCATAAGCGCAGGAGGGTGCCTGGTACCCAGACTGCCAGCGGCTGCTGTGGGTGCAGGATGCTGCGGCACGATTGCTGACAGGAGCAAGGCCTTGTCCGAATGTGACGCCTGCGCTCAGGGGTCCGCTATGGCTGTCGATTTGCTGCCAGGACAAATTCAAGGTGTCGTTTGCTATGAGTATACAAAGCTCTTGATATCCGGTTAACCTACGCATTCGCCTTGCCCCAAATGTGCCACCGCGGGTACCATACCTGCTCCTCATTTGCAAGAACGTGATTGCTTGGCGTGGCAGTGCCTGAACCATTGGAACTCCCTGCCTCTTGATATCAAGCGCTCTTTCCGGCACCTGCTAAAAACATTCTTGTTTTAGGCACCCGGGTTCTTAGAAACGGCGGTGCAATTCTTAACCTGTTTTAGCATTTTAACTTTTTGCACGTTTTAAAATATTGTCAGTCTTTCTTGATCTGATTGATTTATCTTTCTGCAAACCGCTTTGAGGTCCGTCCGCCCCCCACAGTCAAGCAGTGTATAAATCTTATTAAATAAATAAAGGTTCGTGGAAAGAGATGGAAGAATGAAATTGAACCCAGTGAAGAAATCGGCCAACCAATCGCTTGATCAGCTGGGCACTTTGTACATGCCCAGGTTCCCGTATCCCTGCCATTCACATCTTTTCTCCCACCCCTTTTCGCAGAAGGCACTGAGGAGCCGGTGAAGGTTCGGGCCGTTGGCGACGGGGTATACGAATGCGACTACTACCCGACGGTCCCCGGGAAATATGTAGTGTCCATCACATGGGGCGGCTACGCCATCCCGAGGAGGTAAGAAAAAGGGCCGTGTGGGGCACGGCGCAATCCTGCGCATGCAGAAACGGTGCCCGAGACGAGCGGAATCGAAGCTCTTGAGAATCTCGGCTGCCTTTCTCAAAGCAAGCTTCTAGCCCTCATTGATGTGAAATATATTTGGCTGATTAATATTCCGCAGCCTGATTAGTACTCGACAGCCTTTTTAATGTGTTTGCATGAGGGACGCAGGTGGCGCTGTGGTCTAAACCACAGAGCCTAGGGCTTGCCAATCGGAAGTTTGGCGGTTCGAATCCCCATGACAGGGTGAGCTCCCGTTGCTCGGTCCCTGCTCCTGCCCACTTAGCAGTTCAAAAGCATGTCAAAGTGCAAGTAGATAAATAGGTACCGCTCTGGTGGGAAGGTAAACAGCGTTTCCGTGCGCTGCTCTGGTTCGCCAGAAGCGGCTTAGTCATGCTGGCCACATGACCCGGAAGCTGTACGCCGGCTCCCTCGGCCAGTAAAGCGAGAGGAGCGCCGCAACCCCAGAGTCGTTCGCGGTCAGGGGTCCCTTTACCTTTACCTTTATGAGGGTTATAGTTTTGTTGCTCCTGTTGTAGCTACAGGTGAAACTCGAAAAATTAGAATATCGTGGAAAGGTTCATTTCTTTCAGTAATTCAACTTAAAAGGTGAAACTAATATATGAGATAGACTCATGACATGCAAAGCGAGATATGTCAAGCCTTTATTTGTTATAATTGTGATGATTATGGCGTACAGCTGATGAGAACCCCAAATTAACAATTTCAACTTTGGGGTTTTCATCAGCTGTGCGCCATAATCATCACAATTATAACAAATAAAGGCTTGACATATCTCGCTTTGCATGTCATGAGTCTATCTCATATATTAAACTCCAGTAGCTAATGAAAACAATTGCTTACATAAATGGACTTTTCCAGGATATTCTAATTTTTCGAGTTTCACCTGTATTTATTTGTGCTTTTATTTTATATTTTTTATCTTGTGATTCGCCCCGAGATCTTTGGGTGAAGGGCAGTATACAACAGCACCATTTCCTTGAAAAGGGAAAAGTCTAGTGAATTCTCCGCAGCCAGGAGGACTAGATAATGCACAGGGTCGGTCGCAGCTCTACAATTCTATGGATGCTCTACGAATTCTGCAAAACGAGGAAAAAAATCTTTGCACGTGTTTTTATGGAACAAAATTCGATTTGAGCATTGCTTTGGGTCACTAGTGGATTTTGGGGTGGCTGGTCCCAGCTTGCAGGGCTGGCTCCCAATCTGATTCCCAGTCTTGGTGTGGCATGGACTTAACTTTTTTTCTCCCCCCTCCTCAGTCCCTTTGAGGTGCAGGTGGGACCAGAGGCTGGAGTACAGAAAGTCAGGGCCTGGGGCCCTGGCTTGGAGACCGGCGTGGTGGGCAAGTCGGCAGATTTCGTTGTCGAGGCGATTGGCACAGAAGTGGGCACCCTTGGTAAGTCACAGCGGGGGCAAGGTGGGTTGGGCCGGATGGGATGGAGACCATTTCTCAGTCTTGGAGTCGCCACTGTGAAACACCAGCGAAGCAAAATCTAGTATTTTTTTATTTTTTTTATTGATTTTCATATGTCACAACAAGAAAAACCACCGTATTACATTACATATCGTCCTGTACAGTAAATTATACTTTTCTTTTCTTTTTAACATACGTGCAAAAAATAATACGCCAAAACAATGATAAAAAGAACAAGTTGACAGCTATGCCTAGGCTCTGTGGTTTAACCCACAGTGCCACCTGCGTCCCTTCCAGGGGCCACAACCTAAGCCCAAACCAGCAAGAAACCCCAATCCTGAACAGCCAATGAAAACCAAGCCTGCTCTGTGGTTGTGGGCACAGCTATAGCTTAGGGCCCCACTCTCTTGGGGCCCCCCAAAAAATTTAAAGGGGAAGAAACTGGATGTACATTTCCAAAATACAATGGATGCTCGGGTTGCGAACGTGATCTGTGCGGGAGGCACGTTTGCAACCCGCAGCGTTCACAACCCGAGGTATGACTGTTTAAGATAAAAAACAAATAAAAGGAAACCTACCTACAGCAACAGTGTTTTGTGTTGTGTAGGCTAGTCATGGGCCCCGCGTGCTAGCCTGCTCCCCAAAATATCACTGCTTTGCTCCTTTCTATATATAGGGTGCCTCATCATCATCAAAATTTTATTCGACCGTCAGTCAGAAAACAAGGATTTATCCGTACAAAAATTAAAACGACTAGGCATCTAAAGCAGTGTTTTTCAACCTTTTTTGGGCAAAGGCACACTTGTTTCATGAAAAAAATCACGAGGCACACCACCATTAGAAAATGTTAAAAAAATTAACTCTGTGCCTATATTGACTATATATAAAGTAATTCTCTTGAATAGGAATCAAATAAACACAAAGAAAGTATTTTATAATTACTTTATTATGAAATAGTAAGTAAACAGAAATATGAAAAATTATAAAATACTTTATTCAGTGCGCAACCAGGGCCTGTTTGGCTGAACACAAAGCTGATATTCTGGCTGGAATTTTTCCCACGGCACACCAGGCAACATCTCGCGGCACACTAGTGTGCCGCGGAACAGTGGTTGAAAAACACTGATCTAAAGGAACATGACACTTAAGCCAGCAGTAAAAGTAGATTATACATTTAGACCCATGTCAATGCTGTCGATTTTAACCTTACGGCGCTTAAGGGCCCCCCAAAAAAGAGGAATTTGGCCACCAAGGATGCTGTTGGTCCAGTAAAGTTATTTTCAAAATAGGGTGCCTACGTTCTGCATGGACTGGTTGCATGGAAACATGGGCAAATAGCTTTAAATACCTGTTAGGTCCATCAATTACCAATTTGTTGTTGATAAAGGACAGCTGGAAATAGAAAGGGCCCCGTTACCTTCAGTAGCTATGGGCCTCACCAAACCTAAATCCGTGCCTGGCCGTGGGGTATTTGCTTCAACCTTTCTTTCCGGTGTGCTGCAGTGACGTGGGTTGCAGGCAGCCCAGGAAACCGTGGCTTGGTGACCTGCTCTCAGCCTGACCCGCGTACCCCTGCCCTGCCCCCTCTCTCTCGCCTTCCCCGCAGGCTTCTCCATTGAGGGTCCCTCGCAGGCCAAGATCGAATGCGACGACAAGGGCGACGGCTCTTGCGATGTCCGCTACTGGCCGACCGAGCCGGGCGAGTACGCCGTGCATGTCATCTGCGACGACGAGGACATCAAGGACAGCCCCTTCATCGCTCACATCCTGCCCGCCACCAACGAGTACTTCCCGGAGAAGGTAGGTCCTCCCCAACCCTGGCCAGTCGGAGGTAACCTGCCTCGCACGGCCGGAGTCCGTGCCAATCGCTACCACGTTCTCCGGAAGCCATTGGTTCCCTGTGATATTCCTTGTGAATGAGCAACTGGATGGAAGGGGCATCAGGACAGCCTGCTGACCACCCCTCCATCCAGCTTCCGGATCTCATAGTGGCCAAAGCAGGATCCGAACACAAGACCCCTCCCCTCCCCTCCTGTGGTTTCCAGCAACTGGTATTCAGAAGCATTTACTGCCTCCTACTGTGGAGGCAAGTTATGCAGGTGGCGCTGTGGGTTAAACCGCAGAGCCTAGGGCTTGCCGATCAGAAGGTCGGCGGTTCGAATCCCCGCGACGGGGTGAGCTCCCGTTGCTCAGTCCCTGCTCTTGCCCACCTAGCAATTGAGATTGGTGGACATGGATAATTATAATTATTACTTTATTTATATCCTGCTTCTCCCCGCCCCCCCCCAGCTTACAAATAGAAACAGCAGGAAAAAACATAGAAAACGCTATCATTAAAAACCAGTCACTAGTAGAAATATATCTACCGTATTGGCCCGAATATAAAACATATCTGCAAGTAAGCCATACCTTTAAAATTCAAGGGGCGGGGGGGAGGAAAAAAAAGACAATACCTGAATATAACCCACTCCCTTAAAATTCCTCAGGCACCCACACCCGTTCCGTTTTACCGTGTGTCTGTTTCAGCAGCGATATCGTAAAAGCCAGCTTTTGTAAGTTCGCTAATTTAAGTCGCACTTCACGGTCGGAATTAGGGGGGAAAAAGTGTGGCTTATATTCGGGCCAATACGGTATGTATCTATGTATATACATAGATAGATATGAAATATCAATTAAAACATAGAGATTATAGCAATAGAAGCAGCCCTCTCCTTCATGTGTTTGTCTTTTAGAGCCATCTTTTTTGGTGGCCCTCACAGCTTCCTGTGGCAGAGAGTTCCACAGTTCCACAGTTCAACTAAAGAAGGGTTTTCTTCTCTCTGTCCTGAATCTCCCAGCATCCAGCCTCGCAAGTTCCAGTGTTACGAGGGAGGGAGAAAAGCTCTCTCTCTCTCTCTCCACCCTCTCCAGGCCACGTTTCATTTTATAAACTCGGTCTAAACTAAAATGTCCCAGACGCTGCAACCTTTTGCAGGAGATGCAGAAGCCTGATGGCTGTCAAACAGAGCCCTGAGGTTGCTGTTGCCTCCACTAACTCCCTCCTCTGCCTCTTTGCACCAGGTAAAAGCTTTTGGCCCAGGGCTGGAGCCGGTCGGCTGCATTGTGAACAAGCCGGCAGAGTTCACCATCGATGCCAAAGGGGCAGGGAAAGCGGAACTCAAGATCTACGCCCAGGTAGGTGGCAAGACAGGTGTACCAACTCCTCTGGTTATGTTTTTTTGTTTTGCAAAGCTTGTCACTCTGGGATGCTATTTCCTGAACCGACTTGGGTCCCTGACTTCCAGCGTAATTTCTTTTCTTTCTTAAATTTTATTTTCAAAGTTTCAAAAAGAAAACATTTTTTTGCACACACACACACACACACTGTTTTACATTAAGCTATCATTCATATCAGTACCTTTATGGAGTACTTTATGGGACGCGGGTGGCGCTGTGGGTTAAACCACAGAGCCTAGGGCTTGCTGATCAGAAGGTCGGCGGTTCGAATCCCCGCGACAGGGTGAGCTCCCGTTGCTCGGTCCCAGCTCCTGCAACCTAGCAGTTCGAAAGCACGTCAAAGTGCAAGTAGATAAATAGGTACCACTCCGGCGGGAAGGTAAACGGCGTTTCCATGCGTTGCTCTGGTTCGCCAGAAGCGGCTTAGTCATGCTGGCCACATGACCCGGAAGCTGTACGCCGGCTCCCTCGGCCAATAAAGCGAGATGAGTGCCACAACCCCAGAGTCGGACACGACTGGGACCTAATGGTCAGGGGTCCCTTTACCTTTACCTTTATGGGGTTCCCTGAAAGCCCAGACTTTCCCCCACCCCACCCCTTGGCTTCCAAAATTTATCTTCCTTTTTAAACTGCATCTAATTACCTTTATCTAAAACTATTGCACTTCAGTTTTATCCTTTATGGTTTTAAAGCACAAATGCTATATCAATCCTGCAGAAATGTTTAAACGTTTACATTGTCCTTTAATATATTCTATAAAATTATGCCATTCTCTGTTGAGTTTATTACCCTCTTGGTGCCTGATCTTCCCGGTCAGCCTTGCTATTTCCACATATGAGACTTCCAGAGTCATTTCTCGGCTGCTCCAGAGGGAGGCAGAGAGAGAGAGAGAACCCGGCAGCCTGCTGTTTACACGAGAGGCCTTTTCTTTCCAGGATGCAGAAGGTGTCCCCATTGACATCAAAATCAAGGACAACGGCGACGGCACCTTCTCCTGCGTCTACGTCCCCACCAAGGCCATCAAGCACACCATCATCATCAGCTGGGGAGGAGTCAACGTTCCCAAGAGCCCCTTCCGGGTGAGTGTGGGGTTCGGCAGAGAATTCTTGGAAGGGACCTCCAGGGGTCATCTAGTCCAACCCCCCTCGCAATGCAGTTATCGCAGCTCGAGAACCCACGGCAGGTGATACTGCTTAAAAACTTCCAAGGAAGGAGGGTCCAACACCTCCAGAGGGAGACCACTTTCGGACAGCGCTTACCGCCGGAAAGTTCTTCCTAGCGCTTAACTTGAAGCCTTGGGTTCGAGTCCTACCCTCCGGAGCAGCAGAAAATCAAGCTTGCTCTCTCTTCAGATATTAGATCTGTCATATTTCCTCTAGGTCTCCAGGTTAAACATAACCAGCTCACCTCTGTACACCTTCCAACTTGTCAATCTCCTTCCTCCGTCAATCACTCCGTCTTCAGGGGGGGGGCACCCCAGAGACAGGGAGGGGGCATTGCCCGGTGCCAAAGCAGAGACCTTGGGGGTAATTCCTCTTCCATGAATTTGTGTGATGCTTTTAAAAAGCCGTTTCCCTTGATGGACATCATTGCATCCAAGAGACGTCCCACTGGTTCTGCTGGATGTTTCCAGGACATGGAGACAGTAGTTTCTGCTGTTGACTGTCCCCAGTACCTGCCCCTGGCCACGGAGGTGCCACTGAGCTCTGGTGGCGAGTAGCAACTGGTCACCTTCTCATTGCCCACATGTTAGCCTAATCCTCTTTACACGCTCCCTGATCTTGCGGCCGTCACACATCTTGTGGCGGCGAGTTCCATAAGTTAACTGCGTGATGCGCTTCCGGCAAGACTGTCCTTCGCTTCCTGTCCGTGCGGAAAGTCACGCCGCCCTCCTAAACCTTTCGCGTTAACCCTCCCTCTTCTTCCCCGCAGGTGGCCGTCGGGGAAGGCAGCCACCCCAACAAAGTCAAGGTCTACGGCCCTGGCGTGGAGAAGACGGGTCTGAAGGCCAACGAGCCCACGTACTTCACGGTGGACTGCAGCGAGGCAGGGCAAGGTAAGGATCCTCAGAGGAGTGTCTGGACTCAAAAGGAAGCTGCTTTAATCCGGAGTCAGAGGCATTGGTCTGTCTAGCCCAATATTGTCTACACGGGCCGGCAGCATTTCTCTGGAGTCTGAGGGCAGGGAAGCTGTTCCAGGAATCTGTGAGGGCTAGATCCAGGAGCTTAGTGCCACGGTGCTCAGCTGGTTGGTTTCCAGGGGGTTCTTCTGGGGTGTCCTGCCTTAGGGGTTATCTGGTCCCCATCAGCTGTTAGAATAATCGAATCGTAGAGTTAGGGGGGACCCCCAGGGGTCATCTAGTCCAACCAACCCCCTGCAATGCAGGAATCTCAGCTAAAGCATCCATGACAGATTGCCTTCCAAACTCTGCTTAAAAACCTCCAAGGGAAGGAGAGTCCGCAACCTCCTGAGAGAGTCTGTTCCACTTTTCTCTGGGGCTTTGTTAGGATTTTAAGAAGGGATGTGTTGCTATTGTTATGATTTAATATTAATATCAGTGCTTTTTTCTGGGGGTATGCAAGGGTACACATACCCCTAAACAGTTTGTGAACCTAAGTTTGGCCTCACTGAGAAGCAGTATTTCATTATGGGTAGGAAAATGAGGGGACGCGGGTGGCGCTGTGGGTTAAACCATTGCGACGCTAGGGCTTGCCGATCAGAAGGCCGGCGGTTCGAATCCCCGCGACGGGGTGAGCTCACGTTGCTCTGTCCCAGCTCCTGCCAACCTAGCAGTTCGAAAGCATGTCAAAGTGCAAGTAGATAAATAGGTACCGCTCCGGCGGGAAGGTAAACGGCGTTTCCGTGCGCTGCTCTGGTTCGCCAGAAGCGGCTTAGTCATGCTGGCCACATGACCCGGAAAAAAACTGTCTGCGGACAAACGCCGGCTCCCTCGGCCTATAGAGCAAGTTGAGTGCCGCAACCCCAGAGTTGTCCGCGGCTGGACCTAACATCAGGGGTCCCTTTACCTTTATGAAAATGTAAAAAAAGGGAAAGGTAAATTTTAAAAAATGAAAATGAGAGTACCCCTAAACATTTTAAAAGAAAAAAAACACTGATTAATATTCATTTATCTATTACCTGCCCTTAAGCCTAACGTCTTGCAACAGGGTCACAACTTTAAAACACAGTATTAAAAACAACTTCCAATCGCAAAAGTAAGGTGGGTCCTAAAAACATGTACTAATACAGTAGCACATCGGCTTACGTTACCCTCATAAACTTTGGGTTGTGAAAGCGGCAAACCCAGAAGTGTTTTGTTCTGCGCATGCACAGAAGAGGTTCCTCCAGTTGTGGAAACCTCGGGATGTGACCGGAGCTCCGGAACGGATCCCGTCCGCAACCGGAGGTACCACTGTACAGACGTACCTCGGAAGTCAAACAGAATCTGTTCCGGAAGTCTGTTCAACTTCCGAAACGTTCGGAAACAAAGGCGTGGCTTCCGATTGGTTTCAGGAGCGCCGGAAACAACAGCTGAAGCCGCGCCGAACGTTCAGCTTCCCTCCCAAAAAACGTTCGGAAACCAGAACACACACTTCCGGTTTTCGATCGTTCGGGAGCTGGAACGTTCGACTCCCAAGGTGTTTGGGAGCCGAGGTACGACTGTAATAATAGTGACAATAATAATACAAAACAAAATAAAATAAAATAAACAATTCCTTCCAGTAGCACCTTAGAGACCAACTAAGTTTGTTCTTGGTATGAGCTTTCGTGTGCATGCACAATGGAATCATAGAATTGTGGACAGCAGGGGGGAACAAGGGTGGGGCTTAGGGAGGAGGTTTCTGTAGGGCCCAGCCACCCTTGACCACTTGGGGCCAGCACCCTTGGGTGCAGTCCAGAGCTCGGCTGTTGGCCGCCTTTGGCGCATCTCATTTGTCATGCGCCTCCTTGGCTGTCTTTGCAGGGGACGTGAGCATCGGCATAAAGTGCGCTCCCGGCGTGGTTGGGCCGTTGGAGGCCGACATCGATTTCGACATCATCAAGAATGACAACGACACCTTCACCGTCAAGTACACCCCGCCCGGTCCTGGGCGCTACACCATCATGGTCCTCTTTGCCAACCAGGTAAAAGGAAGCGAAAGGGGCGAGGGGGGGCTTAATTCCAGTTTATACGTTAATCCGGCACTGATTATGGGGACACAGGCCACCCCATAGCCTTCAGAGTCCGCTCCTCAGCACCTGGACAATCTTAGGCACCAAACACCCCCTTTTTTCTGAAGATAGGTGGGTGGGTGGGGGGAACGCCTGGGAGGAGAGAGAGGGGGCATCTCTGCCTGTTCCTTCGGCCGGAGGCCAAAGGGTAGATAAGAGTGCATGATCTTGTATTTTAGTTATAAATTGTTTTGACAATGAAAAATGTTAAGTAATAAAAATCAGCCAAATTTTTGAGGCCGAAAGGAGGGAAGGTGATAAAATTTGGTTAAGGAATTAGGAAGGTGCAGAAGTACAATGAAGCGGAGGAAGAAAAGTATGTTAGTAATTAAGGACGGAATATAATTGTTTATAAAGGTGTTAAGGAGGAAAGAAATGCGGTTTAAATTAGGTCTGGAAGATGTGTGGAAAACTGGAAATTATATATTATTTTGAAGTCAACAGGGGGGAGATTTGGGGAAGTCAGTGTAAAAGATGATTTTGTTGAATGTATGAATACCTGGCCCAGGAAAGGGGTTGGGCTTAAGCAATGATTTTAGTATAATATGAGGTTAAACGTGGAATAAGGTTATGTGCTCCTGTGAGAGAGGGGTTTGAATATTTTGCTCCCCTCGGTGGGAGAGGGGGGAGTATGAAAAGTTTAACCATGTAATGATTTGTGCTTGTAATTGGAAAATCTTATAAATTCTTGATAGAGTACATGAGAGATGTGATCTTTGCTCACCCCGTTTCTCTCCTTCGCTCCCCCTTTCCAGGAGATCCCCATCAGCCCTTTCCACATCAAGGTAGACCCCTCCCACGATGCCAGCAAGGTGAAGGCCGAGGGGCCGGGACTCAGCCGGACAGGTGAGCAGCAGGCAAGGGGGGGCAGGGGGGAGGCCCACCCCAAAAGATTGCCTCCAAGAGTGCAGCCCCCCGCCTAGAGAAGACGTGGGGACCGGGGACCTTTTGCATGCAGATCAGGTGCCCTGCCACTGAGCTACTGCCTTTCTCCAAAGGATACAAGATTCTAGTCCCCATGGCTGCACACGAAAGGCTGATGTACAGTGGTACCTCTGGTTGCGAACGGGATCCGTTCCGGAGCCCCGTTCGCAACATGAGCAACGCGTAACATGAAGTGCTGAATCTGCGCATGTGCGCCACGTTATTTGGCGCTTCTGCGCATGCGCGATGCACCGAACTTGGAAGAAACCCATTCCGGTACTTCCGGGTTCGGCACGTTCGTAACCCGTAGAGAATGCAACATGCAGCAAACGCAACCAGACGTATGACTGTAATAGGAATAGAGGAAGGCGCTTTGTTTTTTTTTTTTTACCAAGACAGACCCTTAGTCCGTCAAATTCAGTGCTGTCCACACGGGCTGGCAGCTGCTCTCTGGGAATCAGGCTGCAGACATAGAATCGTAGAGTTGAATCAGCAAAGCTAACAGCTAAAACAAGAGGACTGAGCGATGAGAGAATGGAAGCTGTTTTTATACCGTTTAAAGAAATATTATACAGTGGAACCTTGGTTGTTGAACACTTCGGGGGTCGAAGGTTTCGGCTTTCGAACACCGACAACCTTGAAGCGAATGCTTCCGTTTTCAAACTCGCCTCGACAGTTGAACGGCTTCCGAGGTGCATTTCCCCATTTTTCTCAATGGGTTTTGCCGGCCGGCAATTGCGCCTTGGTTGTCGAACGTTTCGGAAGCTGAACGGTCATTTGGAACGGATTGTGTTCGACAGCCGAGGTTCCACAGTAGTATGATGAATTCTGAAGCAGGATTTGAACTATGAGCAACAGAAATAAATAGAGATTATTGTATTATGGCTATTTATATATATAAAAAAACATAGAATGTGGGGTGCGAAGTTAAAAAAAGAAATTTTAATTATGTATTGGAATTTGCAGAAATTTAATAAAATATAAAAACAGAATTGTAGAGTTCGAAGGGCCATCTAGGGGCCATCTAGTCCAACCCCCTGCAATGAGGGAATCTCAACCAAAGCATGCATGACATAGGTACCCATGTCTCTCTGCAGCCAGATGCTGTAGCCGAGAAGGTCTATGTGGTGGTGTTTAGTGGAGAGGATTGCAGCCGTGGCTTTAATCCTCCGTGCAGGAAGCTGTAGGCTGAGCAGAGAGGTTATAGAGGGGTGCCCTCCTTGGCTTCCTACAAGGGGGGAAGCTCTGGCGCCAGAGGACTGAGGGGCTCTGCCCCACTGTGGCCTTTCCTTCTCAGGTGTGGAGGTCGGGAAGCCCACCCACTTCACGGTCTTCACCAAGGGGGCTGGCAAAGCCAAGCTGGACGTGCACTTTGCCGGTGCCACCAAGGGAGAGGTTGTGCGGGACTTTGAGATCATCGACAACCACGACTACTCTTACACCGTCAAGTACACAGCTGTGCAACAGGTGAGCTGGACCGCCTGCCCCCCGCCCTCTGTCCAGCACACTCCCCAGCTGGTTATCCAGCAGAAGCTGCCCATATTTCTTACAGGACACCTGCACTTTAGTTTAAAGCTTCCTGGTCCTGCTTCCTTTCCTTTCTTTGCATGTTTAGTTTAAAGCTTCCTGGCCCTGCTTCCTTTCCTTTCCCTGCACGTTTAATTTAAAGCTTCCTGGCCCTGCTTCCTTTCCTTTCCCTGCACATTTAATTTAAAGCTTCCTGGCCCTGCTTCCTTTCCTTTCCCTGCACATTTAATTTAAAGCTTCCTGGCCCTGCTTCCTTTCCTTTCCCTGCACATTTAATTTAAAGCTTCCTGGCCCTGCTTCCTTTCCTGCACATTTAATTTAAAGCTTCCTGGCCCTGCTTCCATTCCTTTCCCTGCACGTTTAGTTTAAAGCTTCCTGGCCCTGCTTCCATTCCTTTCACTGCACGTTTAGTTTAAAGCTTCCTGTCCCTGCTTCCTTTCCTTTCCCTGCACGTTTGGTTTAAAGCTTCCTGTCCCTGCTTCCTTTCCTTTCCCTGCACGTTTAGTTTAAAGCTTCCTGTCCCTGCTTCCTTTCCTTTCCCTGCACGTTTGGTTTAAAGCTTCCTGTCCCTGCTTCCTTTCCTTTCACTGCACGTTTAGTTTAAAGCTTCCTGTCCCTGCTTCCTTTCCTTTCCCTGCACATTTAGTTTAAAGCTTCCTGGCCCTGCTTCCATTCCTTTCCCTGCACGTTTAGTTTAAAGCTTCCTGTCCCTGCTTCCTTTCCTTTCCCTGCACGTTTAGTTTAAAGCTTCCTGTCCCTGCTTCCTTTCCTTTCCCTGCACGTTTAGTTTAAAGCTTCCTGTCCCTGCTTCCTTTCCTTTCCCTGCACGTTTGGTTTAAAGCTTCCTGTCCCTGCTTCCTTTCCTTTCCCTGGGAAACGTAGGCATTTTGGGGTTGGCAGGGATGAAGGCAGAGGGGCGCAGTGGTACTTGGGATCCCTAGCGGGTAATTTTCAGTACCATCAAGGTACTGCAATACCCCCAGGATTGTGATTGTACAAGCTTTCTTGCACCATCAGCTACTAGCAGTCGGAGACAGTGATCCTTCTGAATCTCAGTTGCTGGAAACCACAGGAAGGGAGAATTGCTTTTGCGCTCAGATCATGCTTGCAGATTTCCCAGAACAGGCGTCTGGTTGGCCCCTGTAAGAGCAGGATACTGGTCAAAGCCTCATCCAGCTTGATCTCCTCTCTGTTCTTGCCATACAGTCCTGCCACCCAAAATGCAAATTAAGTTGTTTCTTTACGATGGGCTGGCTTAGCAAAAAAAACAACCAAACCAAACTGTTTCTCAGCAGGGCACTGTGAGCAGGAAAGGCAGTGAGAGGCCTTCCTTTTAGCAATTCTAGCTGCCGAAATCCCAAAGGAGCAGAAAAGTCTATTTATTTATGCAACCACGGCTGCACAGATGTTATTGGCCCAGAGATGGAAAGAAGCTAAAAAGTCCCTACCAGAGAACAATGGCAGATCAAGTTGATGAATTGTTCCGAAATGGCAAAAATGACCGGAAGAATCAGAAATCAGGAAGACCTAAATTTTAATAAGGAATGGGGAAAAATTATACTTTATATTTAAAACCGTTGTAAACGGTTGAAATGGTTAGGAGGATTGGAATAACACTTGTATTTAAGATTGAATTATGGACATAATGGAAGTGGTAAAGGGTTTGGATGATCATAAAAGATGCGAGAGGAATTGATTAATAATAGCACCCACAGAGGGGAGGATGGAAGTCCAGGAGAATTCCTTGGAATCTTGTTTTTGTATGATTTATGTTTGATATATCTCTAAAATTTTAAGTTGGAAAACCAAATAAATAATAGTTTGGTTTAAAAAAAAATAGAAAGGCAGTGAGAGATATGAGAGAAGAACGTCAGAAAAAAACTCAACAGGATCAGGCCAGCATCCTGTTCTCTGGACCTGAGGGCAAAAGCAACAATCCCCTCCTGTAGTTGCCCCTCGGTGCTGGAGAGTATGCATGGATAGCCATGGTGTCTAGCAGCCACCGAGAGCTTCTCTTTCGAAGCCACCCAAGTTGGTGGCCCTCGCTGCCTCATGTGGCAGGGAGTTCCGCAGATCAGCTGCGCCCCGAGTTGGCGATGCCGACCACCACGCTCGGGAAGGCGAATCCAGGCTCCGTTCCGTATCCTTCCGCGTGTTGTGACGCGGATCTCTTCTCTCCCGCGACTTAGGGCAACATGGCGGTGACCGTGACTTATGGCGGGGACCCCATCCCCAAGAGCCCCTTCCCGGTGAACGTGGCGCCGCCCCTCGACCTCAGCAAGGTCAAAGTGCAAGGGCTCAACAACAGTAAGTAGGGCCGAGGGGTCAAGGCGGGCAGTGACCAGCAAGGGTCAATTTTGGGTTGGGGAGGCTGCCTTGTATCGGTGGGCTGGTCTGTGCCCTGCAGAAGATTCATGATGTGCCCAGCAGGATGATTGGCATGCCAGTGTGACTCTACTGGCAATGCTGGAAATCTTAAATAAACTTTGGGTTCCTCCCCTTTGAAGTCTACCCCCCGCCTTTGCCTACACAGCTGACCTGAGACGAATGTAAAGGTAAAGTTAAAGGGACCCCTGACCATTCGGTCCAGTCATGTCCGACTCTGGGGTTGCGGCACTCACCTCACTTTACTGGCCGAGGGAGCCGGCGTACAGCTTCCGGGTCATGTGGCCAGCATGACTAAGCCGCTTCTGGTGAACCAGAGCAGCGCACGGAAACGCCGTTTACCTTCCCACCGGAGCGGTACCTATTTATCTACTTGCACTTTGACGTGCTTTCGAACTGCTAGGTTGGCAGGAGCAGGGACCGAGCAACGGGAGCTCACCCCGTCATTGCGGGGATTCGAACCGCCGACCTTCCGATCGGACAAGCTCTAGGCTCTGTGGTTTAGACCACAGCACCACCCGCGTCCCCTTGAGATGAATATAGAGTTCAGAAAAACAGGGGAGATAAAATACTTCCATTCATCCAAAGCTCATTTGCTGATGGGTGCCAATTGGAAAATACGACCACTTCTAAAGCCTCATGGGTATCAGTGGGGTTAATGCTACTTTGACGTGTGTTGGGTTGAGCTGCCTCTTTGCATAGGTGCCAACTCCCTGGGGCCCTGGGTGCCTGAGCACCCACAAATTTCCCCATGCAAGCGACCGGGCACCCACAAATTTCAGTACCAGGGTCATGCACGCTGCATGGCACCCACGGCCCCTGGCACCCGTGGTCATGAGGCCAAGCTGGCACTCCTGGTAAACGTAGCAGCTCATGTCTAGCAAGTTTTCTCTCGTCTGGCTGCTGAGGTCTTGCAAAGGCACTGTGCTCTACTCTCTTGCGGCTAAAATCCTCTTGTCTTCCGAACCAACTGCGCCCTCTTTTCCGCCCTCCCCGCAGAGGTGGACGTGGGACGTGACCAGGAATTTGCCATCAACACGAAGGGAGCCGGGGGCCAAGGGCAGGTGGACGTGAAGATCAGCTCGCCCTCCCGGCGCCCCATCCCCTGCAAGGTGGAGACGGGCAGCGCCAACGACATCCACACCGTCAAATACATGCCGCCCGAGGAGGGGCCTTACAAAGTGGACATCACTTACGATGGGCACCCGGTGCCAGGCAGCCCTTTTGCTGTCGAGGCCGTCATGCCCCCAGACCCATCCAAGGTGAGCATGGAGGGTAAATATGGGTGTGAGGCTCCCCACCAAAGGGCCGCATTCTGGCTCCCTCCTTATGCCCCAAACCAGTTGGAGAGGTTGCCAGGTGCCCTTTTATCCACCCTGAATTGTCCAACGTTGAACTACGTCCCATTTCCCTGAGTTCTTGTCAGGGTAGATTTGATTTAAATTTATTTAAATCACTAGTAAGTAAGACTTGATTTAAATCTTTTCCCCCCAGAAAGACTCATTCTTGCTGGTATAATCTTAATATTTACAATCAGATGAAGCTTTCATTCTTGAAATAATATGAAAAATTACTGATTTGGATATACTATTAGAAATACATTATATATTTTCACATTCTTTTATTTCTGTTTTATACATTTATTTACATTTTATACATTCTTTATATTTTGACAAAGTAATAATCATAAATAAATAAGAATTAAAAAGTGCAGCCCACCACCGAGACCATTCCATTGTAACTATCCAGAAATGTCAACAACTCTTGCGATGGTTTGACCCCTTACCGTTTTAACAGTACAAATTCTACAAACACCCTCCGTATCTCCTGAAAATCATTACTCCCGCATATTCCCCATCTTGCCTTAATGGCACATGTTAAATTATCACGAATAGCTATATCCCACACCTCTTTTTACCATTCTTCCATTTTATATTCTGCTTGCCCCTTCCACTTCCTAGCTATCATAATTCGTGCAGCTGTCAATAAATTTGTGAGCAAGTCCTTCGTCGCCTGTGAACCTTCCACCCCAGGGGTCAGCAAATTTTTTCAGCAGGGGGCCGGACCACCGTCCCTCAGACCTTGTGGTGGACCGGACTATATTTTGAAAAATAATAATAAAAAAATGAATGAATTCCTATGTCCCACAAATAAGCCAGAGATGCATTTTAAATAAAAGACACATTCTACTCATGTAAAAACACCAGGCAGGCCCCACAAATAACCCAGAGATGCATTTTAAATAAAAGGACACATTCTACTCATGTAAAAACACCAGGCAGGCCCCACAAATAACCCAGAGATGCATTTTAAATAAAAGGACACATTCTACTCATGTAAAAACACCAGGCAGGCCCCACAAATAACCCAGAGATGCATTTTAAATAAAAGGACACATTCTACTCATGTAAAAACACCAGGCAGGCCCCACAAATAACCCAGAGATGCATTTTAAATAAAAGCACACATTCTACTCATGTAAAAACACCAGGCAGGCCCCACAAATAACCCAGAGATGCATTTTAAATAAAAGCACACATTCTACTCATGTAAAAACACCAGGCAGGCCCCACAAATAACCCAGAGATGCATTTTAAATAAAAGCACACATTCTACTCATGTAAAAACACCAGGCAGGCCCCACAAATAACCCAGAGATGCATTTTAAATAAAAGCACACATTCTACTCATGTAAAAACACCAGGCAGGCCCCACAAATAACCCAGAGATGCATTTTAAATAAAAGCACACATTCTACTCATGTAAAAACACACTGATTCCCGGACCGTCCGTGGGCCGGATTTAGAAGGTGATTGGGCCGGATCCAGCCCCCAGGCCTTAGTTTGCCTACCCATGTTCCACCCCATCACGGATTGATAACAATGCTACCTATATCTGGGTTTCTAACCCTGCCCCAATCCCGTTTGCTCCCTTCCAGGTGTGCGCCTACGGCCCTGGGCTGAAGGGTGGGTTCGTCGGCAAGCCGGCCCCCTTCACCATCGACACCAAGGGAGCTGGCATGGGGGGCCTGGGCTTGACGGTGGAGGGTCCTTGCGAGGCCAAGATCGAGTGCCAGGACAACGGCGACGGCTCCTGCTCCGTCTCCTACCTGCCCACCGAGCCCGGCGAGTACGCCATCAACATCCTCTTTGCGGACGCCCACATCCCCGGCTCGCCCTTCAAGGCGGACATCAAGCCCGTCTTCGACCCGTCCAAGGTGACGGCCAGCGGGCCCGGCCTGGAGCACGGCAAGGTGGGCGAGGTGGCGACCTTCATGGTGGACTGCTCCAAGGCGGGCGAGGCCGAGCTCACCATCGAGATCATCTCGGACTCGGGCGTCAAGGCCGAGGTGCTGATCCAGAACAACAGCGACGGCACCTACAGCATTACCTACATCCCTTCCTTCCCGGGCACCTACACCATCACCATCAAATACGGCGGGCACCCCGTCCCAAAGTTCCCGGCGCGCGTCAACGTCGACCCTGCGGTGGACACCAGCAACGTCAAGGTCTTCGGGCCGGGAGTGGAGCCGCGAGGTATCCTTTGCGGAATCGTGGAACTGTAGAGTTGGGAGGGACGGCGAGGGCCATCCTATACCCTTTTAAAACTTAGGGAGCGGGAAGCAAACCGGGGCAGGAATGTTAACCATGTTAGAGCACTGTCTCCTCGAAATACAACTATCTTCCGGATAGATTGGCCATACAGAGAGGGATGAAGCGGGAGGAGCAAAGGCCATCACAGCGGCAGAGCCTTTTAAAACGTGGCTCTTTTCTGGGAGGGGAGTTGTTGTTTTTATTCTGATTATGTTGTGATCTTTTCTGCGAACTGCCCTGAGACCTCCGGGTATAGGGCAGGGTATTGTTGTTGTTCAGTCGTTCAGTCGTGTCCGACTCTTTGTGACCCCATGGACCAGAGCACGCCAGGCACCCCTATCCTCCACTGCCTCCCGCAGTTTGGCCAAACTCATGCTAGTCGCTTCGAGAACACTGTCCAACCATCTCATCCTCTGTCGTCCCCTTCTCCTTGTGCCCTCCATCTTTCCCAACATCAGGGTCTTTTCCAGGGAGTCTTCTCTTCTCAGTATTGGAGCCTCAGCTTCAGGATCTGTCCTTCCAGTGAGCACTCAGGGCTGATTTCTTTAAGGATGGATAAGTTTGATCTTTTTGCAGTCCATGGGACTCTCAAGAGTCTCCTCCAGCACCATGGGCAGTGTATAAACTCAATCAATCAATCAATCAATCATAATAATAATCCAGTCCAACTCCCTGCAGGCAGTGCAGGAATCTTTTCCCCAACATGGGGCTCAAACCCACAGCCCTGAGATCGAAAGTCTCATACTCTCCCGACTGACTCATGGTAGAACCATAGAACTGTCGGGGTGAAATCCGCCCTCAAGAGCCAGTGTGGTGTAGTGGTTAAGAGTGGTAGACCTGTAATCCGGGGAACTGGGTTCGCTTCCCCTCTCCTCCACATGCAGCTGCTGGGTGACCTTGGGCTAGTCACACTTCTTTGAAGTCTCTCAGCCCCACTCACCTCACAGAGTGTTTGTTGTGGGGGAGGAAGGGAAAGGAGAATGTGAGCCACTTTGAGACACCTTTGGGTAGTGATAAAGGGGGGTATCAAACTCTTCTTCTTCATCCTCTTCAACCAGGCCTTTAGCTGGTCGACATCCGATGCCCTTTTAAATGTGTTTTGGGAGGGGGGATTATTTGTTTGTTCCCGTTCTTCTCTGGCTTGTGTATTTTGCATTTTATTTTTTTTTGCCATATCATATTTTTATGCTGTGAACCATCCCAAGATCTATGGACAAAGGGCGGTCTGCAGATTCAGTAAACAAAATAAAGAGAAATAACAGATATCGCCCACGTCTCCCCAGGTGTTCTGCGTGAGGTCACTACCGACTTCACGGTCGATGCGCGCTCGCTGACCAAGACCGGGGGCAGCCACACCAAGGTGCGCGTCATCAACCCCTCGGGCGCCAAGACGGACACGTACGTCACCGACAATGGGGATGGCACCTACCGTGTCCAGTATACCCCCTACGAGGACGGTAAGAATCTCCTGGTCTCCCTCCACCTCTCCTCCCTTCCACCCCCCGATGCCACCGTGCCAGGCAGGCTTAGGCCAGCCAGGCGACCGCCAGATGTTTTGGACTGAGATTCGCATCTGTCTTGCCATTTTGGGCAACAAATCCCATTGGGCTCGGTGCCATATGGCTGTTAACCATGTTAGAGCACTGTCTCCTCGAAATACAACTGTCTTCTGGATAGATTGGCCATACAGAGAGGGATGAAGCGGGAGGAGCAAAGGCCATCACAGCGGCAGAGTCTCAGATTGCTTGGGAAAGACCCAGGAGAGGAGGGAGCTTAGGTGGCTGTGCGAAGGCAGGGACCTTCAGCCTCCCCAACTCCCTCGTAGGGGGCAAGACCTACCGAGAAGTCCTGCTGTGCCCATTAGGCCTGGCACCCCTGGGCAGAGATCGTTTCTTCTCATAAAGAGTTAACTTCCACACTTACTCCGTGTGATTTATTGCTGGCTCGCTCCTGACAGCCTTGCTTGTGCCTGACTCTCATCCTTCTCAGGTGTGCATCTGGTGGAAGTGACCTACGACGACGTCCCCGTCCCCAAGAGCCCCTTCCGAGTGGGGGTCACCGAGGGCTGCGACCCCAGCCGGGTCCGAGCCTATGGCCCCGGGCTCGAGGGGGGGCTCGTGAACAAAGCCAACCGCTTCACGGTGGAGACCAGGTAGGCACGGCCTTTCTCATCTCTTCATCTTGGGGGGCAAGCAGGGCGGGGGGAGGGCGGTGGTCAAGGAAGAGGTTGAGACAAGGACTTTAAAAAATAATGGGGGAAATTTATAATTTCCATTGTTAAATTTGCATAGTGCCCTTCGTCCGCAGATCTCGGGGTGGCTCACAACATAGACGTCAGTAATGAAGGTGCCAGGGGCATCACCATGTGGAAGGAATTCCTCAACTCAGGGGCTGCCACCGAGAAGGCCCTGCCCCGAACCTCTTGAGCTGGGGTCAGCAAACTAGGGCCCAGGGGCCGGATGCTGCCAAACCAGACTCGTTAATCTGGCCCATGAAACTTGCGGACCCTGCCACAGCGGCAGGGGGAGGCTGCCTCTGCCGCCCAGGCCAGCGGCTTGGGCTCTGTGCCCCTTGGACCCCTGGCCGAGGCAGAGGACGGTGGCGGCGCTGCTAAAGACGAGGCGGCGGTGGGTCTTTTGGGGGGGTGCTTTCGGGAGAGGGTGGGTCCGGCCCCCCACAAGGTCTGAGGGACAGTGGGCCGGCCCCCTCCTGAAAAAGTTTGCTGACCCCTGCTCTTGAGGGCCGTGGAACTACGGAGAGGACCGCCTCCTAGGGAAGGAGTTGCTCTTTCAGATATCGATAGATTTAATATATTTTTAATCTCTTGTTGGAAGCTGCCCCGAATTGCTGGGGAAGCCTTGCCAGATAGGTGGGACATAAGTAATAAATTATTCTTATTATTGTTACAGTGGTACCTCCGGTTGCAGATGGGATCTGTTCCGGAGGTCCGGTCGGATCCCGAGGTTTCCGCAACCTGAGGTCTGCTTCTGTGCATGCACACACGGCGAGACCCGATAAAATACGTCCGGGTGTGCCGTGCGCGCATCCCGAAGTTTATGTAACCAGGGGGGGTTACGTAAACGGAAGTACGACTGTATTCTTGTTGGGGGCCTCAGTCGTTCTCTTGCCCTCCTCGGGCCCAGGATCCTCTTGGGACGCCCGTCTTAAGTGTTCCGGAACATTCCACGCCAACAGTTGCGCCGCTGGCAGCAGAGAATCTCATGAAATCTTCATGTAGACCTCCTTACATTTCTGTTAAGGCTTGCTGGCCTCTCCCCTTTGACGGCGCTGTTTTCTCCCCAGGGGCGCAGGGACCGGGGGCCTGGGCTTGGCCATCGAGGGGCCGTCGGAGGCCAAGATGTCCTGCAAGGACAACAAAGACGGCAGCTGCAGCGTGGAATACATCCCCTTCACGCCGGGAGATTACGACGTCAACATCACCTTCGGGGGCCGCCCCATCCCTGGTAGGTGGAGGGCAGGACTGCGCTTGGACCTTCAGGGTGTGCTGTGGGATCAGAGAATTCTGGAGCTGGGTCCCCCAAAGGTCCTCTAGTCCAACCTCCCGCAGTGCAGGGAACGCTCAACGTTTTTATCTTGCCGTCCGCTTTGCCATTTCCGCATAGCCAGGGTGGATTAGATTTAAATCTAATCGGTTTAAATCACGGTTTAAATCACTGGCCAGTAAGACTCGGTTTATTTATTCATTTATTTACAACAAAGACCCACCACAACTCAAATAAGCAAATCCACCACCGTTAGACGCACACATAAAATAAAATAAAATAAACGTAGCATAAAATATAACAAACGTCAAAATAAAATACGTCCTTTATCCTGTACACAGCCTCCTCGTTTCCTTCTTATGAACTGTTCCCTTTATGAGTTGTTATTACAGTTTTTCAAATTGTGACTTTAAAAAAACAACCACAAAATCTCCTGCAGACATTAATCAAAACAAGTCCAGGCGTGTATTATAGGGGACTGTTTTGTAAAGTATTCTTTACATTTCCCCCATCCTTTTTGAAATTCTTGTCTGGGGAGTCCCCTGATTGGCTCTCTTAATCTAGCCAGAAAAAAATGAAAGGCACAAATACAGGATGGGTGACACCTGGCTTGAGAGCAGTACATGTGAAAAGGATCTAGGAGTCTTGGTAGACCACAAACTTGACATGAGTCAACAGTGTGATGCAGCAGCTAAAAAAGCCAATGCAATTCTGGGCTGCATCAATAGGAGTATAGCATCTAGATCAAGGGAAGTAATAGTACCACTGTATTCCGCTCTGGTCAGACCTCACCTGGAATACTGTGTCCAGTTCTGGGCACCACAGTTCAAGAAGGATACTGACAAGCTGGAACGTGTCCAGAGGAGGGCAACCAAAATGGTCCAAGGCCTGGAAACGATGCCTTATGAGGAACGGCTTAGGGAGCTGGGTATGTTTAGCCTGGAGAAGAGAAGGTTAAGGGGTGATATGATAGCCATGTTCAAATATATCAAAGGATGTCATATAGAGGAGGGTGAAAGGTTGTTTTCTGCTGCTCCAGAGAAGCGGACACGGGGCAATGGATTCAAACTACAAGAAAGAAGATTCCACCTAAACATTAGGAAGAACTTCCTGACAGTAAGAGCTGTTCGACAGTGGAATTTGCTGCCAAGGAGTGTGGTGGAGTCTCCTTCTTTGGAGGTCTTTAAGCAGAGGCTTGACAGCCATCTGTCAGGAATGCTTTGATGGTGTTTCCTGCTTGGCAGGGGGTTGGACTGGATGGCCCTTGGGGTCTCTTCCAACTCTAGGATTCTATGATTCTATATAGTTTAATAATTTATCCTGCCATTCCATTTTTATTAGCACGAATTCTTTTTTCCAGTTTCTGGCAGTTAAGGTCCTTCCCGCACAGAGAGGAATATTTTCTGATCCTCTCTTGTTATACCTGTGTCCGTTATCCCTAATAGGAAAGCTTCTGTATTTTCCAGAAAGTTATACTTAAACATTTTTTAAAGTGGCAAACATTAATTATTATTATTTATTGAATTTGCATACCACCCTATACCCGCAGGTCTCAGGGCAGTTCACAGCTTCAAATCACAATACGATTTCTTTTGGGAATTATAAGGGCAGAACTACCTAAACTTTATAGAAACTTATTCATGTATCCTAATATAGCAGCAAGAATGTTACTCGCCCAAAAGCGGAAAGTATCAGAAGTCCCAGTAAAGCAAGAATGTACACAAAAACTTGTGGAATATGCAGAAACTTGCTGGAAGAATAAGAAATCAAGATAGCAAACTTTTTATAAATGAACGGAAATGGTTGATTGAATAATTACAAATAAATTGTAAACAGATTAGAACGTTGGCAGGGTTGTTTGTAATACAGTAACCCGCAGTTTTATAAGAGTATATATTTAAAGTAGATGAAGAAACGAGTAAATTTAGTTAATTTGGATATGCAGGAAATATTAAAAATAAAGGAAGTCAAGGGGAAGGAAGTAAGTTTGAGGTTTAAAATGTTAAAATTATTATAAAATTATTGAAATGTATTAAATCATAAATTAAAATAATAAAAACACATTATAATAATAATAATAATAATAATAATAATAATAATAATAATAATTGTAAACAGATAAAAACATTAGGATTATTGTAATAACCTGCAGTTTTATAAGAGTATACTGTATATTTAAAGTAGATGAAGAAACGAGTAAATTTAGTTAATTTGCATATGCAGGAAATATTAAAAGTAAAGGAAGTCAAGGGGAAGGAAGGAAGTCGAGGCTTAAAGTGTTAAAATTATTATAAAATTATTGAAATGTATAAAATCAAAAATCATAAATAAAATAAAAACACATTTTAATAATAATAATAATAATAATAATAATAATAATATAATTGTAAACAGATAAAAACATTAGGATTAGTGTAATAACCTGCAGTTTTATAAGGGTATATATTTACAGTAGATCATTAAATGAGTGAGTTGAAGGAATTTGGAAATGCAGAAAAACTAATCTCAAGGAACTGCAGAAAGAGGGAGGAGGAAGTCCAATTTTGAAATGTTGAATTGATTGCAAAGCTAATGAAATGTATAAATCTGAAAAGTATATATAAAAAAACTAAAAATACAAAAACAAAATCTCAATATGAAAACACAAAATACGTAATAAAAACTTCCTTGCTGTTTGCTTTTCCTCTTCCCGCAGGGAGCCCCTTCCGCGTCCCGGTCAAGGATGTGGTCGATCCCAGCAAGGTCAAGTGCTCTGGCCCCGGCTTGGGGGCTGGCGTGAGAGCCCGTGTCCCCCAGACCTTCACCGTCGACTGCAGCAAGGCTGGGCTGGCCCCCCTGGAGGTGAAGGTCTTGGGACCCACAGGTATGGAGAAGGAGGACCACCTGGGTGATTTCGCTTGCTAAAACCCCAACACTTTTTGACCGCCCTGGGGGTGGGGGATGCGGGGGTCCTAAGCCTCTCTTTGTGGGTGAATCCCTAGGAATCCCCTATACCAGGGGTGGCCAGCTCCCAAGAGACTGACGTCTACTCAAAAAGCGGCAGTGATCTACCCCATTTTTGTGGGGTTCAGGGCAAAGTTGAGCTTTTTTTTAAGGGAGGGGGAAAGCCACGTTTTTGGGGGTCCACGGCAAAAATGTTGAGCTTTTTTTTAGGGTAGCCAAACTTGTTCTGTTTCTTCGGGAGGGATCTACCAGTGATCTACAACAGACGTCCAGTGATCTACCGGTAGATCACAATCTACCTGTTGCAAACTAAGGCCCAGGGGCCAGATCCGGCCCAATAATCGCCTTCTAAATCTGGCCTGTGGACAGTCCAGGAATCAGTGGGTCCCTTGAGAGCCTCTCCGACCCTCTTTCCTCCTCGCCCAGGGGTCGCTGAGCCCACCGAGGTGCGCGACAACGGGGACGGCACCCACACGGTGAACTACACGCCGGCCATGGATGGGCCCTACACGGTCGCTGTTAAGTACGCCGGGCAAGAGGTGCCCCGCAGGTGAGCAGGTAGCAGGGAGACCCAAGCGGGGGGGGGGTCAGGGGGGGAGAAGGCAGCTTATCCTTTGGGGGCATGCTGGTGGGTGTGACCGGCTCTCACTCCTCGGCGGCTGCTTCTTCCAGCCCGTTCAAGATCAAGGTCCTCCCGGCGCACGACGCCAGCAAGGTGCGAGCCAGCGGCCCCGGGCTCAACGCCTCTGGCATCCCCGCCAGCTTGCCTGTGGAGTTCACCATCGATGCACGAGATGCTGGCGAGGGGCTGCTCACCGTCCAGATCTTGGTGAGTGGCGGGCGATGGGATGGTGGGTTGGGGGGGGGCTCCCTGCTTTGCCTGGGCGGGTGCAGGGACAGAGGAGCAGTGGGGTTGCTCCAGGGGCCCCAGGCATGGCCAATCTTGGCCCTCCAGCTGTTTTGGGACTACAATTCCCATCATCCCTGGCCACTGGGTCCTGTTAGCTAGGAATGATGGGAGTTGTAGTCCCAAAACAGCTGGAGGGCCAAGATGGGCCATGCCTGCTCCAGGCTGTGCTGGCAGGGGCTGATGGGAATTGTAGTCCAAAATGGCTGTGCTGGTTCTGGCTAATGGGAGTTGTAGTCCAGAATGGCTGTGCTGGTTCTGGCTAATGGGAGTTGTAGTCCAAATGGGTGTGCTGGTTCTGGCTAATGGGAGTTGTAGTCCAAATGGGTGTGCTGGTTCTGGCTAATGGGAGTTGTAGTCAAAATGGCTGTGCTGGTTCTGGCTAATGGGAGTTGTGGTCCAAATGGGTGTGCTGGTTCTGGCTAATGGGAGTTGTAGTCCAAATGGGCGTGCTGGTTCTGGCTAATGGGAGTTGTAGTCCAGAATGGCTGTGCTGGTTCTGGCTAATGGGAGTTGTGGTCCAAATGGGTGTGCTGGTTCTGGCTAATGGGAGTTGTAGTCCAAATGGGCGTGCTGGTTCTGGCTAATGGGAGTTGTAGTCCAAAATGGCTGTGCTGGTTTTGGCTAATGGGAGTTGTAGTCCAAAATGGCTGTGCTAGTTCTGGCTAATGGGAGTTGTAGTCCAAAGCGTTTGGAGGGCACCCGGTTGGCAAAGGCTGTGATATGGGGGTGCCCGTGGGACTACTTCCTGTTCTGAAGTACCTGCCCTCATTCTGACCTCATTCGCGGAATTGAATTGGGCTGCGTACCCAGTGCCGAATTCTAAGAGCTGCACTTCGTATAAGCTCAGAAGCACTCTCTTCTCGTTGCATCACACAAGCTCTGACATAGGGAATGGGGGTGGATAAAGGATTATGGGGCCTGATCCACCAGTATGTTTGGACCGTGGCTTAGAGAAGCCTCTGGTCTTCAACTCCCCCCCCCACCCCCCAATTCATAGAACCATAGAATTTTAGAGTTGGAAAGCATCTGTGGCAAATGGCCGCCCAACTTCCGGAGCAGGAGAAAACAAGCTTGCTCCATCTCCTCCAGGGCAGCCCTTCAGATCTTGGAAGATGCTTTTTTCAGATCTAATGACCTTGCCACCGCCTGGGGGTTGAAGTCTGCCCACTGACACCTCCCCCCCTGCCATGTTTTCGTTTCCCCAGGACCCCGAGGGCAAGCCCAAGAAAGCCAACATCCGGGACAATGGCGACGGCACCTACACTGTCTCCTACGTCCCGGACATGACGGGCCGCTACACCATCACCATCAAATACGGAGGCGACGAGATCCCCTACTCGCCCTTCCGCATCCATGCCCTGCCCGCGGGCGACGCCAGCAAGTGCCTGGTCACAGGTAGGAGTCTCCTGATGCCCGCCTTGCCAACCTTCGTCCAGCTGCTCTCATCCCCGAGTGGGGCACCAGAAAGCAAGTTGCTAGTCCTCATGCCCTCTCTGCCCTCTCTCTCCCTTGCCTCCCCCCCTCTTTGCCTCTATCTCGTTCTGTCTTTGGGGAGTGGGATGGCCGACGGGACGATCGGGCGAGAGAGAGGCGCTTCTCCAGATGACCCGTAGATCGGGCTTTCGCCCCGGCTTATTTCATTTATTGCTTTTTATTTCCTCGCTATGGGACGCGGGTGGCGCTGTGGGTTAAACCACAGAGCCTAGGGCTTGCCGATCAAAAGGTCGGCGGTTCGAATCCCCGCGACGGGGTGAGCTCCCGTTGCTTGGTCCCAGCTCCTGCCCACCTAGCAGTTTGAAAGCACGTCAAAGTGCAAGTAGATAAATAGGTACCACTCCAGTGGGAAGGTAAACAGCGTTTCTGTGCGCTGCTCTGGTTCGCCAGAAGCGGCTTAGTCATGCTGGCCACATGACCCGGAAGCTGTACGCCGGCTCCCTTGGCCAGTAAGCGAGATGAGTGCCGCAACCCCAGAGTCGTCTGCGACTGGACCTAATGGTCAGGGGTCCCTTTACCTTTACTTCCTCACTGCATCTACATTCCTTTCCCTCCATGGAGCTCAAGGTGGTGTATATGGTGTGCCCCCCCCGCTGCCCCTACAACAACAACCTTGCAAGGAATGTTAGGCTGAGAGGCCCCCGAGGGTCGCCCAGGGAGCGTCATGTCCTGAGTGTGGATTCGAACCTGGGTCTCGCTCAGGCTCGAGTACTGCGCTCTAATCTTTGGCACTAAACTTAGAACAAAGGTTTGCAGGGAATTTGTATGCCCCCCAAAAATACTTTTTGGGGAGCGAACGGTTCATAATTTTTTAGAATAAATTAATAATGCTGCAATCGGCCCTGATTTGCTACCACGGCGGTTCTATGGGCCTTCCTGCTAATTCTCACGGCTGTCTCCTCTTCTTCCTTTCTGCAGTGTCCATAGGAGGCCACGGACTGGGTAAGTACCCATGGGGCCCCCTCCCCTGGATCTTGGGGGTGGGCACATGGTAATATCCAGGTACCCCAATCAAGCATCGCCATTCCCGTCCCCTCTTCCTGCCCACCAGCCTAAGAACAGAGGAATTGCAAAACTGGAGTCACCCTACAATGGCAGGCAACATTTTCCGCAGATCTGGGGACACAAAGGAGAGAGTCACACTAAAAAGCTGGCGCTTTTGAAATGAAATGAAATTGCAAACTGATGTGGAAATGGCAGAGAGAGAGAGAGAGAGAGAGAGAGAGAGAGATGAACTTAAGATTGGAAAGATGAGAATCTGGGCGGATAGCTCTGAGTGGATGGCTTTCATTGATGGCTTTGCATTGCCATCTGGTGGTGAGCTAGTCCAAACACGATTAGATCAAATTAATCGTTTTAGCAGATGCTGTCTTTACGGCCACGCTGCAGCCCGGCGATTCCCAAATATTTTCGGGCCGCCATCTCCTCTCCCTGGGTTCCGAACATTCATCATCCCCAGTGCTCTCTCCCCTACGAAAAGCATCATGCACAACCCTCTAAGGAAGATAATGTCATGATGAAATTCAAAACGTTTGTTCCAAAATCCCATTAAATACTGAACATCTGGACAGCAGGCAGCGTCACCATAGAATCACAGAGTTGGAAGGGACCGTGAGGAATCTTTCACCCAACGTGGGTCTCGAACCCACGACCCTGAGGTGGAGTCCGGTGCTCTGCCAGCTTGGTTTCATTAATTCAACAAAGCTGATGGACTCGATCCGTTGAGATCAGCTTTTCAAAGGCTGATGGTCATTTGGCAAGAGCCTTGGATGTAACTCCATTTAGTAACTGCCTCACCGCTCGGTAAATTCCTAATGGATGGGCTCAATGAAGTGATACCAGTTTATCAAAATCTGGTTTAAAATCACTTGGCAGGAGTCTTAACTCACCCCCTCCAGCACACCCCGACGCCCCCTTGCCTTTTAGCACCCCCCCACACACCCTTAATCCCACTGCCCCCCAGGGGGTGCTCCCACCTGTCACGGCACTGCCAAGTCAGGAATGTCCAGTGCGAGGATCTCATTTTTCATTGTCAAAAGCACAATTGCAAGAACACTTACACGGGGCTGTCAGCCCCATGACTCTCAGCTCCTCCTGGGTGTATAGGGACCTAGGTGTAATAGGGACACAGGTGGTGCTGTGGTCTAAAACACCGAGCCTCAGGGGCTTACCGATCAGAAGGTCGGCGGTTCGAATCCCCGCGACGGGGTGAGCTCCCGTTGCTCGGTCCCAGCTCCTGCCAACCTAGCAGTTCGAAAGCACGTCAAAGTGCAAGTAGATAAATAGATCTGTGCCGGATTTACGTATAAGCTCAACAAGCTATAGCTTAGGGCCCCACTCTCTTGGCCCCCCCAAAAAATTAAAGGGAAAAAAAACTGGATGTACATTTCCAAAATATAAGATAAAAAACAAATAAAATAAAACCTACATACAGCAACAGTGTTTTGTGTTGTGTAGGCTCCTATGATGTAAGTCATGGGCCCCGCCTGCTCCCTAAAATATCACTGATCTGCTCCTTTCTATATATAGGGTGCCTACATTCTGCATGAACTGGTTGCATGGCAACACGTGCAAATGGCTTGAGATACCCATTAGGTCCATAAATGACCATATAGCATATATCCCACACTAAAACAGCGACAGTTTGTTGTTGACAAAGGACAGCCGGACATATAAAGGGCCCCATTACCTTCAGTAGCTTAGGGCCTCATCAACCCTAAATCCAGCCCTGAAATACCGGTAGATGTACCGCTGTGGCGGGAAGGTAAACGGGGTTTCCGTGCGCTCTGGTTTCCGTCACGGTATCCCGTTGCAACAGAAGCGTAGTCCTGCTGGCCACATGACCCGGAAAGCAGTCTGTGGACAAACGCCGGCTCTCTTGGCCTGAAAGCGAGATGAGTGCCGCAACCCCATAGTCGCATTAGACTGGACTTATCCGTCCAGGGGTCCTTTACCTTTACTTTAATAATAATAATAATAATAATAATAATAATAATAATAATAATAATTTATTTGTACCCTGCCCATCTGGCTGGGTCTCCAACAAATATTAAAATACATTTTACTTAGGTGTGGACCCAATGAGTCTTATGTATCTCTCTCACCTAAGCTGGGTGCAAGCAGGTGAAAGACTATGCCTTTCTGTAACCTGCTTCTGCTCTCTCTCCTGGTCCTGGGAGACAGCCGAGCAGGAGATCCCGACTCTGAACCAACCTGACTTATCTATCCCTCCTCCTGCACCTGCGCTTCCCTCTCCAATCCTACAGCTCCTCCTTTCTCTGACTCTCGTCTCCCGGTTGCCAGGGGCTCCCCCAGATCACCGATCCCTTCTCGCAAGTCACCGCTTCTTCACCCATTGGCCGCTCCTCCACGTCCAGCTGGTTCCCTGATATCGAGTCGCTTTGGGAACCTCTAGCAAAACCCTTTCGGTTTGGCTGAGTTCTCTCCCCACCCCCCACCCTGCCTTACCCTCAACAAGGTGTTCTCCATCCTTTACCTGCAGGTACCTGCCTGGGCCCCACCATCCAGATCGGGGAGGAGACGGTGATCACCGTGGACGCCAAGGCAGCGGGGAAGGGCAAGGTCACCTGCAAGGTGTCCACGCCGGACGGAGCCGAGCTGGACGTCGACGTGGTGGAGAACCACGACGGCACTTTCGACATCTACTACACGGCCCCCGAGCCCGGCAAATACGTCATCACCATCCGCTTTGGGGGAGAGCAGATCCCCAACAGCCCCTTCCATGTGGTGGTGAGTTGTGGGGTGCAACTGGGGCAAAACGGGTTGGTGCAACCGTAAAATCAGCCACCAGGGGGCAGGGCTTGTGACGGGTGGGGAGAGGAAGATAGCCTTCTTGGAGTCTGCTCTTCATTTTATTTATTTATTTTATTGGATTTGTACCGCACGTTTCTCTCCAAGGAGCACAAGGTGGCGTATATGGTTCCTCCTCCCCCCCCATTTAATTCCAACGAACACCTTGCGAGGTAGGCTAGGCAGTAAAAATAAAAGGGTTGGGAGGGCAGATCTTGGAAATGACAGGTTAGGCAGTTAGCTTACAACTGTCGCTGGAAAACTGGTGGAAAATATTGTTAAAGATAAAATAGCTAAACACATAGAAGAACAAGCCCTGCGGATGCAAGAGCCAGCATGGCTTCTGCAAAGGAAAAGCCTAGCTCACCAAGAGTTATTTGAGAGTGTCGACAAGCATATAGATAGAGGAGATCTGGCTGACATTGCGTATTTTGACTTTCAAAAAACTTTTTGACAAAGTAACTCACCAAAGACTCCGGACTGATCTCGGCAGTCAAGGGATAAGAGGTCTTCTTGCGGACCAGGAATTGGACAAAGTTGCAGGAAGCAGAGAATCAGAATAAATGGACAGTTCTCCAAATGGAGAGAATTGGAGTGTCCCAAGGATCAGCGTTGGGATCTGCGCTTTTTAACTTGTTTAGATCCAGAGTTAGGGATTGTCCGGGGTCTTCAAAACAGAAAGAGATTTGTGAAGAGCTCCGAAAGGGCCTCTCCAAACAGAGGGAAGGAGTGAAAAAATGGCAAATGCAGTTTGATGCAAACAAGTGTAAAGTCATGCATGGTTTTTTTTTAGGGGGGGGTTATATTAATTTCACATATACGCTTGTGAGGCCTGAACTGCTGGCCTTGGGGTCAGAGTAGCCAGCTCAATGAAGATGCTGATCTCGTGTGTCTTGGCCGTGAAAAGGCTCAGAAAACGGCCACCAAAATTATAAAAGGAATTAAAGAGACTTCCCTGCACAGGGAGGTTTTATTAAAACTTTTCAGCATACAGTGTTCGCTTCCCGTTCGTCGTTTCCCTCCCCTTCTTGTTTCTTGTTTGGCTAATGTTTTCTACTGTACGTTGAAAAGTTTTGATGAAACTGTATGCAAAAAATGGAAACCTAAACCACCGGCTTTTGCGGCTGCTGCTGGCCTGTGACTCCGGCAGGGTCCTGGCAGGCAGAGGTGGCTCAGACCCCGCAACTACGTTTGCACCATGCTGGCACCGCTGGCCCTGACCTGTCCCGTTGCTTCCTGCCAGGCCTGTGACTCCATCCCCCACGTCGAGGAGCCCTGCGACAGCAGCGTCCAGCTCCACCAGCCCTTCCCGGCGCCGCACGCCGGCGGCTACCCCTCGCACTGGGTACCAGGAGCTTGCTCTCGCCTCTCTCAGACGCTCTTGTCTGCTCCTGCTGCCTCTCTCCCCATCTCTCTCCCTCTCTCGGGAAGAGGAGACCTCAAACCCCACACACTGCAGGCCCAAGGGACCGGCGCTCGGCGCTCCTTAGGGATTTCACAAAATTGTAGATTCGGGAGGGGCTCCCCGAGGGTCATCTAGTCCAGCCCGCTTGCAACGCGGGGATTTTTGTCCGCTGATGCTTGTCACAGAGGCCTTTTTAGGCTGCCGCCGACCCAGCCCGGACGTTGAGACGTTTTTCCTCCTTCCGGGGCTACGCACGCCCGTCTCTCCGGGTTTTGGGGATCTCCCCTTTTGGGAAACTGCTCAGGACTCCCCACCCCACCCCAGAGCAGCTGCATGAGGTCTTACCAGGGCACCCCCAAACCGCTTCAAAAGCGGTTTCAACTCCACGGCTCCCCCTGGCAATGCGCGGGGTCTGTGACGTTACCCAGAACCGCTTCGCAAGGAAGGGCGTGCTTGGAACCGGACTAAATGTCGCCGTGTAGACACACATGCAGAGACAGACAGACTTCGAGAACCCCTGCTTTCTATACTTAGCTATTTTTAGCCGTTTGCTTTCCCCCAACTGCCGGCCGACGGGTCCAAGGTGGAGATGGTGGCGCTTGCCCGTTTCCTATGCCCAGGGCGATGGCCCGGACTGCCCTCCTTCCGTGGGGTGCCTACTCTCTCTCTGCCCCCTTTCCCTTGCAGCTCTGTGCCTCTTTCCGGCTTGCCTGCCCCTCCAGCGCTGCTGCTGCTGCAGCGGGTGCCCCCCGCTCTCCTTCGCCCTCGGGTGCTCTCCTTCCCTCCCCTCTGCCTGTACTCAGTCCCTTCTCTCTCTTTCTCTCCCTCCCTCTCTCCTTCTCTCCTTTCCGCCCCCTTTCCCCCCTCCCCTCACCAGGCTACGGATGAGCCCGTCGCCCCTCCGGAGAACATGGAATCCATGCTGCGTCCGTTCAACCTGGTCATCCCTTTCACCGTCCAGAAGGGGGACATCACAGGTAGGGCCGGCTCCCCCCCCCAAAAAAAACTTCTGGAGAGCCCCAGGACTGGCAGAGGGCTTGGGTCGCTTAGGGGCGCGGAGGGGATTTATTCACTTACAGTGGTGTCTTGGTTCTCAAACTCAATCCGTTCCGGAAGTCCGTTCCAAAACCGAAGCGTTCCAAAACCGAGGCGCGCTTTCCCATAGAAAGCGATGCAAAACGGATTAATCCAGACTTTTTAAAAACAACCCCTAAAGCAGCAATTGAACATGGATTTTGCTATCTAACGAGACCATTGATCCATAAAATGAAATAATAATAATAATAATTATTATTATTATTATTTATTTGTACCCTGCCCATCTGGCTGGGTCTCCCCAGCCACTCTGGGCGGCTTCCAACAAATATTAAAATACATTAAAATACAGTGAAAGCACTAATCAATGTACCGTACTATGAAATAAATAAGACGGTATTGTAGATGATGAAAATTAAAATTATTATTATTTCCTTACCTGCACTGGTGATAGTCATTGTTTGGATGGGGGGCTTTTATCCATTTCCGCAGTCACTCACTCACTCAATCCATCAGTAGCTGAACTGGGTTCCACACAGTCACAAAAACAAAGGAACTGAAAAAGCCTCAAAAACAAAAACACCAAAGATAAGCTCCAAATATCACCTTAGAACACTGCAGTTGGAAACGGAAGGCTTGAATTTCAATGGGGAGGACTCAAATTAGCAGCGCAAACAGGAAACACAGGGGGACGCAAAACGGAGCACCTCCGGCTTCCGGAAATAAGTTCGGAAACCGGAACACCTACTTCCGGTTTAGCAGCGTTCGGGTTCCAAGTTGTTCGTGAACCAAGCTGTTTGAAAACCGAGGTACCGCTGTACTTACAAAGATATTTATATAGCTCTGCGTCGTAGAAATTCGTAAGCCGCTCGTAGATCTTGGGGTGGTTCACAGCATTAAAATTACAATACGGGTTGCCAGGTCTGCTTCCAAAAAATAGCGGATAAGTGTGTGTGTGGGGGGGTTTAAATTAAATTAAATTATATATTTTCTTACAAACATTTTAACACGTATTAAAATACCATTTCATCATAAAGCTTTTGAATAAAAAAAGTCCACTATTTTGTGAAAAAAATAGTGAACATAATGTGAAAAAGTGGACTGTCCACTCAAATAGTGGACACCTGGCAACCCTAATTACAATGTAAGAAACACAGTAAGTAAGAACAAAAACAAACCAGTCTTCCTCTTTTGAGTTGCCTGTGGCAGGAAAAGGCACCCAACAATTGTTGTAAGGTTAAAGCTTACTAGGAAATGATATATAATGAATTGAAAAGGATGTTTAAAATAAATTTATTAAAAAAAAAAACAAGACCCAGAAGCTTTCCTTTTGGGAATTATAGGGACAGAACTACCCAAACTGTATATAAATTTATTCCTGTATGCGACTACAGCGGCAACAATGTTACTCGCCTAAAACTGGAAAGACGTAGAGGTCCCAGCAAAGGAAGAAGGGATACAAAAACTGATGGCATACGCAGAAATGGCAAAACTTACCAGAAAGATGATAAATCAAGATAGCAAATGGTTTATTGAATATTCACAAATAAATTGTAAACAGATGAGAACATTGGCAGGATTATTGTAATAACCCTGAAGTTTTTTTTAAGAGTGTATATTTAAAGTAGATGAACAAATGAGTAAATTAAGTTAATTGGGATATGAAGAAAATACTGAAAATAAATTTAAGGAACTGCAGAAAGAGGGAAGGAAGTTGAGTTTTGAAATGTTAAAATGATTGTAAAATTATTGAAGTGTATAAAATCAAAAATAATGAACAAACTAATAATAATAATAATAATAATAATAATAGTAATAGTAATAGTAATAATAATGTGCATGTGAGCACTTAATTGCCTGCATCAGCTTGGCTTAACATGCTGTGTTAGTTGCCTCAGGTCCTGGGGTTATGTATGGCTAAGCCTATATTTTAATAATAATGGGGGGTTTGTTGGAAAAGGAAAGATGAGTGCAGCCCCCCTGCCAGTGCCGGATTTACGTATAAGCTCAACAAGCTGTAGCTTAGGGCCCCACTCTCTTGGGCCCCCCCCAAAAAATTAAAGGGGAAAAAACTGGATGTACATTTCCAAAATATAAGATAAAAAAACAAATAAAACAAAACCTACATACAGCAACAGTGTTTTGTGTTGTGTAGGCTCCTCTGATGTAAGTCATGGGCCCCGCCTGCTAGCCTGCTCCCTAAAATATCATGGGTTTGCTCCTTTCTGTATATAGGGTACCCACATTCTGCATGGACTGGTTGCATGGCAACACGTGCAAATGGCTTGAGATGCCTATTAGGTCCATAAATTACTATATAGCATATATTCCACACAAAAACAGTGACAATTTGTTGTTGACACCTGGACATATCAAGGGTCCCATTACCTTCAGGAGTTTAGGGCCTCATCAAACCTAAATCCGGCCCTGCCCCCAAATTATGGGGTGGGCGCAACTCTTAGGAACACAGCAGGCTCCCTTCTACTGAGTCAGAGCATTGGCCCACCTAGTTCAGTGTTGCCTGCACTGACTGGCAGCATCTCTCCAGGGTTTCAGACGAGGATCTCTCTCCCAGCGCTACCTGGAGATGCCCTGGGTGGGGGATTGAACCTGCGACTTTCTGCCACAGTTCTTTCCTCATACCTTCAGGTCTTAACCGTGTTCCCTTTCCCTCCCCTTCTCTCCCCCCCCCCCCCCCGTCTCCAGGCGAGGTGCGGATGCCTTCCGGCAAGACGGCACGGCCGCACATCACTGACAACAAGGACGGCACCGTGACGGTGAAGTACGCTCCCGTGGAGAAGGGTCTGCACGAGATGGACATAAAGTACGATGGAAACCACATCCCAGGTGAGAGGTCAGAGGGCCGCCTGCCGGGCATCTTCAGCTGCGATTTCTGCATTGCAGGGGGTTGGGCTGGATGATCTCAGGGGGTCCCTTCCAACTCTACAGCGCTATTATTCTGCAGTTCAAGGCGTTTTCGAAAGCCGCTGCATCCCAAGCGGCCCCGGTCTCCTTCGCACTCCTTTCCCACGGGGTTTCTGTTGCCCTCTGCCGTGGATTTCGTCACAAACCGCACAGTTGTGATCCTTAAGGCAGTTTGTGTGGTCAGAGCAACAGTGGCACAAGGGTGGAGCTCACAGACCCTTGACCAGCACAGGCTTACGTCGAGGAATCAAGGAAATAAACAACTATCTGACTTTTTGAAAACATCTGAAGGCATCCCTGTTTAGGGAAGCTTTTAATGTTTGATGTTTTATCTTGTTTTTAATATTCTGTTGGGAGCCAGATATAAATATTTATTATTATTATGATTATTATTATTATTAGTATTATTATTATTATTAATTGAGCTGGATGCCAGATTCAGTGAGCAGAGCACTAGAATCGAATTTGGGAAGATTCAGGACAAATGAAAGAAAGTCTCACGCCCACCAACAGTTTTTATATCTTCACATGTACTATCCATGCATATGCTAAAATTTCCACTGCAACGCCCCTCCAAAAAAGTCGCGCACTGGGGTTTATTGGGGTTTTCACTCAGGCCTGCTCAGAGCACCCCCACCCAACCCGTTCTCCAAGCCTCCCCTGAATTCCCGGATCCCTCCCTCTTGTTGTGCACGTCTACACGTAAATCGGCACTCGTTTCTGAGCACCAGAAACGGAGGGAATTGGAAATCTTTTCCAAGCAGCCTGGCCTGGCGCTGTGCCCTCCCGCTGATGTCTCTTATCTCTGCGCCTAGGGAGCCCTCTCCAGTTCTACGTGGACGCCGTCAATGCCCGCCACGTCAGCGCTTACGGGCCTGGGCTGAGCCACGGCATGGTTAACAAGCCGGCGACCTTCACAATCGTCACCAAGGATGCCGGAGAAGGTAAGACTGGCGACTCCACCTGGTGGCTCCACGGCGCAGTATCTAAAAGCATGCTGCAGTCGCGGCAGTCAACTGGGTCCTCAAAGCAGATATTTCAGCATCTAAGGGTTTCGGCGTCCCAGGGGACCACAAGCTTGACATGAGTCCACGGTGTGATGCAGCGGCAAAGAAAGCGAATGCTATTCTAGGCTGCATCAACAGAAATCTAGGGTCCACTCAACAACATTTATTAGGTTTGTGAGGTCCATGCCTTTACACAAAACACCATACAACACCGTTAAAAAGTAAACAATAAAATTATTAAAATAGGTTTAAGATTTTAAAAGCCTGTGCCGTGCTGTCGCAGCAAAGGGGACAAATCCAGACCAAACAAAAAACAAAGAGGCAAAAAAATGAAATCCAACACCCCCCCCATACAGGAAAAAGGATTCAACAGGTTAGGAGAGCGATGGGAGGGCCTTCACTGCCTCATTCAGGAACCCCACCCTGGTTTTCATAGCCCTCGCCATGAAAACCGCTACCACGTGGGTAATCCGTGGGTCAGCGTCCACCAGCAGAAACTTTACTTGGTCCTCAGAATTGACTAATGACTTGGGAATAGTTTGTAAGATCGCATCCCTGAAGGCCGAGTAAATGGGACAGTACAACAAGTAATGCGTGAGGTCCTCTTTGGTTCTCATGTGGCAAGGACATAAACGGTGCTCTACCGGGATTTTTGCATATCTGCCTGACAGATAGGCCGTAGGGATAGTTTGAAAACGGGCCATGGTGAAAGCTCTCCGAAGTGTGGGATCGGTGATATTCGCCAAGTAATTGGCGCAGGTTTTAACTGATTTCAGTCGGGGAAACCAGTGGGAGGACCCTGGGTTCTGTATTTTTGTGATGTCTAACAGGGCGTCTCTCTCCAGGATCCATTCCCGAACTTTGTCCGGGCTCCACAGTTTGAGTGTATTAAACTCCGGTAGGGTGTATCTAACCATCTAGGGTCCAGATCAAAGGGAGTCCTGGTCCCACTCTCTGCTGCCTTGGCCAGGCCACGCCTGGAATCCAGTGTCCAGTTTTGGGTGCCACAGTTTAAGAAGGGTGTTGACAAACTAGAAGGTCTTCAGAGGAGAGCGGCTGAGATGATGAAAAGGTCTGGAAACCAAACCCTTATGAGGAACAGTCGAGGGAGTTGACTGGGAATTGCCAATGCAATTCTGGGCTGCATCAACAGGAGTATAGCGTCTAGATCAAGGGAGGTAATAGTACCACTATATTCTGCTCTGGTCAGACCTCACCTGGAATACTGTGTCCAGTTCTGGGCACCACAGTTCAAGAAGGATACTGACAAGCTGGAACGTGTCCAGAGGAGGGCAACCAAAATGGTCCAAGGCCTGGAAACGATGCCTTATGAGGAACGGCTTAGGGAGCTGGGTATGTTTAGCCTGGAGAAGAGAAGGTTAAGGGGTGATATGATAGCCATGTTCAAATATATAAAAGGATGTCATATAGAGGAGGGAGAAAGGTTGTTTTCTGCTGCTCCAGAGAAGCGGACACGGGGCAATGGATTCAAACTACAAGAAAGAAGATTCCACCTAAACATTAGGAAGAACTTCCTGACAGTAAGAGCTGTTGGACAGTGGAATTTGCTGCCAAGGAGTGTGGTGGAGTCTCCTTCTTTGGAGGTCTTTAAGCGGAGGCTTGACAGCCATCTGTCAGGAATGCTTTGATGGTGTTTCCTGCTTGGCAGGGGGTTGGACTGGATGGCCCTTGGGGTCTCTTCCAACTCTAGGATTCTAGGATTCTATGAGTTGAGGTGTGATAGTCATCTTTAAGCATCTTAAGGGCTGTCGCATGGAAGAGGGAACAAGCTTGTTTTCTGCTGCTCTGGAGGGCAGGACCCAAAACAATGGATACAAAGGACAAGAAACGAGATTCGGACTAAACATCAGGAAGAGCTTTCTGGTGGCAAGAGCTGTTTGCCGGCGGAATGGGCGACCTTCGAAGGTGGCGGATTCTCTTTCCTCGGAGGTGTTTAAGCAGAGTTGCTTGGGTGGCCGTCTGTCGGGGATTCTGTAGCCGTGGGACTCTTGCATCGCAGCTTCCAACACCCCAGCTCTGCGGTTTCCAACACCCCAGCTCTGCGGTTCTATGCTCTCTGGGGTCCGTAGCCCAGGCAAAGTTGCCCCAGGAACCCCCAAGGGACGGAGGACGGAAGATTGGACCGGCTGGAACCTGAGGACAGGTGTGGAGGCGAGAGGGATGTCAGGCAGGACAGCGTCCGATCCGGGGGACCTTGCATGCGTGCAGCCGACTGACAGCAGGGCAGAAATTGAAAGGGGAGAGAGAAATAGAGTGCTTCTGCGGTTTCTGGGTGGAAGGGAGGGCCAGGGAGGGCCAGTCCTGTGACCCGGCTGCCTTCTCTTCACCCCAGGAGGCCTGTCGCTTGCTGTGGAGGGTCCCTCCAAGGCCGAGATCACCTGCAAGGACAACAAAGACGGCACATGCACCGTCTCCTACTTGCCGACGGCCCCCGGGGATTACAATATCATCGTGCGCTTCGACGACAAGCACATCCCCGGCAGCCCCTTCACCGCCAAAATCATGGGTGAGTCTTGCTCTCCAATTAATGTGGGACGGCGCAACGGGACTTCCCCCCTGGCGCCGTTGGGCCCACCCTCACTGCAATAAAGTGCACCCACCCCTCAGAACACCAGTGACCCGAATTCCTACAAACTATCCCGGACGCGGGTGGTGCTGTGGGTTAAACCACTGAGCCTAGGGCTTGCCGATCAGAAGGTCGGCGGTTCGAATCCCCGCGATGGGGTGAGCTCCCGTTGCTCGGTCCCAGCTCCTGCCCACCTAGCAGTTCGAAAGCACGTCAAAGTGCAAGTAGATAAATAGGTACCGCTCCGGCGGGAAGGTAAACAGCATTTCCGTGCGCTGCTCTGGTTCGCCAGAAGCGGCTTAGTCATGCTGGCCACATGACCTGGAAGCTGTACGCTGGCTCCCTCAGCCAGTAAAGCGAGATGAGCGCCACAACCCCAGAGTTGTCCGTGGACTGGACCTAATGGTCAGGGGTCCCTTTACCTTTACCCCGGATTATCTTGTGGAGGAATTGTGTGAGGGGAAACTTAATAATTTGGAGTCTCAGGCAGGATTTGATCAAATAAACAAGAATGGTTTTATTAAACAGAGGAAGTTTATGACACCAAGTGGGTAAAACACAGGATACTTCAGATTATAATGTCAGTTCTTCCTCAGATGTTGCACGGCCGCTGAATACTTTGGTTCATAAACAAGGTGGTACTTCCTGTCAGTTACACACCCCTTAGACAACTCTACTCCCGAGTTACTCCAAGTAACAGACCCAAGGGATTGCCACACCCCTCTTAACTGGTTTGGGGTGCCTTCTCTTTTTGTAGAAGAATCTCTCCCCTCCTGACTGGAATGAGTCCTAAGTAGACTGTATCCTCACAGCTTCTACTTCTCCTGGCTCAGCCTCAGCCTTCCAGTTAATTCCTGGCCTAATTACTCTTAAAGGTAAAGGTAAAGGGACCCCTGCCATTAGGTCCAGTCGCGGACGACTCTGGGGTTGCGGCGCTCATCTCGCTTTACTGGCTGAGGGAGCCGCGTACAGCTTCCGGGTCATGTGGCCAGCATGACTAAGCCGCTTCTGGCGAAACCAGAGCAGCGCACGGAAACGCCATTTCCCTTCCCGCTGGAGTGGTACCTATTTATCTACTTGCACTTTGCTTTCGAAAGCAGGATGAGCACTGCAACCCCATAGTTGCCTTTGAGTGGACTTAACCGTCCAGGGGTCCTTTACCTTTTTTATATATATAAAAAAATATTCGTAGCCCAAACCCAATGATAGATCCCTGTTGAACAAATGCAGACAAGAAATAAAGCCAGAACAGGTAACCTGTGGACAGAAGGTAGAGATCAGGGGTCAGCAACCTTTTTCAGCCATGGGCTGGACCACCATCCCTCAGACCTTGTGGTGGGCCGGAATATTTTTTTTGGGGGGGGGGTGAACGAATTCCTATGCCCTACAAATAACCCAGAGATGCATTTTAAATAAAAGGACACATTCTACTCCTGTAAAAACACGCTGATTCCTGGACCGTCCGCGGGCTGGATTGAGACGGCGATTGGGCCGCATCCGGCCCACGGGCCTTTGGTTGCCTACCCCTGGTAGAGACTAAAGAATGTAGAGACTAAAGAGACTTATGATGTAAATGTTAACGGTTGGGCAAGTCGAGGTCACGAAATGAGAGCCCTGTTCTACCGAGGGAGAGGAATCAGACAGTGGCACCTCTGGTCGCATATCCTTCGGGTTACACACGCGGCAAACCCAGAAGTATTTTTCTGGGTTTCGCCCCGCGCGCATGCGCAGAAGCGCTCTACCGCGCAGCGCACATGCGCAGAACAGGCACCTCTGGTTGCAAATTCCTCGGGATCCGACTGGAGCTCCGGAACGGATCCCGTGACGAACCGGAGGTACCACTGCGTTTCTTCCGCCGTTCCCGCGTTGTGCTCCGTCTCGCTCACGGCCTTCCCCTTCCCAGGTGACGACTCCATGCGCACCTCCCAGCTGAACGTGGGAACCTCCACCGACGTCTCTCTGAAGATCACCGAGAGCGACCTGAGCCTGCTCACGGCCAGCATCCGGGCGCCGTCCGGCAACGAAGAGCCCTGCTTGCTCAAACGCCTGCCGAACCGCCACATCGGTGAGTTTGCTGAGGGCTTTCTCCTCTCTTTTTTGCAAATTTTGCTCACCGAAAGACGGAGACCTTTGAAAACTCGCAAAGCTGCGCTCTATTGACGCCTTACATTTCAACCCCACTTTTCTCGAGGTGGGGGGCGTGCGCAGTTCTGCTGCTCCTCCGTTTTATCCCCATAGGCTGAGAGAGACGGAGAGACTGGCAGATAGCTGTCAACTTTCCCCTTTCCTTGCGAGGAATCCTATTCGGAATAAGGGAATTTCCCTTAAAAAAAGGTTGACGGCTATGGACTGGCCCAGTGAACTTCAGGGCTGAGTGGGGATTCGAACCCTGGTCTCTCCCAGGTCTTAGCACAGCACTCTAACCACTATGCCACACTGTCTTTTTGCAGTACCTGCGCTGTGGTACTTCAGACAGAAACGTAACCTCTCTCTCATTCTGTCTGTGTTGCCTCTTCCTTTATGCGAGTTTGAGAATTTAATAAATTTACAAAAAGTGGGATTGTTAGGTGTTATTTTGGAGTGGATATTTTGAATAATTTTCTATATGTAGTTGACAGAGGAAGAACCAGAATTCCTCTCCGCCTCCCCTTTCTTTTCTTCCTTCTTTCTCTTATTTCTTTCTCCCCCCCTTTTTTTTCATTTTGCATTTTCTTCCTTTTGGTTTGTGTTCTTATTTAGATTGGTGTTTTTTTTTCTTTTTACCTTACATACGCATCTTACAGTTACTTTCGTTAAGAAAATGCATAAATAATTTTTTTAAAGAACTCGATTAGTTTTTTCTCACCTTTGTTAAAAAAAAAAGGTCATTGGATATTGACCTTTGTATCTTCTTTCAAACTTTCATAAAATCTATGGGGGTGGGGAAAGAAGTTCCTTTGCTTGTCAGTCGGTGGCGCTATTGCTGCACCCAATTCCTATGGGGCTCGTTTTGTTTGGATAGGGGAGCCCCCAGGGTCTCGGGGGGCTCTGCTGCTTCACTGACCCTTTCCCCCTTGCACTGACTCTTTCCTCCCCCCCCCCAGGTATCTCCTTCACCCCCAAGGAGGTTGGGGAGCATGTGGTCAGCGTGAAAAAGAGCGGAAAGCACGTCACCAACAGCCCCTTCAAGATCATGGTGGGCCAGTCGGAGATTGGAGACGCCAGCAAGGTTAAAGTCTCGGGAAAGGGGCTCGTGGAAGGGCGTACCTTCGAGGTGTCCGAATTCATCGTGGACACGCGCACCGCAGGTAAGGGGGCGTGGAGATGCGCCCGTGCCCCAAAACCCCACCATGCCTGTTTGTCTCGGGATAGGAATCATGGCATCATCGTAGAGTTGGAGGGAACCCCAAGGGTCATCTAGTCCAACTCCCAGAATCTTGACTCGATCACACACGATTTTAGCTTTCCGTAGTTCATCCTCCGTGTTCTTCCCTCGGAGCGCCTTCTTCAGAATGACCCCGGGAGACCATCCTCATTAGGGAACCATTCTTCCTGCCCGAGGGCCGCGTCAAGCTTCCAGGGGGCCAAAAGTAAAAGTGGGAGAGGAGCAACAAATACGGCTTTCGTAAAAGAGGCTGGTTCCTACCCCTGCCCCCCCCACCCATGTCCACCATCCAGACAAGCATGGTCAGATCTGAAGGTCATCTACCAGCCAGGCCAAGCCACTCGATGTGGGTGGGAGAGAGGGGCGTGGCCTGTGGGGAGGGGGCGTGGCCTGGGAAAGGTCAGGTGGAGAAGCCTCTGGGAGGGAGGTCGCTCCTTGGATGAAATTGCTTCAGTATTGAAGGCAGGAAGATTGGGAGGAAATGTAGGACTTTAGACGGCCTCACCATAGAGACCAGCTCAGTTCAAAAAAAAGAATCACTGTTTTATGTGGGATGTGATACATAAGTAGCAGCAGCTAAAAAAGCCAATGCAATTCTGGGCTGCATGAATAGGAGTATAGCATCTAGATCAAGGGAAGTAATAGTACCACTGTATTCCGCTCTGGTCAGACCTCACCTGGAATACTGTGTCCAGTTCTGGGCACCACAGTTCAAGAAGGATACTGACAAGCTGGAACGTGTCCAGAGGAGGGCAACCAAAATGGTCAAAGGCCTGGAAACGATGCCTTATGAGGAACGGCTTAGGGAGCTGGGTATGTTTAGCCTGGAGAAGAGAAGGTTAAGGGGTGATATGATAGCCATGTTCAAATATATAAAAGGATGTCATATAGAGGAGGGAGAAAGGTTGTTTTCTGCTGCTCCAGAGAAGCGGACACGGGGCAATGGATTCAAACTACAAGAAAGAAGATTCCACCTAAACATTAGGAAGAACTTCCTGACAGTAAGAGCTGTTGGACAGTGGAATTTGCTGCCAAGGAGTGTGGTGGAGTCTCCTTCTTTGGAGGTCTTTAAGCGGAGGCTTGACAGCCATCTGTCAGGAATGCTTTGATGGTGTTTCCTGCTTGGCAGGGGGTTGGACTGGATGGCCCTTGGTGTCTCTTCCAACTCTAGGATTCTAGGATTCTAAGTACAATATTCCTTGTTTTCCTAGAGTGGACATGCGGGGGGAATGTTTGGTCCAGCCAGTCAAAAGCTTCCCGTTTCCTCCTGGCTGGGACATACCGTATTTTTTCGTGTATAAGACTAGGTGTCCCCCCCAAAAAAAATAATGTCCCAAATTTGGGGGTGTCTTACACACGGGGGCCATCTCCCCCCATTTTCTTAAATCGGAGTCCCCAAAAATAGGGGTGATCTTATACGTGGGGGTGTCTTATAGACGGAAAAATACGGCACTTCCTTTGCATGTGACTAGATGTGGCCATGACCTTACCTGCCCAGGTAACAAAAGGACAAGTCATGGCGCACACCCTCTCTCTTTTGACTTCCTTCATCATTGGAGCAGTTTTTTTTAGTCAGAAATGCTCTGTTGGCTTTTAGCCAACAGAGGACACTGGGATTATCCCCATGTGGGATAGATCCACGTGTATATACTTTGTAACTAAGTCTGCCTTCAGGGATCCAATTTATATACTTTACGCAAGATTATTCTTTTAAGAGGGATATAAGGGAATTTACTAGGAACTTTAGAGTGAGAAGCTTACACGAGCCTGCAACCAGCTATCTGCTGTGCATGTAAAAAAGGGGATGTGAAACTCTGCTCAGTAAAGGAACTTGCTAGCGCAAATTAGGAAGGCTATTAATAAACAAAATATCCTCTCCTCCCTGAACATTCCCACAGTTTAAATCAGGGGTCTGGTCCACCGTCCCTCAGACCTTGTGGGGGGGGCCGGACTATATTTTGAAAAAATAAATGAACGAATTCCTATGCCCCACAAATAACCCAGAGATGCATTTTAAATAAAAGGACACATTCTACTCATGTAAAAACATGCTGATTCCCGGACCGTCCGGGCCAGATTTAGAAGGCAATTGGGCCGGATCCAGCCCCTGGGCCTTAGTTTGCCTACCCATGGTTTAAAAACAGGGGTGGCCAACTCCCAAGAGACTGTGATCTACTCACAGAGTTAAAAACTGGTGGTGATCTACCCTCTTTTGGGGGTTCAGGTCGAAGTTGTTGATCTTTTTTTTTTAGGAAGGAGAGCCCTGTTTTGGGGGCTCAGGTCTAAGTTGTTAAGAGGAGGAAGGCCCTGTTTTTTGGGGGGTGCAGGGGAACAATGTTGAGCTTTTTTTAGGGGGGGCAAGGTTGTTGAGCTTCTTTGGGGGAGCCAGTGATGTACCAGTGATCTATCACAGACGCCCAGTGATCTACCGGTAAATCACGACCTACCTGTTGGACGTACCTGGTTTAAATGACTCGGCTCTCCTGGAGCGGAAGAGACAGGTCTGACGCTGTTTGCTTCCTTCCCCTCCAGGTTATGGCGGCCTCGGCCTGTCCATCGAGGGTCCCAGCAAAGTCGACATCAACTGTGAAGATATGGAGGACGGAACCTGCAAAGTCACCTACTGCCCCACGGAGCCCGGGAACTACATCATCAACATTAAGTTTGCCGACAAGCACGTGCCAGGTCTGTGCCTCTCCTCCGGCCGCCGGTGTGTCCTCTGTGTGTGTTGCAGAATTCAAGGTTCTAGTCCTCAGGCAAATTCCCGGAGGAGGAGATTGCTGTCGATGGCTCCTAGCTAGGATGGCTGTGTTCTGCCTCCACAGTTGGAGGCAGCCGTGCTTCTGAACGGGAGTTGGTGGACACTGCAGGAGTGGGGACAGGGCTCTGGTGCTCGGATCCAGTGGCATCTGGTTGGCCACTGTGAGAACAGGGTGCTGGGCTGAACGGACCGTTGGCCTGACACAGAAAGCTCTTCGGATGTTCTAGCGGAACCTCCAGGTCCAGAGGCAGCCTATCCAGATTACTAGGTCCTATGGGGTATTTGGTCGCTGCGAGAACAGGATATCACCCTAGATGAGCCGTTGGTCTGATCCAGCCGGGCTCCTCTGACGTTCTTGGGGGTGAATCAGAAGTCGAAGGGAGGTGGAAGAGGGGGAGCCCCCTTGCCTGCCTCTCTTTCCACACCAAAGCAAGCAAAGGTTTATTCCTTCATCGTATCGTCTTTACCTACCAGCTCACCTTTCCCCACTCGTGCCCACCTGACCAAGACTGGCACTCCTGCCGGTGCCACCTCATACCTGTTTCACGTTCGTAAGAACTCGATTGCCCAGCATGGCAGCCCTGGCGCTTTGGAACTCCCTGCCAATTGGTCTTCCTTTCGGCCCCTGCGGGAAACATCCTGGCTGAGACGCTTAGAGAAAGTTGGAGAGGATTTTAACCTCTTTTGCAGGATTTCTCCGTTTCGTATGCTTTAAAGCGTTGCCGTAAGATTTTATGGCCGTACCGTTTTGTAAACCGCTTTGAGGTTCCCCCTCCCGTCCCCAGAAAAACAAACAAAGCGGTATATAAATTTTGAGAAATTTCACCCCAGAGCCAAAACCCAGCCGCCTTTTGGGCGTAGCTTGGGGTGCCACCGGGATCTCAGGGTAACAGCCTTGCTATCGCTGCCTTTCCAGGAAGCCCTTTCACCGTGAAAATGTCAGGCGAGGGGCGCATGAAGGAGAGCATCACCCGCCGGCGCCAGGCACCATCCATCGCCACCATTGGCAGTACGTGCGACCTGAACCTCAAAATCCCAGGTAAGGGGGCACATCTTGGGGAATGGGGGGTAGGGGGCAGCCAAGGGCCCAGGACCTGAACGGGCTGCGGAGCATTATTACCACCAGGGGACTTTGTTTCCATCCCCCCCCCCAACCCCTTCCTTCTTTCTGCTCTGACACCGGTGTGGTCCAGACTAGAGCTGAAACAACACCTGTTGCACAAATCTGGGATTCCAGAATTTTGAAGAAGAAAACCCTTTTCTCCGTCTTTTGTAACCCTAGAGGTCGTAACCATCCAAAGAGCCTAGTTAAAACTATGCGTAGGGAGAGGGGGCTTCTTATTGTGGGAAAGTTCAGGGTGGCAGGTGAGAATATATTGTTTAATAATATCCTTCCTAACTTGTGCTAGCAAGTTCTATAACAGCACAGTTACACCCCCCTTTTTACATGCACAGCAGATAGCTGGTTGCAGGCTCGTGTGAGCCTCTCCCTATTATACAATTCAATCTGTCTCAAACTGAATTGTACGTTCCTGGCAAGTTCCCTTGAATCCCTCTTAAAAGAATAAAGACGCCACAATCTTATTCAAAGTCAATAAGAGAAGTTTACTCACATCAGTTCACAGTTGGATCCCTGAAGGCAGACTTAGTTGCAAATATGTATATGTGGATCTACCCCATATAGGGGAATAATCCCATTGCTTCTGTTAGCTCAGAGCTAGCAGAGCAGTCCAAGATAAAAACTGGTAAAACGAAGAAGGAAGTGAAAAAGATGGAAGGGTGCTGCGTAAATCGTCCTTTTGTTACCTGGACAGGTGAGGTCAGGCCCACCTATCACATGCAAAAGGAAGGATGCTCCAGCCAGGAGGAACAGGAAGTTTCGACTGGCTGGACCAAACATCCCCTCGCATGTCTTCTGTAGCATTACAAGGCATGTTGTACTTGACTGCCTCTCACGGATCACGTCCCACATTTCTGGTGCAAGGACCACCTAGGAGGAGCCTCTTTTCTAACCCTCCTCTCTCCTCCCTGTCTTACCCCTGCTTCTCCTTCCTCCTCCTCCTCCTCCTCCGCCGCCCGCGCAGGGAACTGGTTCCAGATGGTCTCGGCCCAGGAGCGGCTGACGCGCACCTTCACGCGCAGCAGCCACACTTACACGCGCACCGAGCGGACGGAGATCAGCAAGACGCGGGGCGGCGAGACCAAGCGAGAGGTGCGGGTGGAGGAGTCCACGCAAGTGGGCGGGGACCCCTTCCACAACGTCTTCGGAGACTTCCTGGGGCGCGAGAGCCTCGGCTCTTTCGGAAGCATCGCCCGGACGACCCAGGAGGGTGCGTGGGGGCCCCGTGGGGGCGCAGTGTGCCGTGCTGCGGGGTTGCATGGGCCTCTCGTGTGCGCCTGTGTGCGTTTTTTTTTGCACGGTGGGGGCAAGGAGTTGGGCAGAGGTGCGCCCGCTGGGAGGCAGACATTTAGAAGGTTCCCTCTACACTTATTGCATGTGCACCACACTTTTTGGACTGAGGAGCTTGAGGGGGGGCTATGCATGGTCTCCCCCCCTCCTCACTTAATCTCCACAACAACCCTGAGAGGCAGGCAGTGGCCTAATGCCACACCCTGCAAAGTTTGCAGCAGAGTAGGGGTCTTTGGGTCGTAGTCCGAAACTCTATTATTATTATTAATAATAATAATAATAATAATAATAATAATAATAATAATAATAATTATTTATACCCCGCCCATCTGGCTGGGTTTCCCCAGCCACTCTGGGCAGCTTCCAACAGAATGTTAAAATACAATAATCTATTAAACATTAAAAGCTTCCCTAAACAGGGCTGCTTCAGATGTCTTCTAAAAGTCTGGTAGTTGTTTTTCTCTTTGACATCTGGTGGGAGGGTTCCACAGGGGGTGCCACTACTGAGAAGGCCCTCTGCCTGGTTCCCTGTAACCTCACTTCTCGCAGGGAGGGAACCACCAGAAGGCTCGGAGCTGGACCTCAGTGTCCGGCTGAACGATGGGGGTGGAGACATTCCTTCAGGTATACTCAGTAGGCAGGGGTCAGCAAACTTTTCAGCAGGGGGGTCCACTGTCCCTCAGACCTTGTGGGGGGCCGGACTATATTTTTTGGGGGGGGGGGAATGAACGAATTCCTATGCCCCACAAATAACCCAGAGATGCATTTTAAATAAAAACACACATTCTACTCATGTAAAAACACGCTGATTCCCGGACTGTCCTAGGGCCGGATTTAGAAGGTGATTGGGCCGCATCCAGCCTCCGGGCCTTAGTTTGGGGACCCCTGGTTTAGGGCTTTAAAGGTCTGCACCAACACTTTGAATTGTGCTTGGAAACGTACTGGGAGCCAATGTACAACACACCCACCCCGCAGTCCACCAGTTAACTCAGACATGAGGTTGTGCATCTCACCGGCAGTTCTGGTTTAGCAAAGTCATTGTGATCGTCAATGAAGGTCTTGCAAGGGGGAGGGGGTGGTGGTTCATTTTAGCTGTCCAGCTCAGCTCTCGGGAAGCTTTCTTGAACACCCGACGGTGAGACGTTCAGATCTTGCAATGAAGCAGGGCTGCCAACTTCAATAAGATATTGGGGGAGGGGAGCCCAGGTAAGCTTGCCCCTCATAATTAGTCACAAGCACCATTTGAATGGCAGTGCCCATCTACTGGGGCGGCGGCTCCATCAGATATTTTATGGGCGGGGGTAAAGCATGGGCATAGCCAGGATTTTTGGTAGGGGGCCCCAGAAAGTTGTTCAGCTTTGGGGGGAAGATCATGGGTAAAAATGCCCCCAAAAGAGGACGTTACAGGGAGCAGGCTTTTGAATTTAGTATTTTTAATGTTTTCAATAATTTTTGTTGAAAGTGGGTGACAGGGAAGTCCGTGTCCAAGCCAGTGTGGTGTAGTGGTTAAGAGCGGTGGACTCGTAATCTGGGGAACCGGGTTCACATCCCCGCTCTTCCACATGCAGCTGCTGGGTGACCTTGGGCTAGTCACACTTCTCTGAAGTCTCTCAGCCCCACTCACCTCACAGAGTGTTTGTTGTGGGGGAGGAAGGGAAAGGAGAATGTGAGCCGCTTTGAGACTCCTTCGGGTAGTGATAAAGTGGGATATCAAATCCAAATTCTTCTTCTTCTTCAAGCCAAGCATCTACACCTTGGCGGCTTGGAGAGGCAGCCCCTTCTAGACGTTGCATGAGAATTTTGCTCATTTGCTATTCACTGCTCTGAAGCTCTTGGTACCCTCTCCGTGTGTGTGTGTGTGTGCGTGTGAGTCGATTCAGTGATCCGAACGAATTTTAGAAACGCATTAAGCTTGTTTATGCATGGTCACAGTATATTTGTGTGTTACATCCCAGCCCCAACACCTGATCTTTTGCATGACTCTGAATATTTGCACAAGGGGTCAAGGGAAGGGGCGTTAGGGACCAGAATCTTGCCGAGGCTCCTCTAATTTTAAAGCTTTTCGGTGGATGCAGCTTATTTGTTTCCAAACTGCAATCATTCCCCCCGCAATATTGATTATTTTATTGAGATTATTATAGTAAAGTAAATCAGAAAGGAAAAGAAAGGGAAAAAAGGAGGAAGAGAATACATAAAAAAACATTTTTAAAAGCGGAGGAAAACAGCAATAACAAAACAACCATATAAAGCTACGAAACTTTAGCCTTTTAGATGGATAAACTTATTGTTTAGATGGATAAACTTATTGTTTCCCTCAAGGATGTGTTAATCCATGTGTCACTATGGTTTCGACAAACGCATTCTATATACTAAGTTTGTCCATGCATAGTCTTCACCTGAAAGTGAACCGTGGTTAAACCACAGAGCCTAGGGCTTGCCGATCAGAAGGTCGGCGGTTCGAATCCCCGCACGACGGGGTGAGCTCCCGTTGCTCGGTCCCTGCTCCTGCCAACCTAGCAGTTCGAAAGCACATCAAAGTGCAAGTAGATAAATAGGTACCGCTCCGGCGGGAAGGTAAATGGCATTTCCATGCGCTGCTCTGCTGGGCACATGACCCAGAAGCTGTACACCGGCTCCCTCGGCCAGTAAGCGAGATGAGCGCCGCAACCCCAGAGTCGTTCGTGACTGGACCTAACGGTCAGGGGTCCCTTTACCTTTTAGTCTTCACCTGAAAGTGAACAGTTGATGGGTTGCCAGAGTTATGTCATTTATCAATTTATCGAAGGGAAGCCATATTTCTCCTTCCAGTGTTTCAGTATCAGTCTTTTTGCAGATGTGAGGACATGGAAAATGCATTTACGTTGACAGATTACCAGGCCCATATATATTCGGTATATAGCTTAAGAGGATGTTACCTTCCGAAACTATTAGCGCTTTCCCCACTATGATATTTATATACCCTAATACTTCTCGCCAAAAGTACACCAGTACCGGACACCTGTTTTAAGAAAGCATTTCCCCTATTGCATCTCCAAACTGCAGTCATGAGGACTAGAAACACGTTCCTTCTGTTATGAGCAAACAGGAGCATCGGGGGGGGGGGGGAGCCTCGGGCGGCTCTGATTGGCGAGGCTGCATGCGTGTGAGGCTGTTCGGGATTGGCCGGGCCTTTTTGCAGGCTCTCCGTTGGCCGGCGGCCTTCTGACGGACTCTTCCCTGTCTGCCTCCTCCCGGTCCAGGTGAGGCGGGCTTGCAGGCCATGACTGCTCAGGTGACCAGCCCGTCGGGGAAGATGGCGGAGGCGGAGATCATCGAGGGGGACGACAGCGCCTACTCGGTGCGCTTCGTGCCGCAGGAGATGGGCCCCCACACCGTCAACGTCAAGTACCGAGGGCAGCACGTCCCTGGGAGCCCCTTCCAGTTCACCGTGGGGCCTCTGGGAGAAGGGGGCTCCCACAAGGTGCGAGCGGGAGGCACCGGCCTGGAGAGAGGCGTGGCCGGCGTCCCAGGTAAGAGAGCACATGATAGCCTCAATGAATGAATCCTTATTTGCATCAGCCATCGGCCATAGCAACAAAACAACAATGCGATATGCAAAGAACCGAAATAAAAAGTCGATGGTATAAAACACACTTTAGGGTCCTGAATCAGCAGTCAAATAGCAGACCTTGTTCTGATCGTCACGGCTAAAAACCTTGCAGCCTTTGCTGTCACCTGCTCATCTTGATCTGCCAAGAGAAAGGACACGGTGGCAGTGGCTGGGCGACCCGGAATGGACAATGAAAGAGGGGCGATAACCTCATTCCTCAAGTCTTTTATAAAGAGTGCAAGCCACAAGGGCACGCGCCACCGATTCGGGACCGCCGTCTCCACAGGGACATAAGCGTTTTTCGTGTGGAATCTGTTAGAATCGTCCCTCAAGTCCAGCCGAGGTCAATACATTCAGTCATGCGAGGGTAAAAAGTGCATCTATATTTTGGAATTTCTAAGTTATGCAGATAGGGGACAGAGAAAGAAGGGCTGGGTGAGACGCACATGCAGGAGATTGTGGGGTGGGGCGGGGGCTGCCCTAGAGATCGGAAGGCGGCAAGCGACCCTGGAATTGATGCTGAGGCTTAAGCTCTGGAGTGGGCGCAACTGTGCGCCCTTGGGATTGGTGCGCCAGGGTGCTGTCCTTGATGGGTCCTCTTTGGCATGATCCAGCAAGGTCCTCCGATGCTCTCGTGTTGCATAATGCTGTAGAGACCATGTGCCCCGATGGCTGGAGGACCAGGGTGGGATCTGGGGGACAGCGAATCTCTTAACATGCCTGGCCTGGTTTGGCTCCGAAAAAGCAGGCCCTCTGCCCTCTTTCCTCAAGGGTCCTAGGGTTGTAGAGTTGGAAGGGACCCCGTGGGAAAGTTAAGGACCGTAGGAAAGGATATATTGAATGAATCCTAGAATCCTAGAGTTGGAAGAGACCCCAAGGGCCATCCAGTCCAACCCCCTGCCAAGCAGGAAACACCATCAAAGCATTCCTGACAGATGGCTGTCAAGCCTCCGCTTAAAGACCTCCAAAGAAGGAGACTCCACCACACTCCTTGGCAGCAAATTCCACTGTCCAACAGCTCTTACTGTCAGGAAGTTCTTCCTAATGTTTAGGTGGAATCTTCTTTCTTGTAGTTTGAATCCATTGCCCCGTGTCCGCTTCTCTGGAGCAGCAGAAAACAACCTTTCTCCCTCCTCTATATGACATCCTTTGATATATTTGAACATGGCTATCATATCACCCCTTAACCTTCTCTTCTCCAGGCTAAACATACCCAGCTCCCTGAATGAAGTATTATCCTTCCTTCACTCACACTAGTGAGTGATGTAGCAGAGCAGATTCTCCTCAATATTGCTGGAAGCTAGTTTGCAGTTTGAATCTCTTAGTTAAGACTATTCCTGGTGTCCCCTTTGATCCCTCTTAAAAGAATAAAGGCACGAGAGTCTTTCTGAGTAAAGTAACAACAAGTTTGCTCACATTTCAGTTCACGATTTGATCCCTGAAAGGCAGGCTTCTTAATAATAATAATAATAATAATAATAATAATAATAATAATAATAATAATTTATACCCCGCCCATCTGGCTGGGTTTCCCCAACCACTCTGGGCAGCTTCCAACAGAATGTTAAAATACAATACTTGGTAGTTACACAAAGAAACTGTGAGTTCATCTCATGTGGAGTCTGGACTCATGTGCTGCTGGCTGAGAGCCAGCAGACAGCAAAATTACAAAATTACGACAACAAAATGGCTGCAGGAGATCGGCATGGCAGCAAAAGAACAACAATACAATAGAAAGACAAAATTAGACTGAGCAAATGTCTGCGTGGCTTGGCTCTTCTATGGAGTCAGCTAGATCCACACTCATCTCCCAGGTCACATGCAGGGGGAGGATGCTCCACACCAGTGGAGGAGAAAGTTACACTGGCTGGATGTCCCCCTGCTTGAGCCCATTCTAGGGAAAGAAGGAGTGTTGCGTTTGACTGCACCAATGGATTACATCCCACAACCCCCAAGGTTCATCTAGTCTGACCCCCTGCAAGGAATTGCAACTGAAAAATCCCTGACAGATCTGCGCTGAGCGAGGCAGGGATGAGGAAGTCATGAAACCTATGAGTTTCCCTCAGCCCCTAGTAGTCCCAGGAATCGCAGCGGACGAATGACAGAATCAAAGATTTGGGAGGGGTTCCTAAGGGTCATCCGGTCCAACCCCCTGCGATTCAGGAATCCCAACGGAAACATCCCTGACAGGTGGCCATCCAACCTCTGCCTAAAAGCTCCCTCTTCTTTTTCTCCCCAGCCGAGTTCAGCATCTGGACACGGGAGGCAGGGGCCGGGGGTCTTTCCATCGCCGTGGAGGGTCCCAGCAAGGCGGAGATTGCCTTTGAGGACCGCAAAGACGGATCCTGCGGAGTCTCCTACGTCGTCCAGGAACCAGGTAGGGTATTTGGGGCAGGGGCTTTTTCGCTGCCACGGATCACGCCACCGGTTGGTGGCTCTGGGCTGGGGGGACCACGAACAGACACTTAAGCCCCAGCATAACTTTATTTGTTCCAAAGGATTCTGTGCCCGCTTATCTTTCACAGAACCCAGGAGGCAGCTTGGATGCCCACGGGTTCTAGATGAGAAAGGGACGGGAACTTGCGTCTCTCCACGTCATGCGTGGTTCTATAAACTTCTATCATTTGCGTGGTCCTTGGGAACTCCCTGCCTATTGACGCCAGGCCGGCGCTCTTTTCACCACCCACAGAAAACATTCTTGTTTAGGCAAGCCCACGCAGAATGTTTCTTTACGTTTCAGTCTGTTTTCAGCATCTTGCCGCTTTCATCTTTTTCAAACGTTTTAAACTGTCCTTTTGACCGACAATTCTGCCGTTCCGTTCCGTTTGCAAACGGATTGGAGTTTTTCTCTTGCAGCCAAGCGGTGCGTAAGTTTAATGAAAGGGAAGTCAATATAAGTACCGAAGGTGCACAAGACCTGGGATAAAGAAAAGATGCGGGAGATAAAAATAATATTAGTTTAAACATATACTTGCTCCTATGTTATAATGGATAGACAAAGTCTTGTACACTAGGATAATTATTTGGGTTTTTTTCTTTTTGTTGTTGTCAGTAATTCTTTGTCGGTTTTTCTTTTGGCAAAATGGAAAGATAGACATAATTAATTGTTTTATTAATTTTTTTAGTGCGTATTTTGTATGTATGTTGTATGTGTTGCTTGTTTGTTTTCTTTAAAAATCAATTTAAAAATTTGGGGGTGAAAATTTTTTTTAAATAAACCCTGCCCCCCCCCTTTACTCGCCATTTCCCTGAATGAAGAAACCCTGAATGCTGCAAAGGGGGGAATTGCTCCACCTCCGGCCTTAACCCTGCCTCTCTCCGCCAGGTGACTACGAGGTGTCCATCAAATTCAACGACGAGCACATCCCCGACAGCCCCTTCGTGGTTCCCGTGGCCTCGCTGTCGGACGACGCCCACCGCCTGACTGTCACCAGCCTCCAGGTACCGACTGGCCTGCCCAGCCTGGTGCCCCCCGCAAGAGAAAGATTGTCAGTCGTAGAATCAGAGAGTTAGAAGGGATCCCGGTCCTGAAAGACCTACATTGGCTGGGGAAACCCACCTAGATGGGCGGGGTAGGAATAGGAATAGGAATAATTTATTATTGGCCAAGTACATTTTCCAACATACTTGGAATTTGTTTCGGCTACATTGCAATGTAAACATACAGACACTGTTCCTCTCACAATACAAAGAAGCAAAGAAACCCCACCCATAATTTACCTCCCCTTCAGCTATACAACTACGAATTTAACAATTTAATGGCACAAGGGAAAAAACTATTCTTGTGCCTGGCCGATTTTGTATATGAAGTCCTGTAGCGACGTCCAGATGGAAGTAAATCAAGCAGATGATGACCGGGATGTAAAGGATCTGCTACAATTCTCTCTGCTCTCTTCCTAACTCGGGTAGCATAAATTGTCTCTATTGAAGGCAAGCTAACACCAATTACCCTTTCTGCAATTCTTACAGCTCGTTGGAGCCTTTTCTTGTATTAATAGTATATTAATTAATAGTATTAATAGTAGTAGTAATAATAATAATCATCATCATCATCTATTATTATTATTACCAGCCATAATGGCTCTGCTTCCACAGTCAGTGCCAGTAATGTTCCGGATTCCCCAGATTTCATCAGAATCCCAGGGTCGCCTGCCGCTTTCCGACCTCTAGGGCAGCGCCCGTCCGTCCCCGATCTCCTGCATGTGGGTCTCAACCAGCCCTCCTTTCCGTGTCCCCCGCAGGAGACGGGCTTAAAGGTGAACCAGCCGGCTTCCTTCGCGGTGCAGCTGAACGGGGCTCGTGGCGTGATCGACGCCAAAGTCCACACTCCCGCCGGCGTGGTCGAGGAGTGCTACGTCTCAGAACTGGACAGCGGTGAGTTCGCTAGGCGGGGGAGGAGGAACCAGTCTCGTTTCCCCCCCCCCATGCCCGGTGCTTGCGTCTTCGAGTTTCATAGGGCTGTAAAGTCGGAAGGGACCCCCAGGGGCCATCTAGTCCAACCCCCGCCAATGCACTCAGCCCCGACACCAGATGGGGCTTGCATATCAGAGCCGGGGTAACTCAGCCTTCGCCAACCAGCTTGGTGCTCTCCAGATGTTTCGGGCAGTCCCAGCCAGCACAGACTTCCCTCAAAGTGTGCGTCTGAAGCGAGATTCGAACTGGAGACAGCTGGGTTCACAATACCCCTTCCAAGCCACTGCGTTAGGCAACCACTGTCGGTGAGGTTTGAAAAGCAGGCATGAATTTCTTCTCTATATTGCCGCATCTCTGGGAAGAATAGAATCATAAGAGTTGTAGAGTTGGAAGGGACACCCCAAGGGTCTTCTAGTCCAACCCCCCTGCAGCGCAGGAATCACAGCTAAATAATCCCTGGGAGACGGCCATGCAACCTTTATTTAAACACCTCCAAGGAGGGAGAGTCCACCTTCCACAGTCCAACCATCGGGCAAATCTTCCTGACATTTAGTTGGGACTCTCCTTCCTTGTCATTTGAAGACGTGGGTTCGAGTCCTCCCCTCCGGAGCGGCAGAAAACAAGCTTGCTCCATCTTCCACGGGATAGCCACTCAGATATTTGAAGATCTAGGGGTACAAAATAACCAGAAAAGGCCTCACTTGGGACCAGGAGACTATAACGGAATTGCAGGCTTGTGTCCCGTTAGCAGTGGCAACAGGTTCTGGGGATCAATTCAAGACCCCGACAATCCCGGATGCTTTTTAATAGATCCTAGGTCTGCTTTCACCAGCCCTGGCTCCCCACACCTGCACGGGACTACAAATCCCATCATGCATCGCCCGGAACTGTGGTTTGAAAGGCAGGCATAGATGTTTGGAAGAGCGATCTGACGTTTATAGCATGTTAATTCCTTGAAGGAGAACTACCCAAAAATGATTTACAGATGGGTATTTAACTCCGAGTAGACTTGCTAAGGTTTATAAGACTGAATCAGATAAGTGCTGGAGATGCAATGAGGCTGAGGGTACGTTCTGTGTCAGGGGTAGGCAACCTAAGGCCCGGGGGCCAGATGCAGCCCATTCGCCTTCTAAATCCGGCCCCCGGATGGTCCGGGAATCAGTGTGTTTTTACATGAGTAGAATGTGTCCTTTTATTTAAAATGCATCTCTGGGTTATTTGTGAGGCATAGGAATTCGTTCATTCTTTCCCCAAAAATATAGTCCGGCCCACCACATGGTCTGAGGGACGGTGGACCGACCCACGGCTGAAAAAGTTTGCTGACCCCTGTTTTATGTGGTGGACCTGTAAAAGGGCATAAGAGTATTGGGAAATGATTCATAATGAATTGAAAAAAATGTTTTAAAAGTACTTTCCCAGGAAAACCAGAGTCCTTTTTGTTGGGGATAATTCAGACGGAAATTCCCAGGTGTCAAAAAGAGTTATTTGTGTATGCCACTAATGTGGCCCGTGTTTTGTTAGCCCAAAAATGGAAAATGAGCGAGGTCCCAACTAAAGAAGAATGCAAACTTAAACGGATGGAATATGCACAGACTTAACATACAGAATAAGAGAACAAGAAGAACTTACGTTTAGAGAAGACTGGGAAATGTTTATTGATTATATTGGGGGGAACTGTGTGCACTTGAAAACGTGGGCAAGATAAATTCAACAGTGTAATTAAGTTTGGATGGATGTAATAATGGAAGGCTGAATGGCTTGGTTTATATAAAATATGCAGGGATTCTTGTGGAAGGAGAAGAAGGGGAGTCATTGATACTTCAAGGTTGTTTAAATGAATATTCTAAAATGTGAAACAGAAAATTGAATAACAATTATAGAAAGGAAAGAGAGGCAGATGGAGACCCAGGTGAGTCTAGAACAGGGGTCGGCAACATGCGGCCCATGGGCTGGATGCAGCCCACAAAGACCGTTTTACCGGCCCACAAGCCGCTTCTGAACCGAGCTGCCTGCTCAGTGAGTTCCCCGTGTGCCGCACTAAACCAGCACACTGGAAATAGTGTCTGCGCATGTCCAGACGTCGAAAATCGCTTCTGTGCAGGAGCGATTTCTGGCGTCTGGGCATGCGCAGAAGCAACTTTCGGCCCCATTGACATGCGCAGATGTGATTTATGGCGTCGCGCTGCGCCAGTCTGGCCCACGGCGATCTCGGTGGGAGTGATCCGGCCCCTGGCTGGTAAACCTTGCCGACCCCCAGTTTAGAACCTGAGGCCATGCAGAACCTGTCCCTGCCCTCTGGGGGGGCACCTCAGCACCCACCCTTTGCGCACCTCCGCCTGACGCCCCTCTTCTCCCTCCACAGACAAGTACGCCATTCGGTTCATCCCCCACGAGAACGGCGTCCACTCCATCGACGTCCGGTTCAACGGGAGACACATACCCGGCAGCCCCTTCAAAATCCGCGTTGGGGAGCAGAGTCAGGCCGGCGACCCAGGACTCGTCACAGCCTATGGGCCAGGCCTGGAGGGCGGAACCACAGGTAAGCAGCCCGTCCTCCCATCAGGTGCCATCGAGGCATTTTTTCGTCTATAAGATGCCCCCATGTATAAGACACCCCCTCTTTTTCAGGACTCCAAATTAAGAAAAGGGGGGGTTGCCCAAAGTTATTGAGCTTTTTGTTAAGGGGGCGACTGTCAAAAATCACTCACCCCGCAGGACCAACACAGCCAATTGCACATGCATCAATGAAGCGACCAATCGTCTGCACGCTCGCCAAAAGCAAGCGCCCATCACCCCCCCAATTGCCGCAGCAGCCAACGGCCTGCAGAACTTCCCGCTACAACAAATCACCCGCCCAAACGCCGCTGACAATCTCCGGCTCGCGGCAGCCACCGATCGCCAGTCCCACCTCACCGCTGTCAATGTATAAGACGACCCCAATTTTCAAGCTTTATTTTTTCAAGAAAATAACCTAGTTTTATACATGGGAAAATATGGTATTTAGGCTGTAAGGGCTGAGATTCCTTGCAACTAACCCCCACATTGAGCACGTTTCATGTGACTCCCTTATTCCACCCGATTAACTTTTATTATAATTATTATTTTATTATTGTTATTAGAAGCACACACACCACCCTGCCCCTTCTTCAGCCACAAACGAGTGGCTTGCACCACATCAGTCGAAACAGCAAGAGAAAAAGGCAGCCCCCACCTGCAGCGGGCTTGCAAGAGACGGCACAAAAGGAAGAAGGGAGGAGCAGGGAAGAGGAAAAGGAGCAAGCTCAGGCCCCAGTTGTTACAAATTACTTAGCCGTTCTTAATGGTTGCTTATTTCATGAAATATAACCAACGGCTGACGAAGCAGTTTAGGAAACATGATAGAGCAATGAAAATCAAGTTGATGGACTATTCTGAAATGGCAAAAATGACCGGAAGAATCAGAAATCAGGAGGACCAAAACTTTAATAAGGAATGGGGGAAATTTACAATTTATCTCAAAAAAAAAAAAACCAACCATTGCAAACAGTTAAATCCATTAGCGGGATTGCAATAACACTTGTAATGTTAGCGAAGAACTATGGATCAGGATTATTAGAAAAGATTTTTATTATAAAAATCAGGATTATTATAAAAGAGGCAGAAGGAAAGGACTCACCATAAGACCCACAAAGGGGAGGAGGGAATTCCAGGAGATTATTGGGAATTTTGTTTTAATATATAGTATGTTGTGCTGTGAATGTAAATTTCAATATGGAAAAACCAAATAAATAAATAAGTCTGAAGGCAGCCCTGTTTAGGGAAGCTTTTAAAATCTGATGAATTGTTGCATTTTAATATTTTGCTGGAAGCCACCCAGAGTGGCTGGGGAAACCCAGCCAGATGCGTGGGGTATAAATAAAATTATTATTATTATTATTATTATTATTATTATTATTATTATTATTATTTGGAGGGAGAACAATGAAATTATCAGCTGAGGAGGCTCTCCCGCGGAGCTGGCCTTTCTCAATTTCCCCCCACTCCTCTCGCAGCTCAGAGTTGCTTAAACCCCCGTCTCCCCTTCTGGCAGGCGTCTCTTCCGAATTCTTCGTCAAGACGCGGAACACTGGGTCGGGGGCCCTTTCGGTCACCATCGACGGCCCCTCCAAAGTGCAGATGGACTGCCAGGAATACCCCGAGGGGCACAAGGTCACGTACATGCCCATGGCGCCCGGAAACTACCTCATCTCCATCAAGTACGGCGGCCCCCAGCACATCGTGGGCAGCCCCTTCAAGGCCAAGGTCACAGGTAGGTACCCTGCGAGCAGGGCCGTCTTCAGTATATCCGGCGCCGTGGTGCAAAGATCTCCCCGGCGGCCCCCCCATTTCCCAGAGTTGCCGACCTTTGCAGCTTTGCAGGGCTGGAGGAGGCGGGCAGCGGCCGGAGGGCGGCTCTTGCGGGGAAGAGGCGGAGACATCGGGCACGGTGCTGCTTCAGCCTCCGCCTCTTCCCCGGGGCCCTCCCGAACTTGGCGCCCTGGCACCCCGCGCCACTTGTCTCTATGGGCAAGACGCCCCTGCCTGCGAGGCGGGCACCTAGCTCCCGAAAGGGGAGGCGCGGGGGCCATCCTCCAAGTGGCCAGCTTTGGGGAATCCTGCAAGCGGGATCCGAGCCCCGAGAGCCCTCTCCCGTCCTGCGGGTTCCAGCAACTGGGATTGCAGAGGTGTTGTAAGCCCAAACTAGCTTATCTCCTGAGTTTACGCCATGCTTCCTCAACCTTGGCCCTCCAGATGTTTTCAGACAGACCACTGGTTCTGCTAGCTAGGGATCATGGGAGTTGCATCTGGAGGGGCGAGGTTGAGGAAGCCTGGTTTACGCCAATAAAAACTCAGAAACGTGAGGAGCTAGGAGTCCAGCGTTGTTTATTGCAAAGCAATAGGTTACAGTTGGATCGTTCCGCAAAACTGCAACACCGCCCGGTGGCCCAGGCAGTGATATTTATAAAGTTTCAAACAATGCATTTCAGTTTTCACCAATCATGTACATCATTACCTCATTTCATGTTTAATACACGTGCGCTGTGGGTTAAACCACAGAGCCTAGGACTTGCCGTTCAGAAGGTCAGCGGTTCGAATCCCCACAACAGGGTGAGCTCCCATTGCTCAGTCCCAGCTCCTGCCAACCTAGCAGTTCGAAAGCACGTCAAAGTGCAAGTAGATAAATAGGTACCGCTCCGGCGGGAAGGTAAACGGCGTTTCCGTGCACTGCTCTGGTTCGCCAGAAGCGGCTTAGTCATGCTGGCCACATGACCCGGAAGCTGTACGCCGGCTCCCTCGGCCAGTAAAGCGAGATGAGCGCCACAACCCCAGAGTCGTCCACGACTGGACCTAATGATCAGGGGTCCCTTTACCTTTACCTTTACTTGCGTTCTAGCTTCGAGCTGTATCTTTGTGATTCACATATTAGCTGTATTTCTGCCCCCGTGGGGGGAGGCAACTTGCAAAACCATCAGTTTCATAATGCAACAGGCTACTGTAATTTCCCTGTTAGAAGCACACTCAGGGATTTACAGGGGTACACCTTATCACGTTTATTGTGGAGCCACGCATATCCCACGAGTTTGCCGAATCCGCTCTCGGAGCCCGGTGGCTGTCACTGCCTCCAGTGGGAGGGAGTTCCAGGGGTCAGCTACGTGAAGGAAGCCAACGGAGACTCTTCATTCCTGCCTCTCCGTCCCTTTCCCCAGGACCCCGCCTGTCAGGCGGGCACAGCCTCCACGAAACCTCGACGGTGCTGGTGGAGACAGTGACCAGGGCCTCGTCCTCCTCCTCCTCCTCCTCGGTGGGCGGAAGCTACAGTGCCCTGCCCAAGTTCTCCTCCGACGCCAGCAAGGTGGTCGCCCGGGGGCCTGGGCTGACCAAAGCCTTTGTCGGACAGAAGAACACTTTCACCGTGGACTGCAGCAAGGCTGGTAAGTGTCGGGGAATCTCCGGAGAGGGCAGGAGCAGTGCCAGATTCTCTCTGTCCTGCAGCTATTTATGATGTCCATTCTTTAAGATCCAACCAGTCTGTCTTCTATAAGCCAGTATTTCACCCCCCCCCCCAATTTTCGGATCCAGATATTACGAGTTCGTTTCCCCTTTCACACGAAAAGTCCATAATAAATTTCCTCTTTTTAAAACAATGATTTCTATTTGATTTTGCAAATATAAAATTATATAAAATCCAAATGCATATCCATATTTAAGGAAGGAATAATTTATTATTGGCCAAGTACATTTACCAACATGCTTGGAATTTGTTTCGGCTACATTGCAATGTAAACATACAAACACTGTTCCACTCACAATACAAAGAAGCAAAGAAACCCCACCCATAATTGACCTCCCCTTCAGCTACACAACTACGAATTTAACAATTTAATGGCACAAGGGAAAAAACTGTTCCTGTGCCTGGCCGATTTTGTATATGAAGTCCTGTAGCGACGTCCAGATGGAAGTAAATCAAAGCAGATGATGACCGGGATGCAAAGGATCTGCGACAATTCCCTCTGCTCTCTTCCTAACTCGGGTAGCATAGAGTGTCTCTATTGAAGGCAAGCTAGCACCAATTACCCTTTCTGCAATTCTTACTGCTCGTTGGAGCCTTTTCTTGTCCATCTTGGAGGCTGTGCCGTACCAAGCAGTAATAGAATTACAGAGAACAGTTTCAATGATGCCTCTGTAAAATTGGATCAACACTTCCTGGGGCAATTTAAATTTCCTTAGTTGACGCAGGAAATACAACCTCTGGTGGACCTTTTTAATAAGTACTATTGATGTTGCTTGACCAATTTAAGTTTTGAGAAATTAGAGAGCCCAGGAACTTAAAGGACTCTACTACTACAACCATGTTACCAAGAGAATACTCTGAATGTCACAACTTCCCCCCCACCCCCTCCATGGGTCCTTTTATCAACATTTACAGCTCCGTATTATTCCATGACCTATATTTTATATCAATCCACGTTATCCATGGTATTTGTTACATTACAAGTGGGATTAAAATCCTGCTTACATTTCCATCTTGCTTGCAATGGTCTCCTAAATAACTTGCCATTTCCCCCCCTTCTTCTTCTTCTTTTTTTAAATTGTCCTCTTGGTTCCTGAATTTTCCATTCAGCTTTGCCATTTTGGCATATTCCATCAGTTTAGCGTAGCCATAAGGAATTTCCAACCCTTGGCAATTGATTCTTGTTATTTAATCCATGTATATTAAAAAAGGGAGCGTGATATTTCTTCCTGAATAATCCCTGGCCAGAGCTGATGGCTCTTCTGCCACTTCCTTCCTCTTTAGGGAAGTTTTTAATGTTTGATGTTTTATCACATTATTATTATTATTATTATTATTATTTATAGTCTTTATTGCATTTTTAAAATTTACAAAAAATAAAGATAGTAAATTAATCCTTACACCCACTTTTTCTCTCTCTTTGATATACATAAAAAGAAAATTATAAATAAATTACAAAATTATAAATAAATAAAAAGAAGAAAAAGGGGGGAAATACTTGTCGAAAACACAAAATCATTTAAGGAGTACAAACCGTCATTTAAATATTCTAAACACAGAATTCCTAGAAAGAAGTTACCTTCAGGTTTCTTCTTTTCTTTTTTTAATTCCTTACAGTCTTTCTGTTCCTCTAAACCGGTTGGAGTCCCTCGTTCGTTTTTTCTGACTCCCACCTATTTGCGGCTTCTGCATTGCTCTTATCTTTAAGTAATCTGTATTCGATTATTAGCAAGAAATTCCCCTTGTATCTGTGCAGTTAGTCCAGGCACAGCCAAGTGTTGTTGTTGGAAACATGTTTTGTGAGATAGTTTTTAAAGCAATCCCGATGATGATGATGATGATTATTATTATTATTATTTATTCCGCAGGCACCAACATGCTGATGGTGGGGGTCCACGGCCCCAAGACCCCCTGCGACGAGGTCTACGTCAAGCACATGGGCAACCGTGTCTACAACGTCACATACACTGTCAAGGAGAAGGGAGACTACATTCTCATCGTCAAGTGGGGCGACGAGAGTGTCCCCGGGAGCCCCTACCAAGTCAACGTCCCTTAGGAGGAGGAGGGGGCTGGCACCTATCCCCTCCTCCTCCGGGCCCCGCCCTGCACCCCCCACACCAAGGACTTGCCCCCTCCCAAACCCCTCCCCACGTTGCCCCAGGGCGGGGCCGGCGCCACGAGGAACCTCGGGACAATTCGTTTCGCCTGTTTGGGGGCGCTTTGATTTTTTTGCCTTTTTAACTATTTCTCCCGGCTGTGAAGGTGTGTGGGGGGGACGGGGGGAAGGGTAAGGGGTGTGCACCATTGTAGCTGGGAAAGGGTGGGGTTCACAATGGGGAGGGGGAGGAAACTGGAAGTCGCGGAGGAGGAAGTGTCGGATGTTGCCGTTCACTGGGCAAGGGTCGTCTTCGTGTGGCGGGCCGCTCCCCCCCCCGACGGTCGAGCCGCAAGTTTCTGTCGGAAAAAGGGTGGATTGTGTCCCGTCCCAGGGAGCAGGATGAAGAAGGCAGAGCTCGGCAGGTTATGGGCCCAGTTTTTCACACCGCAGGTTATGGGCCCAGTTTTTTCACACCGCAGGTTATGGGCCCAGTTTTTTCACACCACAAGGGCAGGGGCATCCGTCTCCTGATGCCGTTAAATGAGTCTCGCCTTTTCGGAGATGTGGAGAGCCAGCCCAGAGAAGGAAGGAAGCAGGGGGAGCAGAACGCAGGGTTGTTTAGAAGATTTCTGCTGGGACCAGGTGGACCGGGGTCATCCGTGACCCCCTGAACTATAGAGGCAGCTGCCCCGTCAAGTGGCGATGGCTTGTGGGGCAGGTGAGGGTTGAGGGGAAGGATGCCGTTTTGAGCAGAGCGAAGGCTGGGTGGGGTACAGCCTCCCAGGAAGGTCCGCCATGCGACCCCCTGCTCGTTGGACAGGGGTTTATGCAGCAGGCCTTCTCAGCTAACCGAGGCCAAAGTTTTGGGTTTTTCCCTCACCCCCAGACTAGACCCATTGAGGGTTTTCCGTGCCTTCTCCTTCCACCTCTTCCACAATCTGGTTTGCTGTCGCTGGGAATAGGGGCAGCCCAAGCCAGAGAGAGAGAAAGAGAGAAGGAAGCCTTTTTATATAGAAGACGACGAAGAATGGGGGCGGGAAAGAAAAATAATGATTATAAAGAAATATTGGGGAAACGGGATGATAGGAATCCTGGCCCTCACAGGCGGGACTGTTTGTAACTGACAGCCCCACGAGGGAGGGGCTTTTTTATAGCAATGTGTTTGTGGTTGCATGTTTCCTATGGTGGACGGTGGGAGGCCCAGAGCATCATCAGAGCCCAGCCTGCCTGCCCCCCCCCAGCAATAAAGATGACTTGCTTTTAAAATGCAGAGGAGTGGCCTGTTTTTGTGTGTGTGTGTTTGTTTGTTTTAATAGGAATTTATTGGTATTTTAACAAAATACAAAAAATACATACAAAATACAAAACAGAAAACTAATACAATACACGAAAACACAACGAAAACAACAAAAACAAACCTCACATTCAAACATCTATTTATCTATTCTAATCTTATTTATAACCTTACTTGGGGGACTTCCTCACGTCCTCTCTTCTGCGTTCATTTCAAATATACTGTAGTAACTTTATAACCACTTCAAATTCTTCTTTCACAACAAATCTTAATCCTTATCTATCATCTTATATCTATAACCTTATTCTTAACGAAAATACACAAAATCACAATTCTACTCATATCCTATTTTAAACTAACTTTTTGTTGCTATCGCCTATAATATCCTCTGATTTCAATTTCAAATATCTAACTTTTCACGTCGTTTCAAATATTCTTTAAATTTCTTCCAATCTTCTTGCACCTTCTCCTCCCTCTGGTCTCGGAGTTTCGCGGTCAGTTCTGCGAGTTCCATATACTCAATCAACTTCATCTGCCATTCTTCGACTGTTGGTAGCTCTTCAGTTTTCCATCTTTTAGCAATTAAAATCCTAGCAGCTGTTGTGGCATACATAAAAAATATTCTATCTTTGTTGGGAATTTCATGATTGGTCATGCCCAGCAGAAAGGCCTCTGGTTTCTTAGTAAATGTGTTTTTCAACACTTTTTAAGTTCATTATAAATTTTCTCCCAGAAGTCCTTTACCTTTGGGCACGTCCACCACATGTGATAGAAGGTACCTTCTACTTGTTTGCACTTCCAACATTCATTACTCAAACCATGATACATCTTGGCTAATTTCACTGGTGTTAAATACCATCTGTATATCATTTTCATGATGTGTTTTTGTATGTGTGTTTGCTAGTTAAAATCCTGCAGAGCATATCCAAATTCCTTTTTCTTTTGGTGGGACGCCTGTAAGACTTGCAAGGTGCAGACCAATCTCCCATTACCAAAGAACACAGTCCCGATTCTGATGTAACCCTAAACCGTGGTTGTTTAACAGACACCAAGAACAGACCCCTCCCTACAAGAGCAAAATCTGGGGAAATGATGAGCAACATTTTGAGATGCGAACAATCCCGAGAGGGAAGGAGACAATCAGTTTTAGGAAAAAAACGGGAGGCCGCTCTTATTGCACCGGGGTCAGCATAAAACAAATTAAGCTGCAATTAGGGACAGGTTAAGTGTGATGTAATTAATTGCAAACCTTAATATCTTTATAATCATGAATTATGGGTGTGTGTTAATTAAAAACTCAAAAAGGAAAAAAAGGGTTGGAAAAGGGAGGGTGCCGAGTTTACCCATAATGCCAAGCCATAGTTAAACTACGGTTTGTAAGCTAACAATAAACCATTGCTTCATATTGTGTTTTGTTGCCGGTAAGCAAAGCATAGAATTGTAGAGTTAGAAGGGGACACAACCGTCACTTAGTATAACCCCCTGCAAGGCAGGAATCACAACTGAAGAGGCACGGCACATAGAAACATGCGCAGCTTAAGAATTACATGCCATGTAAACATCAGAAAAGCTAATAACTGGCTATGACAAAGATGGGACCCGAGACAATGGATTCAAATGACAATAAGGAGATTCCAAGTCAACATTAGAAAGAACTTTCGGGTGTTAAGAGCCATTTGACAGCAGCGGATGGGAGTTGCTACATATGCAGAAGCCTCAGGGCCGGATTCAGATTTTATGAGGCCCTAAGCTACTGAATAGGTGGCCGGGGTGACGCTGTGGTCTAAACCACTGAGCCTCTTGGGCTTGCTGGTCGGCAGTTCGAATCCCTGCGACGGGGTGAGCTCCTGTTGCTCTGTTCCAGCTCCTGCCAACCTAGCAGTTCGAAAGCACACCAGTGCAAGTAGATAAATAGGTACCACTCCGGCGGGAAGGTAAACGGTGTTTCTGTGCGCTGCTCTGGTTTTGCCAGAAGCAGCTTAGTCATGCTGACCAGCAAATCCCATGTGTGTCTGGGAAATACTGGACATATGGCAGCCCTGAAATGATGAAAAGGAGCAGTGCTTTTCCTGGGGGGGGGGGGCACGGACGCAGGGGTACACATACCCCTAAACATTTTGTAAATCTTTGTGCTTTTGTCCATTTACTGCATTTTTCCCAGTTTGAACTACAAAATGGTGATTTTCTTGAGTCAAAATGAGAGCACCCCTAAACATTTTTTTAGGGGAAAAAAGCACTTAAGAGGAGAAAGGCTGCAGTTAGTTCTTTGCTCTGAAGATCTTTTCCCGAGGGGGGGGGAACATTCCCCAAACAGTCCGGTCAAATCAAAGGAAAAAAATCAAAAAGTCGTTTAGTTAACCCGGAGTAAAAACAACCCATGTGTCACTCTGCATTCTTATCTCTGTGGAAGAGGCTGCCCTTCTGCCCTTTGCCCATGAAGCTTCCTCACCCGCCACCACGCAAGCGCCGCAGGAGGGCACCGCCCCCCGCGGGCACCGCGCCTGCGCCTCCCCCTCCCCACGGTTCCCCCCCCCGCCCGCCGTATAAAACCTCTTTACGGCGGCTGCGCGGGGCCATTCTTAGCGGAAGCGCGCTCTCCCTCCTCGTCCTCATCCTCGTCCGTCAGCCGCTGCGGGGTCCGCCATGGCCGGCCGAGGGAAACTCATCGCGGTGCTGGGCGACGAGGACACCGTGACCGGGTTCCTGCTGGGCGGCGTCGGCGAGCTCGACAAGCACCGGCGCCCCAACTTCCTGGTGGTGGAGAAGGAGACGGCGCTGGCCGAGATCGAGGACGCTTTCCGGTGAGGGCCGCGGGGGGGGGGAGGGGGCACGGTTGCCTTGGAAACGGCGCGGGAGAAACCAAAGCGCCCCCCCAGGCGAGGGGGCGCCCTCGGGCGAGACCATTCTGCGGGCACGGGGGTGTCCTCTTTATATATCCATATGTTTAAAAAAGCTCCATTATCCGCTTGTTGTCCTTTTCTGTATTTTATTGACGTTCCCCGCTCCCAACCCCCACCCCTGCTCATTTCACACACACAACAGCCCTGCAAGGTAGGCTGGGCTGAGAATTGCAAAGGCTCCCCGGCAAGGTCACCCCCAGTGATCTTTCTGGTGGGATTCGAACCTTGGTCTCCCAGGGCCTGGTTCTCATAAATGTGGCTTATTTCTGCTTCTGCCATGCCTGTTCTCTGTTTCTTACATTGCAGGTGCTCTGCCACACAGCAATGGCAGAAGGGGGAAAAGTCAGTGGGGAGGGTGGATCTGGGCCCTAGAGCTTATGCAGCCTTGCCCTAGGGACGCGGGTGGGTTAAACCACAGAGCCTAGGGCTTGCTGATCAGAAGGTCGGCGGTTCGAATCCCCGCAATGACGGGGTGAGCTCCCGTTGCTCGGTCCCTGCTCCTGCCCACCTAGCAGTTCGAAAGCACGTCAAAGTGCAAGTAGATAAATAGGTACCACTCCGGCGGGAAGGTAAACGCTGGTTCGCCAGAAGCGGCTTAGTCATGCTGCCCACATGACCCAGAAGCTGTACGCCGGCTCCTTCGGCCAGTAAAGTGAGATGAGCGCCGCAACCCCAGAGTCGTCCACGAATGGACCTAACGGTCAAGGGTCCCTTTATCTTTAATCTTCCTGTTGATATTGATATTGTGTGGCCACCTTTTGTATACACTGCAGTCATGCCCAACAGGTAGGTCATGATCTAATGTTAGATCACTGGACGTCTGTGGTAGATCACTGGTTGATCATCGGCTCCCCTAAAAAGAGCTCAACCACTTAGCCCTGCACCCTGAAAAGGGGGGTAGATCACTGCCAGTTTTTAACTCTGTGAGCAGATCGCAGTCTCTTGGGAGTTGGCCATCCTTGATGTACAGCAGCAAAGGGAATGGGTGGCTTTCTCTCTCTCTCTCTCTCTCTCTCTCTCTCTCTCCCCCCCCCTTCCAGAAGAAGCTGGGTTCAGGCAGTGCTCTGTTTACACACAAGCACCCTGTCCCAGCCAGGCCCTTTGGATCCGGCCACAGCTGCCCTCCACCAGCCCTCTCTGCTCCCTGGCACCCAACGAAGGACCTGCCTGCTGCTCCTGTGACCTTGAGGAAGCACCTTGTGGCAGATCTTTCTGCTGGATGTGCCCTTTGCTGACCTGGGGGGCTGGTGGCTCTGTGGGAGGCAAGTTATCCAACCTTGGCTAGTGCATACGAAGCAGGGAGGCCTTACTGAATGTGGGGGTGTAAATAGGCCTGCCAACCTTGGAGACCACCAATTTACATCCAAAGATGTAATAAACTTCCAAAAAACCTTTTTATGTATGCTACAACAGCGGCTAGGATTTTACTAGCACCAAGATGGAAAAGTGCCGCATTCTGAATTAGTTGTAGTTTCCGGGTCACCTTCAAAGGTAGCCCCATGTAGAGCGCATTGCAGTAGTCCAAGCAGGAGATAACCAGAGCATGCACCACTCTGGTGAGACAGTCTGCGGGCAGGGAGGGTCTCATCCTGCGTACCAGATGGAGCTGGTAGACAGCCTCCCTCCATGGACAGCTATGAGTCCAAAATGACTCCCAGGCTGTGCACCTGGTCCTTCAGGGGCACAGTTGCTCCATTCAGGACCAGGGAGTCCTCCACACCCACCCGTCCCCTGTCCCCCCAAAACAGTACTACAATGGTGCCCCGCTAGACGAAAAACTCGCTAGACGAAGGCATTCGTCTAGCGGAAGGCTGCCCCGCAAGACGAAATTGTCTATGGGGCTGTCTTGTCAGGATTCAACCTCAATCTGTTAGCCACAATGCAACACTCTGAGATATAAATGTGACGTTACCCCCTTGTCTGTTGTTGCAACTTTAAATGTATGGTGTGTCTATGATCTTTGAGAGCCAGTGTGGTGTAGTGATTAAGAGCGGTGGACTCGTAATCTGGTGAACCGGGTTCGCATCTCCGCTCCTCCACATGCAGCTGCTGGGTGACCTTGGGCTAGTCACACTTCTTTGAAGTCTCTCAGCCCCACTCACCTCACAGAGTGTTTGTTGTGGGGGAGGAAGGGAAAGGAGAATGTTAGCCACTTTGAGACTCCTTCGGGTAGTGAGAAAGCGGGATATCAAATCCAAACTCCTCTTCTTCTAACCCAGCTGGCCGGGCGGCTGTCTCCCGGTCCCCAGAGCACTTTCCCCAGGGAGCACTAGGGACACCCCTTTGGGGCAGGCCAGCAGTGACCCTCTTCTGCTCTGCCGTTCTCTGTCCCCAGGAGCTTCTTGTGCCGTGAAGACATTGGCATCGTCCTCATCAACCAGTACATTGCGGAGATGATCCGGCACGCCATCGACGCCCACACCAAGTCCATCCCGGCGGTGCTGGAAATCCCCTCCAAGGAGCACCCTTACGATGCCTCTAAGGACTCGATCCTGCGTCGCGCCAAGGGAATGTTCTCCGCCGAGGACCTGCGATAGGCCAGCTGCTCCTCCAACCATCAACTCTTCCATCAAGAGCTTTCCCTCCCTCCCTCTCCTCTCCTGTTGCTCTGCAACATTTACTGCCATTCCTACCCTTCATCTTGTTGCCTAGGGGTTGTTTCCTGTGGTCACCTACATTCCCGCTGTTGGGAATTACTAGCTCTGTAGTGCGTCTGCTGTATTTTTGGAGCTGGGAGGGTGGGGACATCTGGGAGCTAATGTCACGCTTTCTGCTCCAATAGGAGTGCTGCCACTGATTCCCCCCACCCCCCCAGCTTAGCTGGAGCTGTGTTCGAGTTCCCTCGGGTGCCGTAATTGACCAGGGAGCCTCTCTATATATTCCTATGGCCCTTTCTCCCACAAAAGGGGGTCCAAAGGTATATTTCTCAGCAGAATGATTTGGGATCTTTCCGTGTCCTTCAAGACTGATCCCTGGTTGTTGATGCAGCAATACACTTACAACCCAAATCTACACACACACACACACACTCTCTCCTATCTGTGAAGTGCAAACCGGTGATCTTTAATTAAACTGAAAGGCGGAATGTGCAATTCTGTTCTTGCAGATTTGTGTCTTGAGGATGCACGCAGGAGAAAATGTTACGATACCTCGTCGGAGGTGGTGTCGCACTGGAAAATAATTTCTGCCACTTTCATTCTGATTGCCCCTGATTTGCACAAATATTCTCCACCGTACGGCTTGTTTCTTGCAAAAGTTCTGCCTGGGGTGAGTCTCGGAGAGAAAATCGACACCCAACTGTATTCCTCTGTGCTTTACCATGTTAAGACTTGTGTTGTTAGTTTTGTTCTGAATATAAGATGTATGTGATCTTTAATCATAGCTAAAACCGTAGTTATATTTTTGTGGTTCCTTGTGAACGAACCTGTTCAATCGAGGGGAGGAACCGACACTTGAGTGGACTCAATAAAAACTGTCTGTGAATCACTATCATTTTTTTCCACGGGTATTTTTTCCTCATCCCCGTCTCCTGTCCAGAGCCAGGAATTATTTTCAGCTTCGGTTGTGTTGGTCATTCTTTCCCTGAAGCTGCAATGAGGAAGTTCTCCAAATCAGTTGCCCCACATGTCAGCTGAGCTGGCATCAGGAAGTCAGCAGCAGAAAACTCTGCTTTTTCCTTTGTCTTTTGACGCTAGCTCATTCTCCCATTGGGATGAGGGTCACCCATTCATAACAATAATAATAATTTATGATTAATACCCCGCCCATCTGGCTGGGTTTCCCCAGCCACTCTGGGTGGCTCCCAACAGAAGATTAAAAATACATTAAAACATCAGTCATTAAAAACTTCCCTAAACAGGGCTGCCTTCAGATGTCTTCTAAAAGTCAGATAGTTGTTTATTTCCTTGACATCTGATGGGAGGGCGTTCCACAGGGCAGGCGCCACCACCGAGAAGGCCCTCTGCCTGGTTCCCTGTAACCTCACTTCTCGCAGTGAGGGAACTGCCAGAAGGCCCTCGGATCTGGACCTCAGTGTCTGGGCTGAACGATGGGGGTGGAGACGCTCCTTCAGGTATACAGGACTGAGGCCGTTTAGGGCTTTCAAGGTCAGCACCAACACTTTGAATTGTGCTCGGAAACGTACTGGGAGCCAATGTAGGTCTTTCAGGACCGGTGTTATATGGTCTCGGCGGCCACTCCCAGTCCCCAGTCTAGCTGCCGCATTCTGGATTAGGTAGCCCCACATAGAGCACATTGCAGTAGTCCAAGCGGGAGATAACCAGAGCATGCACCACTCTGGCGAGACAGTCTGCGGGCAGGTAGGGTCTCATCCTGTGTACCAGATGGAGCTGGTAGACAGCTGCCCTGGACACAGAATCTGCTGCAATCAAATCCACAAACCATATTCCCCCCTTTTCACAAAAAACAATAACCATAGGGAAGATGCAGGGTTATGTCAAATTTCACCTATCATGGGATTTCCCTGCAACGTGGAAGAGATAACCCCCCTCACCCAACAAAAAATAAATCCTTCTTTCTCTTCTTAAGTTATGGATCATAAGAACTGTTCAGCAGTGGTGGGCTTGGAAGGTGGTGAGCTCTCATTCGCTGGAGGATTTAAAAAGTTTTTTTTTTTTTACAAAAAGTATAAATGTACAACAAACAACAATTCAAAATCCAAATATTAAATAAAAGCACACATTCTACTCATGTAAAAACACCAGGCAGGCCCCACAAATAACCCAGAGATGCATTTTAAATAAAAGCACACATTCTACTCATGTAAAAACACCAGGCAGGCCCCACAAATAACCCAGAGATGCATTTTAAATAAAAGCACACATTCTACTCATGTAAAAACACCAGGCAGGCCCCACAAATAACCCAGAGATGCATTTTAAATAAAAGCACACATTCTACTCATGTAAAAACACCAGGCAGGCCCCACAAATAACCCAGAGATGCATTTTATTTTATTTTTTTATTTTTATTTTTTTTAAAGAGATTTTATTATTTTCCAATAGAACAGAACAAAAACAATAAACATAATAACAACATAACAACATCAACAACATAATACATAAAAATAAAACATAATACAAACTAATAAAACATAACATAAAAATACAAACCTTTAAAACCTTTATCTGTTATTTCTTGTTTTATAACTTCCTCGGGGACTTCCCCCATTCCCTCCACTGCCTTTCGAATTATATATATTGTTTAAGTAGCTATATTTCTTTTCCCTTTATCTTTTAGCAAAAAAAACCAAAAAAGACTTGATATTTCTTACTTCATACATCATATCTTAAATATCATATCTTAAACTTATTTATCATGAGATAAAACACATTTAAAAATTCCTTCTATTCAATATTTCAAACTTAGATCTGCTAAAGCCATTACTTCTACATTACTCTGCACAAATAATTCATACATTCAATTTAACACATTTCACTAAATAGTCCTTAAATTTCTTCCAATCCTGCGTCACCTTCTCCTCCCTCTGGTCTCGGATTCTCGCGGTCAGTTCTGCGAGTTCCATGTATTCCATTAACTTCATTTGCCATTCTTCCACTGTTGGTAGCTCTTCACCTTTCCAGTTCCTTGCCAATAAAATTCTCGCTGCTGTAGTGGCATACATAAAAAATACTCTATCCTGACTGGGTATTTCTTCATTGGTCATGCTCAGGAGAAATGCCTCTGGTTTCTTACCAAAGGTAACTTTCATTACCTTCTTAAGCTCATTATAAATCTTATCCCAGAAGGCACTTACCCCTGGGCACAACCACCACATATGATAAAAGGTACCTTGTGCAGCTTTACATTTCCAACACACATCTGACATTTTAGAATTCATCTTTGCTAACTTAACTGGTGTCAGATACCATCTATATATCATTTTCATTATGTTTTCTCTTAAACTATTACAAGCAGTAAAATTGATACCTTTCTGCCACAATCTCTCCCAGTCATTCATCATAATATTATGTCCAACATCTTTCGCCCAGTCAATCATTGCCGATTTAACCAGTTCGTCTTTCGTATGCCACTCTAGCAACAAATTATACATCTTGGAAAGGTTTTTAGAGTTTGATTCGATCAGTTCTGTCTCCAGTTTAGATTTTTCCATTTGAAAACCAATCTTTTTATCTAGTTTAAATAGTTCATTTACTTGGTGATACTGCAGCCAGTCGGTGACTCTATCTTTAACTTGCTCATAACTTTTTAACTTGATTACGTCACCTTCCTGCTGCAGTATGTCCATGTATCTCAACCAACTTGTAGACATATTCGGTCTCTTATAAGCCTTGGCCTCCACTGGTGAAATCCATCTAGGAGTCTTTCTCTCAAATAAGTCTTTATACCTTGTCCAAACCTGATACAAAGCTTTCCTAACTATATGATTTTTAAAAGTTTTGTGGACTTTAACTTTATCGTACCAAAGGTATGCATGCCAACCAAACGCATTATCATGTCCTTCCAAGTCCAACACATCCGTATTTTCTAATTTAAACCAGTCTTTTAACCAGCAAAAGGCCGCTGCTTCAAAATAAATCTTCAGCTCTGGCAGGGCAAATCCTCCTCTTTCTTTAGAGTCTGTCAAAATCTTAAATTTGATTCTGGGTTTTTTGCCCTGCCATATAAACTTCGATAAGGTCCTTTTGCCATATCTTAAAACAGTCCATTTTTTCCAAAATTGGTATGGCTTGGAATAAAAACAGCATCCTTGGTAAGACATCAGAGATGCATTTTAAATAAAAGCACACATTCTACTTGTGTAAAAACACCAGGCAGGCCCCACAAATAACCCAGAGATGCATTTTAAATAAAAGGACACATTCTACTCATGTAAAAACACCAGGCAGGCCCCACAAATAACCCAGAGATGCATTTTAAATAAAAGGACACATTCTACTCATGTAAAAACACGCTGATTCCTGGACCATCCACAGGCTGTATTTAAAAGGCGATTGGGCCGCATCTGGCCCATGGGCCTTAGGTTGCCTACCCATGAGTTAGTCTATCACTGTTCAGATAGGGGCATACCTGGGCCACCAGCCAAAGCTGGTGGAAGGCCCTCAGACCACTGAGGATCCCTTTGTTGTTTAGTCATTTAGTCGTGTCCGACTTCATGACCCCATGGACCAGAGCACGCCAGGCACGCCTATCCTCCACTGCCTCCCGCAGTTTGGCCAAACTCATGCCAGTCGCTTCGAGAACACTGTCCAACCATCTCATCCTCTGTCGTCCCCTTCTCCTTGTGCCCTCCATCTTTCCCAACATCAGGGTCTTTTCCAGGGAGTCTTCTCTTCTCATGAGGTGGCCAAAGTCTTGGAGCCTCAATTTCAGGATCTGTCCTTCCACCAATGCCTTTTGCAGCAGGCTGGGGAGACCCATGACATCACAAGGGGCTGCTTGAGGCATCTGTGAGGCGCTGCCTATCCCCAAAGGAGGTGCTCCCCAGGGGTGCCCACACCTGGCACGCTGACTCTGCCTCACCAACCAGCTTGTGGCATTGTGGGCAGTCCTGGGCGCTGCCCGTCGTTCCCTTAGCCAGCCATGGCGCGGACGTTGAACATGGACACCTTGCAGCAGAACTTCTGGAAGGAGGAGTACAACAAGGAGCTGGTGGTGCGCTACCGCTGGCACCAGAAGTATGGCGCCATCGTGAAGGCCAAGCAGCAGGCGCAGAGGGAGCGCCGGAAGAAGGCCATGGACAACACCCTGAGGCTCCCCTCCGTCAAGCAGTCCCCGCCGGACGTAACCCCCCAGCGCCCCATCCTGCCTCCCACGGCAGCCCCTGCATGGCTGGCGCGGGAACGGGACCTCACCGGGGTGGAGGCCGCCATCCTGGAGATGGAGATGAGGCCTGCGCCCCGGGAGCTGCGCAACCTCCTGTACCAGGGCATCTCTCACGAGGACGAAGGGCGCAAGCGCTACCTGAAGCTCCGCCTCCTCTCGAACCCGGAGGACAAGTACACCTTCCCCGTCACCACCAACTTCAACTATGGCTGGCAGATGGGTGAGTGGGACCGAGGGGGTGCGGGAAGGGTGCTGCTAAAAGTTCAAGGGACCCCTGACCGTTAGGTCGAGTCGCGGACGACTCTGGGGTTGCGGCGCTCATCTCGCTTTAGTGGCCAAGGGAGCCGGCGTACAGCTTCTGGGTCATGTGGCCAGCATGACTAAGCCGCTTCTGGCGAACCAGAGCAGCGCACGGAAACGCCGTTTACCTTCCCGCCGGAGCGGTACCTATTTATCTACTTGCACTTTGACGTGCTTTCGAACTGCTAGGTTGGCAGGAGCAGGGACCGAGCAACGGGAGCTCACCCCGTCGCGGGGATTCGAACCTGCTGACCTTCTGATCAGCAAGCCCTAGGCTCTGTGGTTTAACCCACAGCGCTGTTGTAAGAATTTTAAGGTATTTTATTTATATATAATTGTTATTAATGTACCAAAACAAATAAGGCCACATGTCTGAAAAACAGCACAGGAAGACAGGCCTCACTCCATTTTGACTCCCAACTGACCAAGTATTTCTTTGTCTCAGGAACAAAGGGGGGGGGTTGCCCCTCCAGCTACTCAGCAGCCCTCTGCCTGAGTGATAATCTCTGGCATCCTGATACCTGAGTGCCAGACAAAAGGGTTTGATTACGGTAACTTGGCTGGGAAATAGGTGTTGTAAGAAATTCTTACAACATAGGGAAATGTAAATATCTTTTGCTTCACTTGATGGGTTTTTGGTGGAGGGCAAGAGGAGGCAGGGGGCAGGATCCAGGATGCTCAGATCACTGCTAACAGACCCTCCCAATTTGTGATGTATGGAGGGGTGGTCTTGAGCTGGAGGGGGGCAATTTCAAAAGTCTATATAGGAGCTTGCGCGCCTTTGTTCGAGGTCTTTTGCTTGCAAAACACCCTGCTGCAGCAGTAACAAATAAAGGGCTATCGCCTTGCTTTGGGAGATTCTGTATCGTCTCTATTTATTCATAAGTGCTCCTGAGAGGAGGGGAGCCCTACTAAGGCTCTCCCCCGGGTTCGTGGACTCCTTTCTGGGGTAGAACCTAATTTTTATAACAGTGCCAACCGAGGGGGCACGGGAGGGCTGCTACTGCTTTCGGATAAATTAAATGTCGGTGGGTAAGCCCCACCCACACAATTGATTCCATGATGTAGTAGTAGTAGTAGCAGCAGTAGTAATAATAGATAGATAGATAGATAGATAGATAGATAGATAGATATACGTTCCCATTGCGTGCGCGCGCAACACCACCTTGCTCCGTAACCACTGGACCAAATCTCATAAAATTAGGAAAAAGCGTAACATGACCATCAAGGAAGGATCTGGCGTAATAAAATTTTTAAAAACCCACACCTGTCATACCTAAAATAAAGGATAAAGGGGGGGGAGTGGCGCGCCTATTATACCTCACCAGCAAAAGGAATGAAGACTCCAACAGCATCCAATAGAAAGGCGGATTGCCTGCTGACGTCATCAGACCTGGCCAGAGCAATAATGCCTGTGCCCTCACCTAAAATGGCCGCCGCAGCTTCGCATGTGCCGAGAAAAAAACCACAGAGCAGGAGGCATGCTTGAGAGGTCGCACTGAATAAGACCAGCTGTGAGGGGATTGTTTCGTTGGGGTGCGTGATTTTGGGACTGGGTAATTTTGGGACTGGGGTGGGGGAGAATGCTCAGTTCCCTCACCTAAAATGGCCGCCGCAGCTTCGCATGTAAAATGCATCTCTGGGTTATTTGTGGGGCATAGGAATTAGTTCATTTCCCCCCCAAAAAATATAGTCCGGCCCACCACATGGTCTGAGGGAAAGTGGACCGGCCCACGGCTGAAAAAGGTTGCTGACCCCTGCTCTAAAGGGACAGGGAAGAATGAAAACAGGAGCTTCCAGAATACTCTCGGGGTCAGGAGAATTTTAAAAGCAAAAAAACAAAAACAAAATAACCCACAGCAACGTAATAACAATAATTTTACTATTTATACCCCGGCCATCTGGCTGCGTCTCCCCAGCCACTCTCGGTGGCTTCCAACAAAATATTTAAAAACAATACAGTGGTGCCTCGCAAGACGAAATTAATTCGTTCTGCGAGTGCTGTCGTCTAGCGAAAATTTCGTCTTGCGAAGCACGGACGGGGGAAGCGCGGTTTGACAAAAAAAAAAAACACGAAAATTTTTCGTCTTGCGAGTCGCGCCCATAGGGAAATTCGTCTTGCGAGTCACCCTTTCGTTAGCGAATGCCTTTCGTCTAGCGAGTTTTTCGTCTAGCGAGGCATTCGTCTTGCGAGGTACCACTGTAATTCATCAAACATTAAAAGCTTCCCTAAACAGGGCTGCCTTCAGATGTCTTCTAAAAGCCTGGTAGTTGTTTTTCTCTTTGACATCTGGCAAACACCCATTTGAATGGCAATGTCCATAAACTTCTGGGGGGGGGGTCGACCCCCTGAAATATTTTATCGAGGGGTCCAAAGGGACCTTGGCTCATAGGAGTTGGCTCTGTTATGGCCAAAATAAGTTCTTTTATCTGTTGTTTAACATATATGAGACACTGTGTACCCTAGGAAAGCGCAACCAGTCTGAAAAGTCTCTTACGCACTCTTATTGCTGCTCTTCTGAGTCTTGGCACTCCTTGTTGTCCTTGGCATGTTCTTGGCACATCACAACACTCATTGTTTGTAACTAGTGTAGTACAGTATAGCCAGCCTTTACGCTTCCTTGCATTTACCGTTCACTTGGCCAGAAAATGCACATTCCATTAGCTCTTTGATCCACACAGTTCATTAGTAGTTCATCAACAGCATCCGTTTTCTGGTGATGGCCTTCAACCATTTTAGGTCCATTCAAACCAGGGGTCTGGACGCGTGTGGCGCTGTGGTCTAAACCACAGAGCCTAGGGCTTGCCGATCGGAAGGTCGGCGGTTCGAATCCCCGCAATGACGGGGTGAGCTCCCGTTGCTCGGTCCCAGCTCCTGCCCACCTAGCAGTTCGAAAGCACGTCAAAGTGCAAGTAGATAAATAGGTACCGCTCCGGCGGGAAGGTAAACGGCGTTTCCGTGCGCTGCTCTGGTTCGCCAGAAGCGGCTTTGTCATGCTGGCCACATGACCCGGAAGCTGTACGCCGGCTCCCTTGGCCAGTAAAGCGAGATGAGCGCCGCAACCCCAGAGTCGGACACGACTGGACCTAATGGTCAGGGGTCCCTTTACCTTTAAAACAGGGGTCAGCAACCTTTTTCAACCATGGGCCGGTCCACCGTCCCTCAGACCATGTGGTGGGCCATACTATTTTGGGGGGGGGAATGAACGAATTCCTATGCCCCACAAATAACCCAGAGATGCATTTTAAATAAAAGGACACATTCTACTCATGTAAAAACACACTGATTCCCGGACCATCCGGGGGGCCGGATTGAGAAGGCGATTGGGCCACATCTGGCCCACGGGCCTTAGGTTGCCTACCCCTGATTCAAACCACATCATTCATTACAGCTTCTAGGAGAGGAAGGGAGTCCTGGGTCTCCCCTGGTAAAGGCTAGTGGGCAGGAATTGGCTTTGGGTTGCGCAGCAATGTCAGGTTGCTATTCTGGGCTGCCTTCACAGAAATCTTGGGGTCTTAGTGGACCACAAGCTGAACATGAGCCCACAGCGAGATGCAGCAGCAAAAAAGGCCAATGCTATTCAAGGCTGCATCAACAGAAGTCTAGTGTGACCAGATCAAGGGAAGTGATAGTCCCACTCTATTCTGCCTTGGTCAGGCCACACCTGGGATACGGTGTCCAGTTCTGGGCAGCACAATTTAAGAAGGGTGTTGACAAGCTGGAAGGTGTGTAGAGGAGGGATGATCAAGGGTCTGGAAACTAAGCCTGATGAGGAACGGTTGAAGGAGCTGGGTATGTTTAGCCTGGAAAAAAGAGGAGACTGGGAAGAGATATGAGAGCCATCTTTTTAAAGCATTTTCACAGCGTTTTTCTTATATAGGTGTAGACGGTGGCGGAGGAAGCCTCTTTGCCGCCCAGGGCGGCGGAGCGGAGCGGAGGCACCCCCCCTGTGGGCGGGGCATCATGACGCGTCGGATGCACTGCGCATGCCCGCAATTTCCAGGCATGCGTAATGCAACCAGGCTGGCGCTGCTGTTCCAGCGGCAAGCTGGCGAGCGAGCAGCGGCTTGTGGGGCTGCCCCGCCCGTCCCTAAAGAAGCGCAGACAGGGTGCCGGGCGGCGGGGGAGTGGTGGGAGGGGCCGGGGAGTGTCACCCCCCCCTCCCCTGGAACCCGGGGCGGCCTGCCCACTACGCCCCGCCCTTCCTACGCCACTGGGTGTAGATTCCACCATGCAGTGCAGCAGAACAAGGGTGGGAAGTTGTTTTGTTTATTTTGCAAGGGTGTGTGTGTAAATTGTTAAGTTGCTAAAGTTTTCCATTATTATTATTATTATTATTATTATTATTATTATTATTATTATTATTACACTGTAGGTGGGCTCTCTGGCCTGATCCAGCAGGTGGCTCAGCTGTTCTTCACCCAGATCCTTTTGTGTCTCCCCAGGGAAGCTGGCCACCAGCCACATCGCCCCCACCCCCAAGTGCCGCATCGAAAGCTTTTTCCGCAAGAACGGCGCCTTCTCCCTGCTCGACCCGCGCGACGTGGCCCTTTGAGCGCGACCTGCCTGCTCCCCTGGCTTCGTGCTCGCAAACAAAGTTTTATCACTCGGGTCGCCTCCTCTTGTGCCTTTCCTTGATTTCCTTCCTTGACTTCCCAAACAGCTGGAGAACGGGCAGGGCCAAGGGCCATAGCTGTCAACTTTTCCCTTTTCTTGCGAGGAATCCTATTCGGAATAAGGGATTTTTCCTTTTAAAAAAAAGGGGGAAGTTGACAGCTATGCCAAGGGCCACCTTCATTGATATGGCTGGGGGAGGAGCCTGTTGGGGTTCAGGGCGGGACAGAGGGCGGAGCTTGTGGGTTTCGTGGGGAAGAGGGCGGAGCCTAGTGCAGCTTGTGGAAGAGCAATTGTTCATTTCAGCCTGAACAACAACAACAACAACAACAAAATTCCTTCCAGTAGCACCTTAGAGACCCAACTAAGTTTGTTCTTGGTATGAGCTTTCGTGTGCATGCACACTTCTTCAGATACACTGAAACAGAAGTCACCAGACCCTTATATATAGTGAGAGGGTGGGGAGGGGTATTACTCAGAAGGGTGGTGGGAATGGGTGATTGGCTGATAGGTGTGGAAAACCTGTTGACGACTGCAATTGGTCTTACAGGAAAAAGCAAGGGGTGAGATGGCTAAAAATAGCTTTATCATGTATAATGAAGAAGAAGAAGAAGAAGAGAAGAAGAAGAAGAAGAAGAAGAAGAAGAAGAAGAAGAAGAAGAGGAGGAGGAGGAGGAGGAGGAGGAGGAGGAGGAGTTTGGATTTGATATCCCGCTTTATCACTACCCGAAGGAGTCTCAAAGCGGCTAACATTCTCCTTTCCCTTCCTCCCCCACAACAAACACTCTGTGAGGTGAGTGGGGCTGAGAGACTTCAGAGAAGTGTGACTAGCCCAAGGTCACCCAGCAGCTGCATGTGGAGGAGCGGGGAATGAGATAAGAATCCAATGTCTCTATTCAGACCAGGTCTCTCCATGGTTTTAAGCTTTAAGTTTGGTAATAAGTTGCAATTCAGCAACTTCTCTTTCCAGTCTATTTCTGAAATTCTTTTGTAATAAGACAGCTACTTTGAGATCTTGTATAGAATGTCCTGGGAGATTGCAGTCGTTAACAGGGTCTGGTGACTTCTGTTTCAGTGTATCTGAAGAAGTGTGCATGCACATGAAAGCTCATACCAAGAACAAACTTAGTTGGTCTCTAAGGTGCTACTGGAAGGAATTTTTTAATTTTGTTTTGACTATGGCAGACCAACACGGCTACCTACCTATTTCAGCCTGAGCACAAGATACCAGATTTATTCAATGGAAGCGCTTGAGATCAAACCCAGAGGTTTTGTTTGTTTTTAAGCCAGATCGGGTGTTAGAGTTGCCAACTGCTGAGAGTCTTTAACACCATAGACACCTGTGTTGAAGGCCGGTTGGGTAGGATCGATCCTTTTCATTGTAATAATAATAATAACAACAACAACAACAACAACAACAACAAACATATATTTTATTATACCCCACCCATCTGGCTGGGTTTCCCCACTCCACTGTAGGATGAACACTTTTATTTACATATTTTTTCCATAAAATTTACACACGACTTGATGGTTGACAAGGGGGAAAAAGCCTCAAGAAAAGGTGAAACAATAAAATTAATGCAAAGGTGTTATACGAAAAAACTGCTGCTTTTCCCTTATGGGGTATCCAAGAGCCCGTATAGAGTCCTCATGTGGGTTCCCTATCAGTAGAAGGAAATAACAGACCGACCAGAGTATATCTGAGAAGCCAAGCGGCTACTAAGCCTGATCTTTATTCAAGGAAATGTTGCAGCAGGGAGGGAGGAGAACCCCGAACAATGCCGTGTGCAATCCCTTATATAGACTTTTGAAATTGCCCACCCTGTAGCCCAAGACCACCCCCAGAAACATTCATACATACATCATAGAAGGATTCAGGTAGGTAGCCATGTTGGTCTGCAGAATCCTTCCCCCCAAAATTGTCCAGTAGCACCTTAAAGGTAAAGGGACCCCTGACCATTAGGTCCAGTCGTGTCCGACTCTGGGGTTGTGCGCTCATCTCACTCTATAGGCCAAGGGAGCTGGCGTTTGTCTGCAGACAAACTGGCTGACTCTGGGTTGCGCCGCTCATCTCGCTTTATTGGCCGAGGGAGCCGGCGTACAGCTTCCGTCATGTGGCCAGCATGACTAAGCCGCTTCTGGCGAACCAGAGCAGCGCACGGAAACGCCGTTTACCTTCCCGCCGGAGCGGTACCTATTTATCTACTTGCACTTTGACGTGCTTTCGAACTGCTAGGTGGGCAGGAGCAGGGACAGAGCAACGGGAGCTCACCCCGTCGCGGGGATTCGAACCGCCAACCGTTTGATCGGCAAACCCAAGCGGCAAAGTGGTTTAACCCACAGTGCCACCTGTTGTTTGGGGCATAACAGAACATGCACATGAAAGCTTATAACCGGAACAACTTATTTGTTCCTTAAGGTGCTACTGGATGATTTTTTTTTTTTTTTAAATTGAATTATAGGAGGCGGTCTGCAGCAGAAATCCAGTTTGCCAGCATACCTGATAATGATCACTGATTGCTTTACTTTAGTTCTGAAGAAGTGTGCTGAATCAAGAACACAGGTCTCTAAGGTCACATTTTGTTTTGCCCTAAGACAGGATTTGCAAGCAAAAAGACAATGGGAAGGTTTTCCCCAATTGCCTCCCTTTTGTTGTTGTTCAGTTGTTCAAGTCGTGTCCGACGACCCCTTGGACCAGAGCACGCCAGCACCCCTATCCTCCACTGCCTCCCGCAGTTTGGCCAAACTCATGCCAGCTTCGAGAACACTGTCCAACCATCTATCCTCTGTCGTCCCCTTCTCTTGTGCCCTCCATCTTTCCCAACATCAGGGTCTTTTCCAGGGAGTCTTCTCTTCTCATGAGGTGCATGCAGGATCTGTCCTTCCAGTGAGCTCATACCAGAAGAGGTTTGACAGTCCATGGGACTTCAAGAGTTCCAGCACCATAATTCAAAAGTCTCTAAGGTGTACATTACTACTGGAAAACCAAGCTTTAAATTTTTCGGCAAGGTATTTTGCTTTTTAAGATTGCTAGGTTTGTCATTGCTTCCCAAGAAGAGGCGTCTTCATTTCGGACTGCTGTCACCATTGCAGTGAAGCAAAATCTCTCAGCCTCCATTTCTTCCCCTTCTATTTGCCAGGTGATGGGAGTGGCCAGATCTTAGTTTTCCCCATTTGCTCTCCTCTTTCACCTCCCTTACTGCAGAGGAATATTTGAGGTCATCAGGAGAGTCAAAATGGCTTCAGCATTGCTCTCCTGTACTATTTCAGACACATGGTTCATATATTTAGATGTGTGTGCATTTATGAATATTTATTCTGTATTTCAGACCTTAAATTTTTTATAACAGACAGCTTTCCACGTTGTGTGGCCGCTTCTGGCACAATGGAACACAGTGACGGAAACCAGAGCGCATGGAAATGCGGTTTACCTTCCCGCCGCAGCAGTACCTGCTCATGGTTGCCTTCCCGCCGCAGTGGTACCTATTTATCTGCTTCCACTGGCGTGCTTTCGGACTGCTAGGTTGGCAGAAGCTGGGACAGAACAATGGGAGCTCAACCTGTCACAGGGATTCGAACTGCCGACCTTCCAATCTACAAGCCCATGAGGCTCGGTGGTTAACTTTAGACCACGGCGCCACAAACCTTTATTTCCAGCCTCAAAAGGGGGTTCATTGAAAAGCTTAACACACATTTGCAATGCCACAAAACTCCAGCTTGCAGCCCGGGCAGCTTTTAAAGTGCTGCACTGCAAATGGTTGGCTTTGACCAGCACCTGCCAAGTTTTCAGTCCCAAGGTGGGCATCGTTGTCTGGGTGCTCTCTTCCAAGAACGCAGTCATGCCCCCTCGTCCTTGGAGCCCCCCCCTTTGCAGGTTTATCCTCTGTGGCCAGCATGGGTTTACTTCTAAGTAGACATGGAATTGGGAGAAAAAGAGAAACATGCTAATTTTGGCAGAGCCTCGCGGAGGCTGGAGGCAACTGTTTGGCTCAGAGGCTCCACTGCCGGGCTGAGGAGACCTTGAAAGTGTGGATTAACGACCCCCTCCCCGGACCTTCTGGCCATGGGATCGGGATGGGAAGGAGAGCGGGGGGTGGGGTGGAGAACCGGGGATTGGACGGGGGGCGCAAACAAAGAACGATGGAAAGCAAAATGAGCTGGAGGAGGCTTGCATCGTTTGCAGGGGAGATCCGAGATACAATTTTGCTTTATGCCCCCCATTTAAACCGTGATTCAGGGGCGTACCCAGGATCAAAACTGGGGGGGGGAGGGCGAAAATGATGGACTGTATGGAGCTTGCAGAAATGACCGGGAAACTCCGTGACCAGAGAAACGACGCGGTGGAAAAAGAGTGGAAGAATTTTAAATTGTATTTGAAAGATCATTGTATGATTGAAAGTTAGATATAATCTGAGGATAAGATAAGTCGTAGACGTTAAGGATTAAGATAAGATATAAGTTAATTATTAGGTGATGTTATAATAATGTTAAGAGATAGAATTGATATTAGTGTAAGATTAGAATAGGAAGAAGTTTGGGAAGTTACATAAAAGGTATTCTCAAAGGACGCAGGAGGAGGAGATAGGAGGAAGTCCTGAGATGATGTGAGGAAAGATTATATTTTTAGCGAAGTAATATGTTAGTGTTTTTGTTAGTATGTATTTTTTGTGTTAGTTGTGTTTTTGTTTATGTATGTTTTAATTAAAAAACTCAATAAAAAATTATTATAAAAAAACCTGGGGGGGGGCAAGCCATGGTCGTTCAGGTTCAAAAACAAAAACAGCTTCAAAAAACAGAAAAACTCCCCCCCCCAAACAGAAAGCCCCAAATGGCTGAAAAACTCAGTTTCCCAGGATCCTCAGTCCTCGCAAAGGAACTACTCACCATGCAAGGGAACTCAGTTTGCCAAGCTCTTGCCTGAATCCCGGCAACGATGAATCGCCCCCTGACACTGCCCAAGTCTCAGCCTGCATCCCCATTTGACCAAGCAGGGTGCAGGCTAGGATCCGGTCTCTGATAGGCACGCCAGCTCTTTGTCGGCATGAGGGAGGGGGAAACAGCCGGCGCAACACACACACACACACACACACACAGTGGCCAACTGTGCCTCGGCAAGAGGGCAAGAGCTCAATTGTTATTGAGATTTTGGGAGGGGGAGAAAGACCAGTCGTTGAGCTTTTTTCCAGGAGGAGATCCTTTTTTTTCCTTTTAGGCTGCCGTGATTTATTCATCTCCGCGAATAAATGTTGCGCTTGGAGGCTCTGGAAGCAGCCAAGCAACATTCCTCTCCCGAAGCAAGAAACGAATCTCTCTTTTGAGTTTCGTTTTCTATTCTGCCGGAGTGAGCTCACTGCGTTGCTATATAAACGGAGAGAGCGAGGCAAAAGTTTGCAGACGGAGGGGGCATCCCGCATACTGCTGGACCGCCGGAGAGGGAAAGTTTGCTTCCTGCGAAATTCAACCTCCTCTCCGCGGAAGGAAAAATGAGGTAAGCGGTGATTCCTGTGTAGATCTGACTCCTCCTGTTTAAAGACCTCCCGTTTCTGCATTTTGTGCAGCAGGAGTTAGAATCCTAGAATGGGAGAGATGGGAGGGATAGCCTGTTGTTGTTGTTCAGTCATGTCCGACTCTTTGTGACCCCATGGACCAGAGCACGCCAGGCACCCCTATCCTCCACTGCCTCCCGCAGTTTGGCCAAACTCATGCCAGTCGCTTCGAGAACACTGTCCAACCATCTCATCCTCTGTCGTCCCCTTCTCCTTGTGCCCTCCATCTTTCCCAACATCAGGGTCTTTTCTAGGGAGTCTTCTCTTCTCATGAGGTGGCCAAAGTACTGGAGCCTCAACTTCAGGATCTGTCCTTCCAGTGAGCACTCAGGGCTGATTTCCTTCAGAATGGATAGGTTTGATCTTCTTGCAGTCCATGGGACTCTCAAGAGTCTCCTCCAGCACCATAATTCAAAAGCATCAATTCTTCGGCGATCAGCCTTCTTTATGGTCCAGCTCTCACTTCCATACTACTGGGAAAACCATAGCTTTAACTATATGGACCTTTGTCGGCAAGGTGATGTCTCTGCTTTTTAAGATGCTGTCTAGGTTTGTCATTGCTTTCCTCCCAAGAAGCAGGCGTCTTTTAATTTCGTGACTGCTGTCACCATCTGCAGTGATCATGGAGCCCAAGAAAGTAAAATCTCTCACTGCCTCCATTTCTTCCCCTTCTATTTGCCAGGAGGTGATGGGACCAGTGGCCATGATCTTAGTTTTTTGATGTTGAGCTTCAGACCATATTTTGCTCTCCTCTTTCACCCTCATTAAAAGGTTCTTTAATTCCTCCTCACTTTCTGCCATCAAGGTTCTTCTCGCGATCTTAATTCTGGCTTGGGATTCATCCAGTCCAGCCTTTCGCATGATGAATTCTGCATATAAGTTAAATAAGCAGATAGCCTAGCCCCCTGCAATGCAAGTTGGATGTTGCTGGACCCCAGCTTCAGTAGCCAGCATGGCCAAGGGCCGGGGGGGGCAACGGGAGCTGGAGAGCAGCAGCTGTGGCTCAGTGGTTAGAGCACCTGCTTTGCATGCAGAAGATCTCAGGATTAGACACGATGACCCTTGGGGTCCCTTTTAGAGGTATGTAGCTGTTTTGGCCTGCCATAGTCAAAACAAAATAAAAAATAAAAAATTCCTTCCAGTAGCACCTTAGAGACCAACTAAGTTTGTTCTTGGTATGAGCTTTCGTGTGGATGCAACTCTCAAATTCTGTGGTCCCCTGATGGTATCTGCAGATAGGGCTGGAGATAGGATGGTGGAACAGTAGAGTTGGAAGGGACCCCGTGGGTCATCTAGTCCAACCCCTTGCAATGCAGGGATCGTTTACCCAACATGGGGCTTGAACCCACAACCCTGAGATCAAGAGTCTCGTACTCTACCAATGGAGCTGTTATTCTAACACTCTATGGCCAAACCTGGGGAGCAGGAGGAAGCAGCTGCTCTGGGTGGGCGGGGCCTAGAGGTAAAAGTGGGTGGGGCAACAGGTGTGACCCCTCCTCAATCTCTCTCTCTCCCTCCCTGCATGCCTCTTCCCTCTGTAGCCGACCACTGAGGTCGAAGCTGGAGAGCTTGCAGTGCCATTTCACTTGGGATTTTGAGATCAAGGACAAGGTGGAAGCATTGCACATCCTGCAGACTCTGGCCCCACAGGCCCAGCACACCCCACACCGCAATCGAGGCACCTACCTTGCCATGAGGGCCTACCTGCAGGACTTCCAGGGGAACTACGAGGAGGCCCTGGACAGCCTCCGAGAAGCAGAGGGGGCTCTGAAGCGGGACCACCCCGCCAACTTCTCCCGCCAGGCCCTGGTGACCTACGGCAACTACGCCTGGGTCTACTACCACTTGATCAATTACGACATGGTGGACCTCTACCTGGGACGCATCCATGACATCTGCCGGTCCTTGGCCAGCCCGGAGGCTTACTCTGCGATGATCCCCGAAATCCACGCTCAGAAAGGCTGGTCCCTCCTGGCCGGGGGCTTCCGGAACGGGGACGAGGCCGCAGAATGTTTCCGCAAGGCGTTGGAGGCGGAAGAGTCCAACGAGGAGTTCCAGACCGGACTGGCCATCTCCGTTTACGCCTCCTGGACTCATTCCTGGGCCGCCGAACAACGGGAAGAAGCCCAGAAGTTGCTGGAAGAAGTTGTCGCCCGCCAGCCGCAGAACTATGAAGCCAAAGCTTATTTGGCTCGGGCACTTGAGAGGGTGGACGTGGAAAGAGCGCTCTGCCTCGCGGACGATGTTGCCCAGGAGAGCGTGAACCCCGAAGTACTCCGAATCATCTCCAGGCTGTACAAGCCGCGATCCCTTCCCCGTGCCATTTCCATTCTGAAGAAGGCCATCGCCCTATATCCCGGCTACCATCTCCCACACCACAACCTTGGCCTGTGCTACCTGCATCAGTTGGAGAGAACCTCAGGCGATGTCGGAGAAGAAGTCGTCGAGGCTGCCATCGAGAGCTTCAAGCGCTCTCTGGAGATGGATCCTTTTTCCATCTTCACCCGGCTGAAGCTGGCGAAGGTTTATGGTGAGAGGTCGTCGGCTTACGAAGAAGAGATCTACCTGAACCTGATGGAGGAGCTCCCGGGAGCTAGCAAGAGATGCCAGCAGTCCATCTACATACACTGGGGGGACTTCCTCCTCCACAAGAAGGGGATGAAGAACCAGGCCCTAGAGATGTACCAGGCGGGTGCCAGGATCCCCGGAGACCACGTACTTGAGAGGAAGCAGCTGGAAACTCGCCTGAAGAACCTGGCGAGGATTTTCAAGGAAGGCGGAGAAATGGACCACGCGAGAGCTGTCTACAGCTTCCTTGAAGAAACGGGGCTTCAGGTTACGAGTCAACAGGACGGATTCGTGGAGAAGGGTTTCTGGCGAGAGAATGGCAGGGCCCAGCAGTGAAGGACCTCCACACCCACCCACCCTGAGTTAGACAAAGGCTGTTGGCAGAGGAGTTCAGTGCAATGATCATTTTGTTTTGCACTTGATTCCAAGGCTGTCAGTATGGAAGAAGCAAGACCTTGGGGGGGGGGTGTGTGTGTTAAGTCTGCGAGCCCCTCCATCCTGGGCTCAGGTTGTATATATGTTGTGCAAACTGCTGTAATGGTCATTCTAGTCTGTAACTGTTTTCAGTGCTGTGTGAGTTACTTACCTTGACTGTGGTGACTAGTTTCTCGCAGAGTGTGTGCCTGTTTGGAGAAGAGCCTTTATTCTATATGAGAACTATTTCTATGAAGAAGTTTATTTTAAACTTAATAAAAGATTTTATTTGTTTCAATGAGGACTCTGCTTAAATAATTCCCACTGCGCGTCAATCTCCACTGTTGCCCGTTCCAAGGAAACCGAGCCCTGGGATATCGTTCCTATCGGAGATTGGGGCGGGGCATGTAACAGTATTAAGATCATGGTAACCACATATTTGTTGTCACCCTAAGGTCCCAGGGCGGGTTGCAACCATTCGAGTTAATGATATTGCAAACAGTTGAAAGCCAAGTACGAATTGCCAGGGGTGTTGAAATAGATTAGCCTTTGGTTCCCTTCCAACTAATTGCAGAAGTGAGGTGGGCATTCATAAGACACACTTCAGGGGTCGAAATGCCACAGGTGGTGCTTGCGCTGAGACTCTGCCGTGTCTCAGCTGCACAACAAACACCTGGCAGGGAGAACATGGGAAGGCAACACCATTACTGGTCCCAACAACATCAAACATACCATCTCAGGACTATTTAATTGCTCATCTTCCAACATTGTGTATGCAATCAAATGCCAACAGTGCCCTTCAGCTCTCTATATTGGACAAACAGGCCAAACCCTACGCCAGAGGATAAATGGACATAAATCTGATATCAGGAATCACAAGACAGAGAAACCAGTAGGAGAACACTTCAATCTCCCAGGACATTCTATAAAAGATCTCAAAGTAGCTGTCTTAATACAAAGAAATTTCAGAAATAGACTGGAAAGAGAAGTGGCTGAATTGCAACTAATCACCAAACTTAAAACCATGGAGAAACCTGGTCTGAACAAAGACATTGGATTCTTATCTCATTATACATAACAAAGCTATCTTTAGCCATCTCACCCCTTGCCTTTCCCTGCAAGACTAATTGCAGCCGTTAAGAGTCGTCAACAGGTTTTCCACACCTATCAGCTGATCACCCATTCCCACCACCCTTCTGAGTAATACCCCTCCCCACTCCCTCACTATATTTAAGGGTCTGGTGACTTCTGTTTCAGTGTATCTGAAGAAGTGTGCATGCACACGAAAGCTCATACCAAGAACAAACTCAGTTGGTCTCTAAGGTGCTACTGGAAAGAATTTTCTATTTTGTTACAACAAAAGAAGAGAAAGGAGCTGGAAAGAGAGGACTTTTGGGGGGAGATCTGTGGGGGATGGGAAGGGACAAGGGTATGGCTAGAAGGGTCAGGAAAGGTATGGGGTGAAGGAAGATTATTTAAAGGGGAAATAATAGTTGACCATGAAACTCCGAAACCAGAGGGGGAAAACGGTGTAAGAGAACTGGAATCCCAGTGCTTCTGCTAGCTGAGAGCTAACAGAGCAGTCCTAGCTAGAAGCTGGTCAAACGAAGAAAGAAGCCAAAGAGATGGAAGGGTGCTGCGTGACTCGTCCTTTTGTTACCTGGACAGGTAAGGTCAGGCCCACCTTCTATCACATGCAAAAGGAAGGATGCTCCAGGCGGGAGGAACAGGAAGTTTTGACTGGCTGGACCAAACATCCCCTCGCATGTCTTCTCCAGCATTGCAAGGAATGTTGCACTTGACTGCCTCTCATGGATCATGTCCCACAGATGAGACCATCTCATCCAGCACCCCCTTCTTGCCGTGGCCCCCCAAATGCCCCAGTGGGAAGGCTGTAAGCAGCTGCCATCTCTCTGCTTGCGCTACCCGGAACCATGAAGACCCTAATGGAAGAACCGTAAGATTGGGGAGGGTGGGGAGGGATCCCAAGGATCTGGAGGGGCCACGCTCGGCTCCTGGACCTGAGGCTCACGACCCGCTGGCCAAATTTTTTTTATTTTTTTATTTTTTAATAAGAATTTATTAATTTTTCATGGTAGACAGACAATCCAACACCATCACCAACATTAACCCAACACTTACCCAACTAAAAATAAACAAATACAAACATATCAATAATTCTTCTTCTTCTGAAAAAAAAAATTCTTGGTCGAATCTTTGATTTTGACTTCCCCTGCCTATTCTCCTTCGGTTCCAATTCCAAATATTACTTTAATAACTTCTTGTTCTAAAAATAAAACTTAAATACATTTTTTAAAAAATTAAACACTAAACATTCTTCTTAAAAAACCTTATTTTCTAAATTACAATATTTATTCTAGTTCTTAACTTGGCTAAAATCGAATCATATTGTAACTTCACATTAATTCATCACAGAATTCTATATCTTAACATATTATTCTTGACCAAATCATAACAAACGTCTTCTTTCCCATAAACTGCTGCTAATAAAAGAGATCCAAATATCCCTTTTCAAGTTCAAAAGCTTAAAGTCTTAACACACCGGCTTCAGGGTACCATAATAAACCATTTTTGCTTTACCCTTAATACACTTCACCCTATCCCCCTTCTGTCCATTTTTTTCCATCTTGTTCCGGTGCCGCTCCTTGAAATGTCCTCTTTCCTTATAAGTCCACAGATCCAGACAAAATCCATAACAATCCTTGCATAGAGCTTCAGGGTACGCACTTCCTCTTCTTCCAGCTTCTCCGGTTCAAAATGCCATTCTTCTTTTGTTTGCAAACGTATTAATTTTTTCACCAACACTCCCGAGCTCTCACCTCGAAAGATAGATATAGAAATCTTCCCCGTCCTGGGTCTGCCACCCCCAAAGGACGTTTCTTTTTTCCGGAGTCGCCAAGCCATTTTACTCTGTTCTTCAATCATCCCTTTCAGCTCTTTGCCAAGGCTCTCTTCCAATGCCGCCATTTCCAGAAATGTCTCCTCTGTGGGTAATATCTTTTCTGACATATCCCGGTTCAATATCACCAAATTTTTGGTTAAGCAGCTCCAGTCTCAAGAAAGTAATCCTTTGATCATCAGTCAATCCATAGTTCGTAACCAACTCAAAAACGAAACCCAGCATGGCAGAAGCGGGCATAGGTATCAAATTACAGTTTCAATTTCAGAGCTTTCCCATCTTAGTGCCAGTAAATTTCCACTCAGTCACAGTCTTTCGCAGCCATTTTCCCTGTGCCAGGGCGCCAGGAACACAATTTTTAGAAAGAGATATTCTCCATTAACTTGCTCCCCAGAGGGAGATCGAAACAGTCTCACTTTTCAAAGTTAAAATACTTTGTAACCATCGTTGTAACAGCAGTCTCTTAAACCAGTTATTTTCTATCCACCGAAGGGAGGGAGGCAGACTTCCTTTTCATTTAACCTCCCGGATCGTAAAACAGAATACAGATCAAATCCAGTACTCACAACCACCGGGCTTCCTTAGTTTCCATCCTTGCAGGGAGAACATTGACGCTCGTCGCGAGCGGCGGACCGCCGCTTCACTGACCCGGTTGGGGCATGTCCCCTAATGGCCCAGCTCCGTTGTCCCTTCACCCCCACTCCCCCTTTACAGGGGGAACGAGGGAAGGGTTCGGAGCTTTAACGGGCCCGCCGGGGAGCCCAGGGCGCGGGACGCTCTTCCCGCGCCCCACCGGAGCCCCGCTTAGCGGTAGCGGGGCTCCAACCGCCGGGCCAGCCTGGGTCGCCTCGCTGCCGAGGCAACCCACGACCGCCCGCGATGGCGTCGCCGCCGGAAGTCCCCGCTGGCCAAATTTTAAATTCCAAGCTGAGGACCACCCTGTTGTTTGTGGTTCCTCTCATCCCGCCTGGGCTTGTAGACCAGGAAACTGCAGGAGGGAGGGCAGCTGGGAACCTGACCTTTAGCAGAGGGGGACTTTCCCAGGAAACTGCCACCCAGCTAGCAGTCTTCTTCTGGGACAGCCATTGATGCTTGTGTGCCTATGCAGTCGCCCGAACCCATTGGAGCCCATTCGACCGCTTCAGCTGGTGGAATTGGTCCTGTTTCAGGGCACTGTGGAACTCCCTGCCGTTTGACATCAAGCAGGCGGCCTCTTCGCTGTACTTTTTTTTTGGGCCCCCTGCTAAAAGCATGCTTGTTTAGGCAAGCTTAGAATCATAGAATCTTAAGCGGTCGGAAGGGACCCTGAGGGTCATCCAGTCCACCCCCTGCTGCATTGCAGGAATCTCAGCTAAAGCATCCATGACAGAGGGCCAGCCAACCTCTGCTTAGAAACCTCCAAGGAAGGAGAGTCCACCACCGCGAGTCGAAAGTCAAAGGTGGTTTTTATTCATTTATTTTGAAATACGTTTTATTCAATTCCCACAAATTCCAAATAAAGTTCCAATACATAACATTTCTTCTTCTTAAATACTAATAATAACATATTATCGACTTCCCATTCCATTTTCTTTGATGTCCCCTCCCCCCCATTGTTGCCCCCTTTCTCCACTCTTATATCCTAACCATAACACAATAATCTCTTATTCTTTCTGCTGTTCAAATCCAAATTTGTCGTATTATAATAGTTCTTTGAATGGTCCCAAAAAGGCCAGTGGCGTCGTAACGGGGGTGTGTGTGTGTGTGTGTGTGTGTGTGCTCCCAGTGACTGCAGCCGCGATCCTGCTTTGCCGCTTTCCAGCGAGCCGGGGAGGGAGGGAGGGGGACGGACGGGAGCCGTGGCTCCCAAGAGGGCGCAAATTTGCCAGGGTTGGGGGCAGGAATTCTGCACCGGGTACCACCTGGGCATGCTACCAGACTCGGAGGAAGCCTCCTCGCTATCCGGGGCAGCGAACGGAGGCACCTCCTGGGGGCGCGATTGGCAGCTCCCCACGAGCCTCTGATCACGCGCGGCAGCCCCACAAGCCGCCTTTTCGCTCGGCGGGCTCGTAACGTCGCCGCGGAAGCAGCAGCACCGGCCCCGAACGGAGAGCGCACGTGTGACATTTCGGGGCCCGCCGGTGGGGCGGGGCCGGCCCAAGTGTCACCCCCTCCCCTGGAACCCGGGCCAGCCCGCCTCCACCGCCCCCCCTTGCGACGCCGCTGCATGCTACGCCTCTGAAAAAGGCTTCCAGTTATGTCAGGCAGAGGAAGCCTGAGGCCCTCCTTGGCTCTCTCTGCAGCCTGAAAAATACAAAATAATCTGGAATTGGGACGTTGTGACTTGGGGAACGGACACGCTCCCTCCCTCCCAACCTAACAGAAGCAGGATTCGGAGAAGTGGACGCTTGCTTGCTTCATTCTGCCTTTCCCCAGGATCATTTCTAGGGCTTTTGCCAATAAAGGATGGTCTTTCCCCCTAGAGTCAGCCTGGCCATATCTGGGATGTAGCAGCTTCTGTGCAAAGACGGCAGAGGGCGCTTGAGAAATGCAGATTTATTCTGGGGAAATGGAAACCGAAACTTATAAGAGGAAAGTCCAAAGACAAAGGGCTCTCCGCTCAGGAAGCTGTTTTTCTTCCGGCAAAGGAACATAGAATCATAGAATCATAGAGTTGGAAGAGACCCCAAGGGCCATCCAGTCCAACCCCCTGCCAAGCAGGAAACACCATCAAAGCATTCCTGACAGATGGCTGTCAAGCCTCCGCTTAAAGACCTCCAAAGAAGGAGACTCCACCACACTCCTTGGCAGCAAATTCCACTGTCCGAACAGCTCTTACTGTCAGGAAGTTCTTCCTAATGTTTAGGTGGAATCTTCTTTCTTGTAGTTTGAATCCATTGCTCCGTGTCCGCTTCTCTGGAGCAGCAGAAAACAACCTTTCTCCCTCCTCTATATGACATCCTTTGATATATTTGAACAGTTTTGTCACAACCACAAGGGCAAACACCGGTCATGTCTGGTTTAGTTTCAGGGGTTAAACTAGATGACCCATGGGGTCCCCTCCAACTCGACAGTTCCATGAGCTAGGGGTTTGAGACGTGGGGAAAGTGGGGGTTATCCTGCTCATGCCCTGCTTGTGAGCTTCCCACTTTGGGCCTGATCCTGCAACCAGACAGCTCTTGGGATGCTCTTCGGAAGTGAAGCAGAGGCTACGTGCCAGTCCCTCGTGAGGAGCAGGTGCCAAGCACGTACCTTTCAACATTCCTCGGATAAAAAGAGGGACATCGTATTCCACATCAGTGTCCCCCCCCACTATATATGCAGAACTGCGATATGGGGAAAGGGTGGGGCTGGCTGAGCTGCCCAATGTGGCAATTACTGATAAGCAAAGACACATGATTCAAACTGTGCATAACAACAACCCGAACTCTTATGCACAGGCTGCCCAATTGAGGTCAGATAGCTGCCTTCCATAGGCTTCCGAGGTATAACGCTCTGAATGCCGGTCCTTAGCTGCTGAATTTCTATGGGGTGCGGCACTCCTCTCCGCTTTCAGGCCAAGGGAGTTTGTCCACACGACATGCTATAAGAAAAACTGCTCCCTTTCCCTTATCCAAGGGCCCGTATAGAGTCCTTAAGTGGGTTCCCTATCGGTAGGAGAAAATAACAGAGGCCAACCAGAGTATATTGAGAAGCAAAGCGGCTAGTAAGCCTGATCTTTATTCAAGGAACTGTTGCAACAGGGTCCCCACTCACCACACGCAGGAGGGAGGAGAACCCTGAACAATGGTGTGCAAGCCCTTATATAGACTTTTGAAATTGCCCACCCTGTAGCCCAAGACCACCCCCAAAACATCATACATACATCACAGAAGGAGGCAGGTCTACAGCAGAAATCCTGTTTGCCAGGATACCTGATAATGGTCACTGATTGCTTTACCTGGGCAGTTTGGCCATTCTTTTGTGATGGTGAATACTTTAGTTCCTGAGTCCAGGTCACAGGCTCACCCTATTCACACGCAAATACGCCCTTCAGACGGGATTTGCAAGCAAAAAGACAATGGGAAGGTATTCCCCATTTGCCTCCCTTACTGCAGAGGAATATTTGAGGTCATCAGGAGAGTCAAAATGGCACCGGCATTGCTCTCCTGTACTATTTCAGACACATGGTTCACATTCAGTGGCGTAGCGAGGGTGGGGCGCCCTGGGTTCCAGCCTGGGGAGGGTGACACTCTGTGCCATCCCCCCCTGCGAGTGCGACTCCCAAGACGCCGCCTGGCAGCTCTTCTGCGCGAGCAGCCGCCGCACGGAAGGGTTGCGAGGCGATGGCTTGGGAGTCTGGGCGGACTGTGCATGTCTTCAGCAGCCCGCAGGACTGCGCATGTGCGGACATGCGCAGTCTGCCCAGGCTGCGCTCCGTAGCGCATGCGTCATGACGTCATGGCTCATACACTACGGAGCGAGGGCCCACCCCCGAGGGGTGCCACTTCTCTTGCCGCCCCCGGCAGCCAAGCGACTTGGTACGCCTCTGTTCACATATACTTATCTATGTTTCAGTTACTTATCTATGTGTTTGCCTTGCATATTTATGTACGTTTAATTTATATTTGAGACCTTAGAATTCTTATAACGAAGGTCAAGCAATACAATTATTGCAAAGGGGAAATTAAAACAACCATTGAAGGCTTTCGAAAAGTTGAAATAGCAATAGACTTGGAAACACATGAGAAAGGTGGGTCCCCCAGGAAGGCAGGCAGAAGACCGGGGGGGGGGATCTGAGGGGCAGGTCCTCTTCCTGCTCTGTTCATGTGTCTCCAGGCTGTTCTTGCTCAGCAATCTCCTCTCCTTCAGCCACCAGTGGGTCCAGGAGCTCCTTGAATCGCAGCGTGTTCCTGCGGGATGGAGAGAGATCTTGTGTGGCATTTACACCCCCCCCCCCCTGTTTTCTCCAAGGAGTTTGAGGTTTAGAATCCTAGAATCCTAGAGTTGGAAGAGACCCAAGGGCCATCCAGTCCAACCCCCTGCCAAGCAGGAAACACCATCAAAGCATTCCTGACAGATGGCTGTCAAGCCTCCGCTTAAAGACCTCCAAAGAAGGAGACTCCACCACACTCCTTGGCAGCAAATTCCACTGTCGAACAGCTCTCACTGTCAGGAAGTTCTTCCTAATGTTTAGGTGGAATCTTCTTTCTTGTAGTTTGAATCCATTGCTCCTTCTCTGAGCAGCAGAAAACAACCTTTCTCCCTCCTCTATATGACATCCTTTATATATTTGAACATGGCTATCATATCACCCCTTAACCTTCTCTTCTCCAGGCTAAACATACCCAGCTCCCTAAGCCGTTCCTCATAAGGCATCGTTTCCAGGCCTTGGACCATTTTGGTTGCCCTCCTCTGGACACGTTCCAGCTTGTCAGTATCCTTCTTGAACTGTGGTGCCCAGAACTGGACACAGTATTCCAGGTGAGGTCTGACCAGAGCAGAATACAGTGGTACTATTACTTCCCTTGATCTAGATGCTATACTCCTATTGATGCAGCCCAGAGTTCTCCCCCTCCTCATTTAATCCCCACAACAACCCAAGGCTGAGTGGCAGGGGCCAGGGGGGCTGATGCCCAACGTCTACCCCCCCCCTGCCAGCAGCAAGATTTATTTCCCAGTGGGGATTTGAACCCTGGGCTCCCAGGCCCTAGTCCGACTCTCCACACTGGCAAATAGGATTTAGCTGGGTTTTCAGTTGGGTTCCCCCCCCCCGCCGCCTTGGGGAGCCTCCACCTTCACCCCAGAAGTGTTTAATGGTTGGGGGAGGGGCATGCCCTTTGCACATGCTCGAAAAACATTATCAATTCGCATGCTTCAGGGCGGAGTTCTCGTGTAAGGGGAGCAAAAGATGGCATCTCAAGCTTCTCTCATCCCCTTGGTTTTTATTGCTTCCTTGCAACTTTCCCCAAGCTGGTACCCTCCAGGTGGTCTGGACTATAATTCCCAGAAGCCCCAGCCGACACGGTGGGCTACGCACCTAAACTGGGGGGGGCTGACGAATCCTCCGGAGGGTGCCAGGTTTGGACAGGCTGCTAGATTGCCAGAATGACATCGGGCTGGACGAACTCTGGTTCTGACCCAGCAGCTGGGCTCCTCCTGCGTTTTTAGCCTGGGGACCTTTCATACAATCACAAATCTGTGAAGTTGTGAGGAACCCCCAAAGGACCATCTGGTCCAATGCCTGCAATGCAGGAATCGCAACTGAAGAATCCTGGAGAGGTGGCCACACAACCTCTGTTCGAAAGCCCCCAAGGAAGGGGTGTCCACCGCCTTCTGAGATCATCCTTTTCAGTACTGAATGGCTCTTACTGCCAGAAAGTTCTTCCTGATGTTTAATATCCTTTCTTGTGAGCCATTGGTTCGGGTCCTAGCCTCTTTTCCATGGGGCAGCCCTTGAGAAAATTGAAAATGGCTCTCGTACCTCCTCTCGGTCTCCTTTTAACCAGGTTAAAGGTAAAAAATGGATTCAAACTACAAGAAAGAAGATTCCACCTAAACATTAGGAAGAACTTCCTGACAGTGAGAGCTGTTCGACAGTGGAATTTGCTGCCAAGGAGTGTGGTGGAGTCTCCTTCTTTGGAGGTCTTTAAGCGGAGGCTTGACAGCCATCTGTCAGGAATGCTTTGATGGTGTTTCCTGCTTGGCAGGGGGTTGGACTGGATGGCCCTGGTGGTCTCTTCCAACTCTAGGATTCTATGATTCTAAAGGTAAAGGGACCCCTGACCATTAGGTCCAGTCGCGAATGACTCTGGGGTTGCGGCGCTCATCTCGCTTTATTGGCCGAGGGAGCCGGCATACAGCTTCCAGGTCATGTGGCCAGCATGACTAAGCCGCTTCTGGCGAACCAGAGCAGTGCACGGAAATGCCATTTACCTTCCTGCCACAGCCATACCTATTTATCTACTTGCACTTTGATGTGCTTTTGAACTGCTAGGTGGAAAGGAGCAGGGACTGTGCAATGGGAGCTCACTCCGTCGCGGGGATTCGAACCACCAACCTTCTGATTGGCAATCCCTAGGCTCTGTGCTTTCACCCGGGACCCCTGACCGTTAAGTCCAGTTGTGGACGACTCGGGGGTTGCGGCGCTCATCTCGCTCTACAGGCCGAGGGAGCCGGAGTTTGTCCGCAGACAGTTTTTTCGGGTCATGTGTCCAGCATGACTAAGCCGCTTCTGGTGAACCAGAGCAGCGCACAGAAACACCGTTTACCTTCCCGCCGGAGCGGTACCTATTTATCTACTTGCACTTTGACATGCTTTCAAACTGCTAGGTTGGCAGGAGCAGGGACCGAGCAACGGGAGCTCACCCTGTTGTGGGGATTCGAACCGCCGACCTTCTGATTGGCAAGCCCTAGGCTCTGTGGTTTAGACCACAGCGCCACCTGCGTCCCAGGTTAAACATCCACTATTCAGGCTAAACATCCCCAATTCCCTCAATCGGACTTGGTTCCTAGGCCATTTTATCATCTTGCTGGCCCTCCTCTGCACACTTTCCACTTTCTTAAACTGGGGTGCACAGAACTAGACACAGATTAGGGGTCCAGGGCAGATATTGATTTCTCCCTCCTCCTTCCTTACCTTTCCCTCTTCGATTGCATGACATAGGTCCGTTCTCGCTTCACCTTCTCCAGGTGACGTTTCACTGCGGTTTTCTGTCCGGCCTGGTCTTGCTGGAACAGGAAGCACAAAGTTTGAATGGTTCCCCTCGCAGCTGCCAAGGAGATGTCGCTTAGGACACAGATATGGCCCAGGCAAGATGATACCCAAACCCACCCCTGGAGCCATCCCAGTAAATCTGCAAGAACCGAATAATGTCCCAGAACCTGATGCTGGAAAACCCAGAACAGGGGCGCATGCAGAGATACGGTAGGCACACTCTCCTGGGCGAGTGATTCTGCTGCATGCCTGCACTGGATGTGATGGAAGTGAAGTCACTTCTGCTGAGATGGGGAAGGAGCTGCTGGGAAGGAGGCAGAAGGCAGAGCCCCTGTATTGTGCAGAGACACAACAGGCACCTTCCTCTGTGGGTGGGTATTTAAGGACTCACTGCAGGGTGCAAGCAGTTCTGATGTGGCACATTGCAGTACGACCCCACCTTAAGCAGGGATTTGGTTTCAAGGGTTCTGCATAAAAATGACAATTGTGTTGGAGCTGTCGCCATGGCCGGCGGCTGAGGAGGAAGTGGGGGGAGAGAGAGAGAGAATCTTGGGTGGTTGTGGAGGACTCCCTGGTCCTGAATGGGGCAACTGTGCCCCTGAAGGACCAGGTGTGCAGCCTGGGAGTCATTTTGGACTCACAGCTGTCCATGGAGGCGCAGGTCAATTCTGTGTCCAGGGCAGCTGTCTACCAGCTCCATCTGGTACGCAGGCTGAGACCCTCCCTGCCCGCAGACTGTCTGCCAGAGTGGTGCATGCTCTGGTTATCTCCCACTTGGACTACTGCAATGCGCTCTACGTGGGGCTACCTTTGAAGGTGACCCAGAAACTGCAACTAATCCAGAATGCGGCAGCTAGACTGGTGACTGGGAGCGGCCGCCGAGACCATATAACACTGGTCCTGAAAGACCTACATTGGCTCCCAGTATGTTTCCGAGCACAATTCAAAGTGTTGGTGCTGACCTTTAAAGCCCTAAATGGCCTCGGTCCAGTATACCTGAAGGAGCATCTCCACCCCCATCGTTCAGCAGCCCGGACACTGAGGTCCAGCTCTGAGGGCCTTCTGGCGGTTCCCTCACTGCAAGAAGTGAAGGTTACAGGGAACCAGGCAGAGGGCCTTCTCGGTAGTGGCACCCTCCCTGTGACCCTCCCTTCAGATGTCAAGGAGATAAAGAACTACATAACTTTTAGAAGACACCGGAAGGCAGCCCTGAATTGGGAAATTTTTAATGCCAGATGTTTTACAATTTTTATATATGCTGTAAGCTGCCCAGAGTGACTGGTGAAACCCAGCCTGATAGGCGGGGTATGAATAAAAAAATATTATTATAATTATTTCTCAAACAACCTTTGCATCCACAGACAACCAACCTGAGCCGGAAGGAATGGCCTCACCTGTCCCTCGTACTCTGATGGGAGAGGCCAGAACTCCGCCGGACTGCTTCCCAGAAGGTCGTCCTCAGATCTGCGGTGTTTGGCGATGGACAGCCTCTCTTGGAACTGAAAAGGAAGAGAGGATTCGCCTCAGCATTTCCTGCTGGCTTACATCTCCCGCTGGGCACAAGCTGCCCACTTTCCCCCATCTCCAGCAATAAGGTTGAGATTCGCCCCATCGTGGGGTTGGGAAGGGACCCCCAGGGGCCATCTAGCTCAACCCCCCACAATGCAGAAATCCCGGTTATGAGACAACAAGATAAAGCAAGCCCCATGGGTTTGTTTGTGAGTGAGGGGCCTCCTCTATATCAACCCCCTTTCCCCGAGGGGGGCAGGTGGCAAGTCAATCAGCCAGTCCCAAAACGCACACACAACATTGATATCCCGCATTCCCCCCAAGCTGCTCAAGGTGGAAGGCATTTCCCGAATGCATCCTCACGACAACCCGGTGAGGTAGGTTAAGCTGAGAGGAAGGCACTGGCCTGAACACTACCCAGGGAGCTACATGGTCCAGTGGAGATTTGAGCCCTGGTCTCCCAAGGTCCTAGTTAAACACTCTAACCTAGGGGCTCCCAAAGTGAGTGGTACAGCCCCTCTGGTGGGCATCAGGGGTTACCTACAGGGGTGCTGAGAGGCAAGGGGGCGACAGGGTGCTGCTGGAGGTATAAAGGATTCCTGGAAGCTGGGACCATGGACTCACAGCTGTCCATGGAGGCGCAAGTTAGTTCTGAGTCCAGGGCAGCTGTCTCTCAGCTCCATCTGGTACGCAGGCTGAGACCCTACCTACCCGCGGACTGTCTCGCCAGAGTGGTGCATGCTCTGGTTATCTCCTGCTTGGGACTGCTTCCATGTGCTCTATGTGTGGCTACCTTTGAAAGTGACCCAGTTGTATTACGAGGCGCCCTGTCTGTGTTGGTTAAAGGAATGGATAGTATTGGAAAATACAGATTTGCTGGACTTAGAAGGTTATGCAACTAAGCCAGAATACGGCAGCTAGACTGGTGACGGGGAGCAGCCGCCGGGACCATATAACTTCGGTTCTGAAAGACCTACATTGGCTCCCAGTACGTTTCCGAGCACAATTCAAAGTGTTGGTGCTGACCTTGAAAGCCCTAAACGGCCTCGGCCCAGTATACCTGAAGGAAGTCTCCACCCCCATCATTCTGCCCGGACACTGAGATCCAGCGCCAAGGGCCTTCTGGCAGTTCCTCCCTGCAAGAAGCGAGGTTACAGGGAACCAGGCAGAGGGCCTTCTCGGTAGTGGCACCCGCCCTGTGGAACACCCACCCTTCAGATGTCAAGGAAATAAACAACTATTTGACTTTTAGAAGACATCTGAAGGCAGCCCTGTATTGGGAAATTTTTTATGTCTGGTGTTTTACAATTTTTATACATGCTGTAAGCTGCCCAGAGTGGCTGCGGAAACCCAGCCAGATGGTTGGTGTATAAATAATAAATTATTATTACAATTATTTTTCAAATGACCTTGGCATCCACAGACAACCAAAGACATCTGAAGATAGCCCTGTCTAGTGAAGTTTTTTATTTTGATGTTTTATCGTGTTTTTAATATTCTGTTGGGAGCTGCCTAGAATGGCTGGGGAAATCCAGTCAGATGGGCGGGGTATTATTATTATTATTATTATTATTATTATTATTATTATTTATTATTAGATTCCCGAAAGCTGGTACCATGGGATCAAGTTCACCAATTTAGTTTAATTAATTAGAACAGCTTTCGCTGGGCTTTGAATAAATGTGGAATTGTTACCATTTTCAATTTTAATGTGTTACCACTGTTTTATTTTATTGTTACCATTTTCAATTTTATTTATCCTCCTTAGTGGGTCGCGCTACTCTGAATAACTGGAGATGAGTTTATGGAACAAAGCGGGCGGCAGCCCTAAAATGTTTGGGAGCCACTGCTCTAACCATTGCACCACACTATGCACAGATAGGACACAGGGTAGATAGTGCAGCCTTCGCCAACCTGGCGCCCTCCAGAGATTCTGAGCTATGCCTCCCGCCAGCCCCAGCCAGCATGGCTGAGGGGAGTCGTAGTCCCCCAGTGGGCGCCATGTTGGGGAGGGCTGCGTCAAGGAGAGCTAGCGCCTTCCTGCACATGCGAAACCCGAGGTGGTCTGTGTGTGTGCACATGCGCAGCAAGTCAGAGTTTTGCGCTTTCTGCTGTTGGAGGGCACTAGCGAAAATAATGCCCCCCCCCAGCAGGGCATTTCAAGGGTGCAGGGTTCGGAACGAGGGGAGCCCCACCACTGCCTCCCCCGCGGGCTCCTGGTCTCACCCGCAGGGTCTGGCGCTCCTTGTCTCGCTGGTGCCGCCGTTCTCCCTCGGCCTGAAGTTCCGCCAAGCGCCGCAGAGCCGCCTCCTTCTCCTGGCGGGAGAGCCAGACAAAGGCCTTCTCCCGGCACGGTGGGCGAGGGCGGGGAGGCTGTGGGGCAGGGCGGGGAGGGGGGCAAGGTGGAGGGGTGCAAAGGCAAAGGCGAGTCAGGAAGGTCTACCGCACCCCAAAGGAAAAGCTCCCCACCAGCGCAGAGGCAGCAAACGCACCCTCCAAATGTTAGCCGGACTCCCAGCCTCTTTCTTGCCTAACCATTGGGCCTGCTGGCTGGGGCGGAGGTGGGTTGTAGTCCGGCAAGATCCGGAGGCCGCCGTGTTGGCTGCTGCTGTGCTGGTAGCTCTAGCCCACCCACGACACACCTGGGACCTTCCAGACAGGCCCAGCTCAAGACATTTTTCCGCCCGAGGCCGAGGACAAGCTCAGCATCTGCTGCCTGAGGCCACGGTCTCCCTTTGCCTCCTCTCAGGACCGGCCCTTCTTCCAGATGTTCTGAGCTGCAGTTCCCACCGGGACCGAGCCGGCGCAGCTTGGCGGTTTACGAAATCGCCCCCCAAATACTCTCGCCCCACTTTCTCCCCAGGCCAGACCTCTCTCTTTCTCGTGAGCTTCCGCCCAACTTTGAACATGCCTGGATGGAGCGCGGAAGGGACAGGTGAGTTGTAGAAACCAGCCTACCTTACGAAGAAAACATGTAGATGTGGGGGGGGGCATGGATCAATTTTGTGCCCTCCCCCACACCCCAGTATGTGGCCCCTGCAGAAGGGAATGTGGCCCTCAGGCCAAAAATGTTCTCCTTCCTCGAGGCAGAAAACTTACTGTGTGAGATCAATAAAAGCAAGAGCTGCATTTTCCTTACCTGGTGCCCACCTGCCTCTTCTGTAGCCCCACTGCGGGAGCTACCTGCCATCGCCCTGGAGCTGCTGTCCGCCTCAGAGTAAGCAGCTGGCTCCTCCCAGAATGGAGAAATCACGGAGCCTGTGGAACTCATGTCAACTTCGCCGTCCTGGTGCGGTGCAGAGAAAGGAATCAAGACAGGGAGGGATTGGGGCCGGCCCGAGACATTTTGCATCCTGTGGTAAGCTTGCTTCAGCAGTGGCAATGGGGCAACCCTCTTGGGGCAGTAGGGCAGGTAGGGGGTGGGAAATCTGCAGTCAAAATGACCATTAAGTTTGCCAAATAAGTCTATGAAGAGTTTAAGACTCACAGAGTTCCTGTATTGCTGGAGAAGACAGGCCTACACCCTGTGGCAGGAAATAGGACAAAAGATCTTAATCGTTTCTCCTTCCTCCTTGCCGCAGTCTCTCCCTCTCTTCTTTCAAGCGAGGGCTCCGCTTACAGCCCAGACTTCATTTTCTAAACTAATTTTTCATTTTGCAACAAAGAAGAATTTTCACCTGCATACTACTTCGATGTATTTGCTGCCTGCATTGAAATGTAAGTAAACCGTTTGTCTTTACTAAAACGAGGTTCATTCTTAATAAAGGGGACAGAGGGAGGAAAGGTCAGCAGACTACAAATAAGCAGGGATAAAAAGGTGTGATTGCCTAATTTCTAGCTTCCAATAAGCTGCAAAAGCGCATAAGTGCTTTTATTCTGCTAAAGGGATTCGCAGCCTGTTTGCTTTCATATTTCTCCCACACATGTGGGATAGGAGGTTTAAATTACATTTTGCAGATTTAATCCTCAATCTATCTCCATCAAAGGAGCACAGAACTCTGTCCCTTCCTTCTCACTTTCAACAAATCCTCATTTTCTCTGGTTCCATCTGCTGCCAGGCTCCCTGCTGTCTACCCAACCACTCCCAGTGGGCACGAGCCATCAAAGTCCTAAATACATACTTGCTTCACCCGTTCCTCCACTTCCTCTAGCATCACAGCTGCCCCACTTCTGTGCCCTAAACCAGGCCCTGACCCCACCTGTCCCACACTTACCCACGACACTCCAGAGCACCTCTCAGGCTGGGCTATGCAGATGGAGCTCTCTCTGGACAGGCCCACACCAAGAGCTGCTGGTGTCCACACGGACTCTTCATCGTGCTCTCCAGGGCTGGGGGGAGACAGCATGGCCATGGTGGTGGGCTTCCAGGTGCCAATGGGGGCCTGCTCCCACAGGGGAGATGCCTCCAGCCTTCTGCTCAGTGCTCCAGGCTCCAGGTCTCCCCGGTCCGAGTGGTACATCCCAGGGGCTGAGAGCATCCTTGCTTGAGGTCCTGCCAATGCTTCCGTCAATCTCTGTCCCTGACTCTGGAAAGCCCGTGGTCCTTCCATCCCTTGAGAATCAAGGGCCACCACCTCTCCTTGGAGCTCCTGTTGCCTGCACACCCGGCACAGCTTCACACCTTTTAATTCTGGGAGATGGCGCTGCACCCCGTCTTCCACCCGGAGATGCTCACCCATGCGCTGGAACTTGGGTTCCCTCTGATTCTGGCGAGAAAGGATGTTTGGGTCCTTCACTTCCTTGGGAGTTCCAAGGAAATTGCTCTGGGGCTGAGGAGCTTGCTGCGGCTGGCGGTACGGTGGCTCTCGGGATGAGGGCATCTCCCTATCCTGAGAACATGGGTCTTCTTCTGCCCTCCTCGTTCCCTGGGTGTCCTCAAGGTCTTGTGTCCTCATCAACTCCTGAGGGTCAAGAGATTTGGACCTCCCCAGCAGAACTCCCCACAACTCCAAGCGATGCTGCTCGTGGGGCTCTGTGGGTGCTGCTTCCAGCTGGGCCACCCTCCCCTCAGCTTTAAGGGAACCCCACCCAGCCTGTGACTCCATGCTTCCCTGGGACTGGAAAAGGTGGGGATCGGTCACACCTGGAACCTCAGCAGATGCCTCTGGTGAACATTCTTGCCCCGGGATTTTCTGAGGTGCCTTCAGCTTTGGCGACCTCACACGTCTTCCTGGGGGCTGACAAGGCCCGTCAACTCTCTTCTGGCTTGGGGGAGGCTGAGGGATTCTCTGCTGACCTTGCTGTGTCTCACGTGTCTCAGTGGCCTCCTCATCTGTTGGTGGAGGCTGGTGGGACTCTGGACATCTCCACTCCTGAGGGATCTCAAGGCCCGTGGTTCCCTGGGATTCAGTTGCTGCTTGCCCCTCTGGTTCACCAAAATCTCCATTTTCTTGTGGCTGTTGGACCTTCCCACTCCTCAGCCTTTGGGGCTGAAGAGCTTCCAGTTCATGGTACAGCCCTCCCAGTTCCTGGAGCTGCTCAGGATCGACCTGGGGGGCCTTGTGAGGAGGAAGGGACTGGGGCAAACTGACCGGCTGAGCTACGGACATCTCATCTCTTTGCTCCTGAAGGAAGTCCTGGCTCGCAGGTAGAGATCTGGGGGATTTGATGCTCTCCGCCTCCATTTTGCAACCTTCTCTGTGGGAGTCAAGACTCCCTTGAGCCCCTTCAGCAATGTCCAGTGTTCTCTGGTGCTGAAGAAGGTCCAATTGACTTTGCCCTTGAGCGTTTTGTGACTTCTGCTTTACAAGTCCCTGAAGCGGCTCCATCACCAGTTGGTCACGGGAGCTTTCTGGCCTTTGGACAAGACCATCTCCCCTTGTTGGGGTCCAGTGCCCAAGCGTCTTAGACTTCCTCAGCAGGTTTCTCAAGAGCGGAGGGCTTTGTACCTCCCTCTTTCCTTGAGGATCAATAGACTGAGGCTCCACGAGTTCTTGGGGCTCTGGTTCCCTTTGCACAAACCCTTGGATCTGAAGAGTCTCGCTCTGAGAAGATTTCTGGAGGAGAAGCTCCTCCAGCTCTCCACATTCTTTGGAGTAGAAAATCTGGGCACCCTTAAGTTCTTGGGAACAAAGGACCCCTCCCCTGTTTCCCAGTGGCCCCTGCAATTGGGGAGGTTCTATCTCCACCTGTCCAGTCTTCTGGGTCCCACACTCAAGTTCTTGTTGGAATTGGTGGCTCTCTATGTGTTTTGGGGGAAGTTCCTGAAGGGTTCCTGAATGGAGGACCACTGCTCCTCTTAAATCCTGAGGTTCCAGCTCACCTTGTCTCTGTGGGTGGCACAACTTGGAGATACCCATGTTTTGCAGATTAGTGGGATCTCCTAGTCCCTTTCCCTGGAGTTCCCTCAGGTCAAGAGACTTTGATTTTCCCAGACCCAGCCAAGGTGGGAGATCTTTTGTCTCCATATGTGATAAGGGCAGCTCAGCTTGGGACGTCTCATCCTCCATCAGCTCAAGAGTCTCTGGCATCTTTTCCTCAAGCTGAAGAAGACACGGTTGCCTTGCATCTGGGGGACCAACGCCCTCCAGATCCCTTTGCAAAAGCCCCTGGATCTCCAGAGGGTTCTGCTCCACCTGTGGAGCTCCTGGTGGTTGGAGGGATTCCTTTTCTTTCTGCCCTTGGAGCTGTTGGTTGTCTTCCTGCATTTCATTGGTGGCACCTGGATCCACCTGTGATATCTCATCTCTCAACATCTTTTGCACAGAAGATCCATCTTCGTTCTTTGTAACCAACGTGTCCTGCAGAAGGTTCTTCATCGCCTGTGTAGTTTCACAAGATGTGACGTTTTCCAGCTCTTGGTTCTCAAGGACCTCAGGACAACCCTCTGCGTATCTCAGAGCTTGGGGAGTTTCTAGTTCCTTTGAAACCTGGCACCCAAAAGTGTGTGATCCGGACAGTTCCTGAGGCTCAAGAGACTTTGATTTCCTTAGCAGAGCTGCCTGAGACTGAAAGGTTTCTTGTACATGGAAAGTTTGGGAATATCTTTCTAGGGTGCCTTTCACCTCAGAGTGCTTGTCATCCATCTTCACCCCACAGCACTGTGTTTCACAATGTCCCTTGGGATCCACAGTTCCCTGGAGCTTGAGGTTCTCAGGATCTCTATGTGGTGAGCTTTCAGGTGGCCTCCTCAGCTCACGGGATTCAGACGCTCTCTCCAAGCGGCTCTGAAGATGAGAAGGGCTTTCTGCACCTTGTCCCTGAGACTGAGATGACCGTGATGTGCTCTGGGCCTCCAAGGCCTCCAGGCCTCTCTTTTCCTGAGATTTAAAGGCCTGAGTCTCGCTTTGTGGTTTCATCTGGAGATCTTCCTGAACCCGAAAGGCTGTGGTCTCTGGCTCTCTTTGAACTCTAGGGGACTCCTGCTCCCTCAGTTTCTGTGGCTTCTGGGTCTGAAGATCTCTTGGGTCAAGAGACTTTGATTTTCCTAGTAATCTTCCTGGGGGTAGGAGACATTCAGCCCTACTGTGTCCCTCTAGGACTGAGCAACCATTATCTTCAACCCTCCCTGGAGCCTCAGCCCTTTCCAGCCTCAGCTCCTTTCGGGGAAGGAACTGTGCCTCATCTGAGGAACCACAATCTTTTGTATCACACCCCAACATCCCCTGGGCCTGGAGAGATGTGGGTGGGGGGTGTCTGGTGTCTGGGCCCCCCTGGAGTTCCTGGGATGGATGAACGTGGCAGCAGCCAACTTTGTAGGAGTCACACATTTTGGGCACTTTTCCTTGTGACAGAGAAGACCCCCGTTTATCTTGCTTCTTTGAGGATCTCTTCACATCTTGGGGACCTTTTGCTGTCGGCGGAGATTTCTGGACAGGAACAGCCCTTGTCTCCATCAGCACACGAACATCATGGGCCTGAGGGGTTTTCCTGGGGGTTTGAATTGCTTCTGCCCTCCGCAAGCCCTGAGACCCCAAGCCTTGTGAAGATGGCAACTTGGAGTCCACCTCAGGGAGAGTTTCCTGAGGCTCTGGAGATTTGGGGGCCTTCCTTTCCTCCTCCAGCACCTGAGAAGTTTCTGGTTCCTTTGGTTCCTGGGGACAAACAATATTTTGGTGCACAGGTTTCTTTGACTTCTGGGCCTCTGTCTGTAGCGCTGACTGGAGTTGGGCTGCTGGGGGCATTTCTGTTTCCTGGGCCTGAGGAGAGGCCGACAAATTCCCATGTTGCGTCTCTTGCTGGGCCAGCTCCAAGGCCCACCACAGAAGAGGAGGTGTTTCTGGACTGCTACGTTTCTGGTGCTGAGCAACCCTTGGGTCCCCTTCCGGCCCTGACTGTGGCTGTTTGCCATCCTTCCCTATGTCTGTTTGGGTGGCCTGTGATCTCCTCGGTTCTTTTAGGATATGGGGACTCTGGGAGGCTATTTGTCCCTGCTGTCCATAAGAAGCATCCTTCTCTGTCTGGATCTGGGTCTGAAAGGGACGTGGCCTCCTCAGCTCGAAGGATTTTGCCTTCAGTCCTAGGACCCTCCACAGGAGAGGTGGAGATTCCAGGCTTCTGTGTTCCTCAGGGTGAAGAACCATTTCGGGCACTCTCTGGGCCCGAGACATTTCTGGAAACTTCTTTTTGTCAGGCTGAAGGGTCTGTGGAGCCCCCGATCTTTGAGAAACCATCCCTGGGCCCTCTGATGGATCCACCTCTCTTTGTTGTTGTGCTTCCTGGCTCTCAGAAGCTGTTGTCTTCTTCAGTGGGGTTCCCTGGGCTTGATGTGCTTCCAGCTCCCTTGTTTCTTGACTTGGAAAGGTCTCCCTCTCCCTTAGAACTGGAGCATATAACCTCTCAGGTGGGGCTATCTGAGCTGGCAATGCTCCATTTTCTGCCTGGGCCTGAGAGGCCTCAGCTTCCCTCAGTTCCTGAGGAGAAAGAGTATCTGGAACTTTCCATCCCTGTGGCCTATGAGCTTCTGGTCCCTCCGGTGGCCTTCTCTGTGACAGAACCATCAGTGACTTCTTCAACTTGTGCTCTTCTGATTTCCTCATCTCAAAAGATTTCGACTTCAGTTCCAGAGCCCCCCACAGAAGAGGAGGAGACTCTGGTTTCTGGCCTCTCTGGGGCTGAGGACCCCACATCTCCTTTTGTGGTGCATTCTCTGGAGCCTGTGCATCTTCCAGACTCTTCATGTCACAGAGCTGTGATTCTCCTGAATGTCTTGGCCATCCCAGCTCCCTCTTGGAAATTTCCTCACTCTGAAGTATTTGTTGACTTCTCTGTGGAGCTTTTTCAACTAGACGGGTTTCCCTCTCCCTCATTTCTTGAGACATTTCTTGTCTCTGTCCTTGGGTGAGAACATTTGATTGTCCCACCAAAGTTTCCTGAGGCATTTCTGATGTTCTCTCCCTCAGGCGCTGACAGGCCTGGAGATCAGTTGGCACCTGTTTCTCCATGTGGGGGTCCTTTTCTGCTCGGGGCCAAGGAACCTTGGGTTCCTTCATCTTCTGACGATAAAGGATGCTTGGCTTTGGAGCCTCTGATCGCAGCCCTGGGCTCAAAAACACATCTTTTTTCCTCATCTCAAACGATTTTGCCTTCTGCCACATAATTCTCCACAGAAGAGGCGGAGATTCTGGACTTCTGCACTCTGGGGACTGAGGAACCCGTGTCTGCCTTTGTGGAATTATGACACCCTTTGCTCCCTCAGTTGAAAAGTCTGGTGTTTCATTCACATTCTGAGGCCTAGTAACCCTCACCCCTTTCTGAGCCATCCCTTGCTCTTCAAAGGCCTCCTGCTCTTTCAGAGAAACTTCCTGGTGGCTCTGTGGTTCCTTCTTTGCTTTCTTCACCTCAAAGTCCTCTGGTTCCTGGCAATCTTGGGCCTGAAGAGCTCCTGCACCCATTTGTGGGTGCAGGGGCTGGGTGCCAGGGACTTGCGGCTCCCTCAGTTTTTGGGGCTGAAAAGCCGGCGACCTCCTCAGCTCAAGAGACTTTGACTTCTTCCACAGATTCCTGCAGTGAGGAGGGGTTTCAGGATGGGAAAGTCCTGGTCCTTGCTGGCCTTGTTGGGTTTCCAGGCCCTCTGTCTTCTCCGGGAGCACCCCCTCAGCTTGGGTCAGCTCCAGCTCCTGCTGGGATCTTCCTTGAGGTCCTCCTGGAATGTGAAGGCCTTCCAGCTGCCTCACACCCTGTAACTTTGCCATCTCCTCAGATTCAAGACTCAACGGCTCTGGGACCTGAATGAGTGCTTCGTGGCTTTCTGGGAACTTCTGGCGCTGCAGGTCCACCCTCAAATCATGGCTGCTCAGACCTTCCTTCTCTGCCTGTGAAGTTCCCTCAGCTTCCCATTCCTGGGGCTGAAGAGCTTGAGGATATCCACATTTCTGAGGTCGACACACCTCCTGCTGAATCTGTGGCGACCCCCATGGCCTTGCCCTGGATAAATGCTGGGGCTCAAGGGATTTTGATTTCTTCCAGAGAAACCTCTGGAGTTGGGAGGGCTCCGGAAACCTCAGGTCCTGGTGGCACGGAATCTTGACATGTCTCGTGTCTGGATCCTGAAGGACCACGGACTCCTTGTGGACATCTTTGTGGGTCTGAAGGACCTCCCATGGTGGAGAAGTCTCAGACTCTCTCCCTTCTGGGGGTTCGGGGAATTGTGTGCCCTGGGTGTGAAAGGCTATTTGACTCCTCTCACTCTGTGGGACTACTGGTTTCTCAGACGCAAGGGGTTCCAGATCTGAAGTTTCCCTCGTTTCGTTTTCTCGAAGAGCTTCTGTTTCCCTCTGCGGAATATACTGGAGGTCACCATGGGTTGGGGCATCTACGGCTTCCATCTCCCTACCCTGCGCTCCGAGGAAGTGGGGCACCCCCAGTCCTCCATGGGGTGTTTGCTGAGGGATTTCCGCATCCTGCAATCCTTGGGGCAGAGAATCCTGGCACAACAGGAACTCCAGGGACCCCAAGGATTTTGATTTCCTCAGCAGCACAACCTGTGGCTCTAAGGTATCAGGACTCAACTCCTGGAGCAGAAGGCCTTGCTCGGCCTGAATCTCTTTGTCCTGAGGGAGTTTCCAGTTGCCTCCAGGAGCTACAGAGCCCTGTGGGACCCCTGAATCTTGAAATCCTCTTTGCTTCTCGTGTTGAGAAGTCTCTGGTTTCCTCAGCAAAGGCTCGCCTTCTCTCTGAGGTATCTCATCTGCAGCAAGTGCTTCTCCTTCAGATGGGGACGGTTCCTGGGCGAGGCGCAGCTCCCGCTCTGTCTGCAGAGTCCCCTAGAAATCAAATTAAAGTTAAAGACTGTCAGGGATTTACTCCAGAGTCGCTGCAGCCATGACTGCTCTGTCAGTTTCAGTTTCTCAGAGTGGCGGGCTTCCTCTCGCCCGCCAACACAACCAACGGCTCGGCACCCTAAAATGACGTCTGCGTCTCCTCCTCCCCCCCGGCTCATCTTCCTGTCTGTGACTGACGGTGCTGGGTCTCTGCTCTGTCATCCCCAAGCCTGGCATCTCCCTCTCTTCCGGAGACATTTCCTGACGGGGGCTGGAGGAGGAGGATGAATCTGTGGAGATTATGGGTGGCTGTTCTCTATAACCCAGCGACCCCCCCTTACCTGGAGGAATCGCTATCTTCTCTCCCAGCTCTAGCTTGCTCCTCTCTCTCTCTCTCCCTGCTCCTCCCGAGTAGTCCCTCTTTCCCTGACAAAGACTCAATGAAGTCCCATAAAACCAGATATCATCAGTTTCCTCTTCCTTCTGGAAACGAATATGGAGGAATCAGCATTTCTGGATCTGTTATCTCTCTGGTAGGGACAGGCAGCGTGGGTCTGATGGCCTGGGATTCAGAACCAGAAACTTTTAGTACACGGAATTCCAAATCTGTTCGCAGCCGTCTTCTGGGGCTGCTTGGAGTTACAACCCAGTAACTCTTGATGGGTCCCATGAGTCTGAGGTTGCAACACTTCCATCTTCCCACACCCACGGAAGTGCCCCATGTCTTGGACCCCACTTAGTAAGTGGGCGGGCGAGCTTTCAAACTTACCCGTCGGCGGAGGGAGCGCTGCTGCTCCTGGCGAGAGACGGGCTGCAAATCCCGGACCAGAGATGTCAGAGGTGCTTCTTGCAGTCGGACGAGGAGTTTCTCAAAGAGGGCAGGGCAGGTGGCTCCCTCCTGGGGGCGAGATAGCAAGACTGACAACCGAGTCACGTATTGCTGTGGGTTTGTGGGGTTAGTATGGATGATGCCCTGGCTTCCTTCCAATTCCTGGGGTCCTGCACCCAGTGAGAGTTAGAATCCAGTGGAGGATTCTGTTGCTGAACTAGCCGGACAAGCTCATCTGTAAGAAAAGGGCCTCAGCTGGCCACCTAAGTGTTCTCGCCAGAATCCCAAAAGAACTAAGGGACGCGGGTGGCGCTGTGGGTTAAACCAAAGAGCTTAGGGCTTGCTGATCAGAAGGTTGGAGGTTCGAATCCCCGCGACGGGGTGAGCTCCCGTTGCTCGGTCCCTGCTCCTGCCAACCTAGCAGTTCGAAAGCATGTCAAAGTGCAAGTAGATAAATAGGTACCACTCCGGCGGGAAGGTAAACGGCGTTTCCGTGCGCTGCTCTGGTTCGCCAGAAGCGGCTTAGTCATGCTGGCCACATGACCCGGAAGCTGTATGCCGGCTCCCTTGGCCAGTAAAGCAAGATGAGCGCCGCAACCCCAGAGTCGGACCTGACTGGACCTAATGGTCAGGGGTCCCTTTACCTTTAAGTTGCAAGAACTGCAGCTAAATAATGTGGGAACTGAAGGGGAGCAGCTGTGTGCACCTGGTGGCGCCGCAATGAAACTGCTAGCGCATTTGCAAAGCTAAGCAGGGTCCAAATATGGTGTCAGATTGGATGGGGGAACCATGTGTTGAGATTCCAGCATTGCAGGGGGTTGGACTAGATGACCCTCAGGTTCCCTTTCATACTCTCTGAATTGCTTCTCTGCATCAAACCCCAGGTTGTAAACGTGTGCAAAATAAACCATATTTCTTAAAGACTGTAGTCCCTGCTGTGCCTCCTTCCAAAGGAACACAGACCCTGGTCAAGGGCCAAGACCCCAGACCCCTGGAATTTTGCCACCCCTTGGCAGAAATGACGCTGGCCTGCAACACTGCTGTGAGGTGGGATCTCTGTTTCCTAGTGGGAAAGGCCTGAGAGCAAAGGAGGAGGCGGAGGAAGGGGGCAAGACTTCATGTGGGGACAGAAGGGGAAGAAGAAGAAGAGGAGTTTGGATTTGATATCCCGCTTTATCACTACCCGAAGGAGTCTCAAAGCGGCTAACATTCTCCTTTCCCTTCCTCCCCCACAACAAACACTCTGTGAGGTGAGTGGGGCTGAGAGACTTCAAAGAAGTGTGACTAGCCCAAGGTCACCCAGCAGCTGCATGTGGAGGAGCGGAGACGCAAACCCGGTTCACCAGATTACGAGTCCACTGCTCTTAACCACTGCACCACATGGGAGAATTTATGCTGGCTGGCTGGCTGGAGGAGGCTGTGACAGAGAGAGAGACAGGGATGGTGCTTAGGAGACCCCTGAATCCATTGCTGCAATGCTGGAGAACTCTCCATAAAATTCAGATGTACTGTATCTCAAGGGGGATGCCACAGAGAAGAGGGAGCAAGCTTGTTTTCTCCTGCTCTGGAGGGTAGGTCTCGAACCCATGGCTTCAAGTTTCAAGAAAGGGAGATTCCGGATTAAACATCAGGAAGAACTGTCTGGCAGTAAGAGCTGTTCAATAGCACAACAGACTGTCTCAGAAGGTGATAGGCCCTCCTTCACTAGGGGTTTTTAAGCCGAGGTTGGGTGGCCATCTGTCCTGGATGCTTTAGCCGAGATTCCTGCGTTGCAGCGGGGTTGGTCTAGATGACCCTTGGGTTCCCTTCCAACTCTACGGTTCTATGGTTCTATTATTCCTGGCTCTGCTCCCCCTTCCCACCCTCCACGCCTCGCTCACCCTGTCACTCGGGATGCCAGCCAGACTCTCCAGGGTGCGGCTGAGCTCCTCCTGCTGCTCTCGCTGCAGATCCACCAGCACCGCGACGGCACCGTCCTGCCACGTCCCCTCCGCCCCGCTGGCTCTTCCCGGCTCCTTCAGCATCCGGGCGATGGCCTCGCACAAGGCCGGCGACGGGTCCTCTCTGCCGCGCTCTGCGGGGCATGGCAGGCAAAAGACAACGTGTTACGGGGAGAGGAAGGGAGTGGGGTTAGCTTAGGGCTCCAATGGGCGAGGGGATCGAGAGGCAAAAGTGCCAAAGGAAAGTCAGAGGCTGGTGAGAAGTGGGAGATTGTGTGTCGAACCAGCAGCTGGGAGAGACCAGGGTTCAAATCCATGCCCACCAACCAGCTGGTAGTTAGACGGACAAAAGCCAGAGTTCAGTGTGTCTGAGATCTAGAATCATCACAATTATAACAAACAAAGGCTTGACATATCTCGCTTTGCATGTCATTGAGTCTATCTCATATATTAGTTTCACCTTTTAAGTTGAATTACTGAAAGAAATGAACCTTTCCATCATATTCTAATTTTTCGAGTTTCACCTGTATGTGTAAATAAAGCCATATATCCTAAAGACACCACAGTCTCCACTGTCCCTCATTCCAAGGAAACCAAACCTGGGTAAGCGCTTGGAAGCACTGTAATTTCTCTCTCTCTCTCTCTCTCTCTCTCTCTCTCTCTCTCTCTCTCTCTCTCTCTCTCCCCCCCCCTCTCTCTCACTCCTTCCATTACTGTACCTGCTCCCAAGGGGGTCGGCTGCTTTCTGCCACGACCTCTTTCGTGGGCACCCTCTGGCTCAGCAACAGCCAACAAGATCTGGATCAGGCAGGATCTGTCCCTCTCTTGCTGCAGCAGCAGGCGGTCCAGCAGCACCTGCTATGGGGCGAGAAGCAGAAATACTCCGTGGCCCCACATCTACAATTCTAGCCGAGCCCAGGTGGTGAAAGCAAGGGGAGGTGGTTTCCATACTGAGGGCCACATTCAGCCAGGTCCAAAGGCCCTGACCTTGTATACGTAAAACAGCCGTGTATTTGAAGCCAGTTTCTTATTCTATGCGCCTTTTCCCACCTCGCTTTAATTATGGCAGCGTTATTCAAACAGGGCAACCCGCCTCCTTTTAAAAACAACCCCCTTCTTTTGTGGGAATGTTCAGGGAGGCAGGAGAGGATATATTGTTTAATAATATCCTTCCTAACTTGCGCTAGCAAGTTCCTTTACTTGGCATTCCCCTTTTAAATGCATAGCGGTTCGCTTCTTGCAAGCTTGTTTAAGCTTCTCAGTATAGGATTCCTAGTAATCCCCTTTTCTCTCCCTTAAAAAGAATAGACACAACACAGTCTTGTGTAAAGTATATATATAATAAGTTTACTCACACTTTCAGTTCACAGATGGATCCCTGAAGGCAGACTTAGGTTACAAAGTATATACATGTGGAACTACCCCATATGGGGGAATAATCCCACTCGTTGAAAGTAAGATGGGGAAGAAAGAGGGTGACGCCTGCCTTGCCCCTTTTGGTACCTGGGCAGGTAAGGTCACGCCCACCTCTAGTCACATGCAGAGGAAGTTTGTCGCAGCTCAGGAGGAAACAGGAAGTTCCGCCTGGCTGGAGCAAACATCCCCTTTCATGTCCACTCTAGGAATGTTGTACTTGATTGCTATCTATGTGTCACCCCCCCCCATCTTTTGGCAAGAGGGTTTGCAAAAAGTAAAGCGCAACTTTATTGCTGGGCTGTGAAAAATGCGCAGCTTAAAAGCTCCTGCCAACCTAGCCTACCCGGAGGAGTGTGCCTGCTGTCTCTCTGAAAGATACACTGTTCTTCAACCTGTTGGATCGCTGCATTGGTCATGAATGGTGCGTTTGACCACTCCCTGCGCAGTTTCCTAGCAGAACGACCTCCCCGGAAAGGGATGTGCCCATTTTCTCTCTGTATGAGTAACAGCTCCGGGCTTGCCTCGTTCCATTTGCAGGCACGCACAGATCAGCGACTCATGAGAAAGCAGAGAACGGGCTCTTCAAAAGGCAGGAACCTGACAGGCACACGTTGTCTGCTGTTAGATGTTCCCCTTCGCCTCTAGGTGACGAGCACCAATATCCCATTTGGCTGATCATCCTGGTTTTACCGCCATCACTCTTCCTGGCGCAGGTTTGGCCTCCTGCCATGCCGACTCTGGTCCACGCCCCGCGGCAAGCCGCAGCCGAGCCAACTCCAGGTGCCGGGCGCCGGGTTCGATGGGCTGCGAGTCCCAAAACCTGCCAAAGGAAGAGTCACACGGAGTCAGCCGTGAGTAGGAGAAGCCTGTCGTGATCTGAACCTAGGGCTTGCTGATCAGAAGGTCGGCGGTTCGAATCCCTGCGACTGGGTAAGCTCCCGTTGCTCGGTCCCTGCTCCTGCCCACCTAGCAGTTCGAAAGCACGTCAAAGTGCAAGTAGATAAATAGGTACCGCTCCGGCGGGAAGGTAAACGGCGTTTCCGTGCGCTGCTCTGGTTCGCCAGAAGCGGCTTAGTCATGCTGGCCACATGACCCAGAAGCTGTACGCCGGCTCCCTCGGCCAGTAACGCGAGATGAGCGCCGCAACCCCAGAGTCGGACAAGACTGGACCTAATGGTTGGGGGTCCCTCTACCTTTACCTATAGCTCAGTGGCAGAACACCTGCTTTGCATGCAGAAGGTCCCAGCTAGGAATCTCCAGGCAGGATGGGCTGAGAATCACATTTTCTCAGGAATGATTCAATGGGCAAGAGACTTTGGATATGACATCCAACTCTCCTCATGGGAGAAGTTGTGGAGGGAAGATTAAAAATTTATTGTGTGTAGTACATTGAAAGAAAACTATATGAAGATGGTGTATAGATGGTATTTAACTCCCAGTAGGGCTTGCTGATCGGAAGGTCGGCAGTTCGAATCCCCGCAATGTAAAGTAAAATCTTTATTACGGTCAAGGACCAGAAAGGAATCCCCGCAATGACGGGGTGAGCTCCCGTTGCTCGGTCCCAGCTCCTGCCCACCTAGCAGTTCGAAAGCACGTCAAAGTGCAAGTAGATAAATAGGTACCGCTCCGGCGGGAAGGTAAACGGCGTTTCCGTGCACTGCTCTGGTTCGCCAGAAGCGGCATTAGCCTGTACCTTAAGCTAGCAAAAATGCATTAGACTAGCTCAGATATATGTTGGAAACGTAAAGAAAAAGAGGCCACCTTTTATCATATGTGGTGGACATGAAAGGCAATAAAGGCATATTGGGAAATGATTTATAATGAGTTAAAAAAAATGTTTAAGATAACATTTGTTTAAAAAACAGAAGCCTTTCTATTAGGAATTTTAGGTGCCGAGATACCAAGGGAGCAAAAAAGACTGTTCATGTACGCAACCAGGGCAGCCCAAATACTCTTAGCCCAGAGATGGACTATGATGAAATGGCTAAAATGACTAGAAAAATCAGAAACCAAGATGATAAAAATTTCAATAAAGACTGGGGGGGGGGAATTGTAGCTTATCCGAGAGAACACTGTAAACAGTTAAAAAATATTAACAGGACTGCAATAACACTTGCAATGTGAAAAAGAACTTCAGTTAATATTGAGTATATTGGATAAATGACGATATGATATGCAGAGGAAACGTGACTATCTGCGGACTCCACGGAGGGGAGGAAGGAAGTCCGAGAATTCCAAGAATTCTTTATTTTAGGATGGTGTTTTATGTTTGAATGTAAAATTAAAATGGAAAACCAATTTATTTATTTATTTATTTATTTACATAAAATAAAATAAAATAAATAAAATAAAATAAAATAAAATAAATAAAATAAAATAAAATAAAATAAAATAAAATAAAATAAAATCACATTCTTCTCCATCATTGAACGATTTTCCCTTGGCCAAAATAAGGGAATGTTCCAGGTTCTGAAAAGCCAACAAGCTCTTGCTCTCACCTAAAATATTATTATTATTATTATTATTATTATTATTATTGATTTACATACTGCTTACCTACCAAACCAGCTTTTAAAGTGGTTCTCAACTATAAAAACGATCCATAATTAAAATACACAACACCATCAAGACATTCTCCCTGTGCCAGGCGATGGCTTGCTCATGTAGGCCACCCTGCACCCTCCCGGGGGGAGTCCTGGGGAGACCCACAGAGGCCCCCCACCCCCCACCCATGGGCTCACCGTTCTCCCAAGAAGAGTTCTATCGCAAGCAGAGCAGCTGGGAATGACGCCTCCTGCTGGACAAGCTCTGTCTGTGCGTGCAGATGTAACAGTTGGCGCGAGGTTTCTGGGTTGCTGCAGAGAGAGAGAGAGAGAGAAGCAGCATAAGGGACCCATTAGCTCAGTGTTGCCTGCACTGACCGGCAGCGGCTCTGCAGGGTCTCATGGAGGGTACTCTCCCAGCCCGAACGGGAGATGCCATTTGGGACGGAACCTGCGACCTTCTGCATGGGCCAGCTGGCGCTCTGACACTGAGCTATGGGCCTTCACTTAATGGGAAGGCAAATCACGGCCATGATCCATCTCGCTCAGTACTCTCTACACCGACTGGAAGGCTCAGAACAGTTGTCCCTGAAAAATAAGCCTGGGGCATCTCGTTCTCTCTAGTTCCATGCCTTGAGGAGTGATCATAGCAGATGTTTTGCATGCGCTGTGGGTTAAACCACAGAGCCTAGGGCTTGCTGATCAGAAGGTCGCGGTTCGAATCCCCACGATGGGTGAGCTCCCGTTGCTCAGTCCCTGCTCCTGCCCACCTAGCAGTTTGAAAGCACGTCAAAGTGCAAGTAGATAAATAGGTACCGGCGGGAAGGTAAACGGCATTTCCGTGCGCTGCTCTGGTTCACCAGAAGCGGCTTAGTCATGCTGGCCACATGACCCGGAAGCTGTACGCCGGCTCCCTCGGCCAGTAACGTGAGATGAGTGCCGCAACCCCAGAGTCGGACACGACTGGACCTAATGGTCAGGGGTCCCTTTATTTTTACCTAGGCTGCATCATCAGAAGTCTAGCATTCATATCAAGAGAAGTTATAGTCCCACTCTATTCTGCCTTGGCCAGACCACACCTGGAATACTGGGCACCAATCTGGGCACCACAATTTATGAAGGGTGTTGACAAGCTGGAAGGTGTGCAGAGGAGGGCAACCAAGATGATCAGGGGTCTGGAAACCAAGCCTTATCTCAGGGACAGTGCTGAGGAGAGCTGCACCGAGGAAGAATGGTGGGAGCCACCCACTTCCCCCTGATCCTGAATCTTCCCACGAGCAGGATGTCAGTATAGATTTGGAACAGTGGTTGGCAGAGGGGCATAGTTCAGAAGGCAGAAGCTGGGAAATACTGGATGGGGGACAGCCAGGAGAAGAAACACTGGGAAAGAGAGGGTTAACAGATTCACTGTCTCTGGAAAGCATTCCTCCGCTCTCCCCAAGGTCGAGAAAGTCTCGGAACAGAAAGCGCAGAGGGTACAAGCTCAGCTTACAAAATGTAGGCATGATGTAGATTAATAGGGACAGAGGGAATGTCAGTCTTAATTGGGAGCACTGCCATTCTAGGTTGTTGTTGTTGTTGTTGTTTAGTCATGTCCGACTCTTCGTGACCCCATGGACCAGAGCACGCCAGGCACTCCTGTCTTCCACTGCCTCCCGCAGTTTGGTCAGACTCATGTTGGTAGCTTCGAGAACACTGTCCAACCATCTCGTCCTCTGTCGTCCCCTTCTCCTTGTGCCCTCCATCTTTCCCAACATCAGGGTCTTTTCCAGGAGTCTTCTCTTCTCATGAGGTGGCCAAAGTACTGGAGCCTCAGCTTCAGGATCTGTCCTTCCAGTGAGCACTCAGGGCTGATTTCCTTCAGAATGGAGAGGTTTGATCTTCTTGCAGTCCATGGGACTCTCAAGAGTCTCCTCCAGCACCAGAATTCAAAAGTATGAATTCTTTGGCCTTCTTGATGGTCCAGCTCTCACTTCCATACATCACTTCTGGGGAAAACCATAGCTTTAACTATACGGACCTTTGTCATTCTAGGTAGACGGGTTCTTTTCTCTCTCACCGTGTTTTCTCTGGAGGGTAGGACTCGAATCAGTGGCTTCAAGTTACAAGAAAGGAGGTTCTGGCTAATAATCAGGAAGAACTTTCTGACAAAGCTGTTCCTCAGTGGAACGGACTCCCTCGGAAGATGGTGGACTCTCCTTCCTTGGAGGTCTTGAAGCAGAGGTTGGATGGCCATCTGTCAGGGATGCTTGAGCTTAGATTCCTGCATTGCTGGGGGTTGGACTAGATGACCCTCGGGTCCCTTCCAGCTCTACGATTCTACGATTCTATGCAGAAGGTCGCCAGTTCGGTCCCCAGCATCACCATCGCAGAGCCGAGAAGGGCCCACGAGATGACATGGAAAAACAAACCAACGCTTTTCTGCTCTGGAGATGTGTCCCTCTTCCAAACCTCACCTGCCGCCCTGGAGGTGCCGGTGGGTCAGCAGAGCTGCCGTCTCTGCCTGCCTCCTGCGCCGCAACTGTAGGAGGGCGTGGGCGGCTGTGCCCTCTGTAGCCGGGGGGTCGAGGGGTCCCCCGTTGGTGTCGCCCGCCTTCGGTGCCCGAGCCCCAGATCTGGTGAGCAAAAAAGGTCGCACAAAGTTGGAAGGATCGGGACAGATAAAAGAAAGCACTGCGGCGCAGAGTTAACCTGTGGAACTCCCTTCCACAGGAGGGATTAGGCACATTAATAGTGCAGAGGGCTAACAATGGCTGCTGGCTATGCTCTGCCTGCAGTAATAATGTTTCCAAACCCCAGTGGGGGGAGAGGGGTCTTGGGCTCCCATCCGGCTTGCGGCTTTCCCAATGGGGCTCTCGGTTGGCCACTGTGAAAAGAGGAGGCTGGATTTGTGAGGATTCGAACCCTGACCTCCCAGGTTCCACTCTGAAACTCCAACCATACTCTTCTGATGTTCTCAGCTGTAAGTGGGGACAAGAATTGCTTGTGCAGTTAAAGCTAAGCTGTGACAGGGACTTATTGGGGATGGCTCCCCATTTGTGGAACCCCCTCCTAACAAGGTGGAACCATTTCCCTCTTTACAAATTTGCGAGGAAAGGGAAGAAGAAGAAGAATGA